>AP025043.1:138174-471067 GCA_036186865.1 Eustoma russellianum
AAAAAAAAAAAAAAAAAAAAAAAAAAAAAAAAAAAAACTGGGGAGGTGAAAAAATGATGATGAGATCCTAAACAACTACTCAACCCAAGCTTCATAGGACTATGAAATCTGTTTTCTTATCCTGTACCTTTTTCCCCTAGGTGGTTTGTTCACTTCTTGAACAAGTCTCTGTTGTGCTGCATCCAGTTCCTCAACCTTGCCTCCTAAAACCTCAATAACTTCAGGAACTAACATCAACAGCCCACGCCTCACATTAACATTAGAAACAATCACCTAAAACAAGGGGAGTGAAGCATATATTAAGAGGTGTAAGGCAGAATCTTAATATAACATTGTCATTCACATGCAGGAGCACCCTAGAACTTAAACATAACAACATTTTCCATCTTTATATATCGTAACATTCCCATTTCCTCTTCTCCCATGTCAATGACCAATCTATAAATCTTACCAGAAAGATTTAGGGGAACCTTGCACCACATGGAAGACCATCCACGTTTCTCTTACCTTCTACACAATTTCAATTGCATAAAGCATAAAAATAATGGTCACACCAATGTAATCAGTCCACTTCAACCCCACAATTCTATGCAACCAAACTACTGGAAGCAATAAAATACTACCATAGAAAATCAAACAGGTAAATATATTTGTTTCTAGCAAGTGAATTACTGCTCTGCTAGGTTTCCCCTCCACCACCATGAACTACACATTCTTAGGAAGGAACTTCAAAAACCCTCAAGAGTGCATAGCAGCAGCAAGGAAATTTAAAGCCTCACCTAAACACTTGGATAAATACTTTCCATAAACACTTGCAAGGAAATTTAAAGGGTCACTAAATAGTTATGCTAAATAAAGGTTTAATCCTACCCAGAAATCAACTAAGTGATCTTACGAGAGCAGAAAAGTACCTTCAACCCAGCAGGAGAAAGAACTTCAAGATCTTTAATAGACCTGTATTCCATGGCAAATACGCGCTGCATTCCATCCGTCATAGAAAGCTTGAGGCACCTCTTGATTCCTGCTGCAGCCTTCTGGTACCTGGCCCTCAAAGGACAACTTATATTCACAATCTCATCCACCTAGTAAAGCAAATTTATCTAAATTTAGATAAAATCATAAAAATAGACTACGCAATTATATAGAAATGTGAAAGCTAACAATACCTCAGAGTCCATTATAATTCATGAAAGCAGAATACTTTGCTAAAATGATTCCCAACAATAAAAGTTTTAAACTACTTGTATCTTTTTTTGAAAAAAAAGATATATAATATTAGGTAAAAGACAGGTAATATCTTCGGAATCAATCTTTATAGATAGTCATGGCATAAGGCTTTTCAACTACAAAGCTGGGGCATTCTAATATCTTATACCACAGCAAAATATGGTCAGTATCAGACCTTACATTACTATATGAATAGAATCTAGACACTTTATCTTCTTCCCTAACTTTTTCAGGCTCGTTAGCTTGTATGATGAAGAGTCCAGTTAGAAATCCAAAAACTCCTTTTGTTTCAGTAATGTTTTTGTAAAGTTGATGATCAGCTTGACAACTCCACTTATGTATCTCAAAGATATTAATTTGTTGCCAGATTATTGCCAACTGAATGTAAAATTTATGCACATGCTGGCCTCCCTGCTTAAAGTCTTGAAGTTGTGCTTCAAGTTCATATAACTCAGATGTGTTATCCTTTTTTAAGCACATTTCTCTTGCATCTGACAAAATCTTAGTCGTAGTGGCATAAAATATGAAATTGTCATTTACACCAGAGATTATTGACCATATAAGCCATGACATTATCATGGAGTTTTCAGATTTCCATACTCTAAACTTTAAGTCTATAAGGGTAGGAATGACCACATCTCCAAAGAGATAGTCTTCCTTGCTTCTGCTAGTGATGAATATCTTAACTTTCCTCCTTCATGACAAGTAGTTGGTCTCATTCAGTGTATTATTTGTAATCGTAATAGAAGCACCGTCAAAAGAAGAGTTAGAAGAAGTATTAGACTCTGCCCCTAAAGGTTGTTCAAGAGTGGAAGTAGCTTCACTTTCAGTGATTTCATGATGAGAAGCCATGATTTAAAGATAGTAATATCTGTCTTGTTATGATTTATGGCTCTGATATCATACTAGAAAAAGTTGGGAATGATTGAATTATACTCAGAATAATGTTGATCTTACAAATGGAGCCTCTTATATAGAGAAAATGTACATTAGCCTCCAACGGCTATAAAATTGTCAGTTGACAGGATCCCAACGGATAGAATGCTGTTAAAATGTACAACATATTTTATGTTAATCACTGAAATTATGATTCAAAGCATTATATTTCTATATGTGTGTCTATGTATATAGTATGTGCATGCATATGTATGTGTATTTAGTGTGTATACATGTATTTTATAAAGCCTATTTCTACAGTTACACCGATTCAAATCAAGCATATGACTTTCTCACGGTAATCCTCTCCAAATTCAGTACCTAAACTTTGCGGTCACCTCTCAAAGAGCCACAAAAGCATAGAAGTGCTTTTATAGTGAATATATCTAACCAAGTTGACTTAGTTGATTCTAATCAAATAAAATTCGAATGTCCAAGTATCATGAACAAGGAAACACCCACTTCAACATCTTGCATTTGTCTGTGACAATTACAAATGAACTGAACAATTGTATAAATAGTACCTTCAGTAAGAAAGATAGTATCTTGTATCCAACTTCCAAAAATTCAAAAGACAAGGAATGAGCTTGATCATCTTAACAAACCTGTAAGACAAAGGGCCCCTTAAGATCAACCAAATGCAGAGTATGAACATTCTGAGGCAGAACACCTGCACCACAATAATTCATATCTGCGTATAAAAACTGCTCAAAACACAGCTTAGCCTTACGGGAATCATCGAATCCTGAAAACCCAGGCACCGAGCTCTCTAGACCTCTTAAACACGATTCCAGCCATTCCCTTCTCAATTTCAACCCCATTCTTCCCAAAATGCTGCCGATCGACCCATCTTCATAATCATTGTTAATAAAATTAGGACTAGTAGTAACACCAGAAACATTGACGCCGACATCAGGTTCAGGTTCGGAGTCGGAGTCGGAATCAGGGATTTGGAAGGGCACCGGTTCAATAACGTTGGGATTGCGAGGGGCACTAGTGGAATTTGAGCTGGCAGAGGAGCGGAGGGTTACGTTTTGGAAATTGATGGAGGAGATAATACGGTCATCTTCGTCTGTGTCGATGATTTCTTCCAGTATTTCTTGAGGCGGTGGAGGCTGAAGAGACGGGGCAACTTCATCTTCGTCTTCCTCGGAGGAAGAGCACACTACTCGGAGGCGTCTTCGCGGCATTCAGGCGCTATGTTGTCTCCGTAATAAATTTCCCTCCATTTTCTCTCATTTTATAATTTAAACCTCACAAAGGCGCGTGATTTTACACCCAAAAAAGAAAGTGATGCCTTTTCTTTCTGGAAAAAAGGAAAATCAAATGACTATAACTATTCACATTCACAAGTACTAGTAATTATAAAAGTACTATCCTCCCGCATGTGCCTTGAGCTAAAAAATGAATTGGTAACAAGTCATCCCTTGCAGATTTGCCAGAAGGAAGAAATTAGGCCGCAACGGACCATTTAATGACCATATGGACGTTCATCGCTGAGAGTCCGATGACACCTCCGGTAGCTACATTGAAACGCCATACTTTCTCGAAGCGGTTGCCTTCCGCTGCACTGTGACGGAATCCAGGCCTTCAACCACATTCAGGATCAATTGTTAACTCTGAATACGAAGCCACAAAAGGGATACAATCATACAATTTGCAACCATTACCGTTGCATACTCATTTGCTTTTGTTTTATTAGATTTCAAAAATATTATCACATTTTGACTTGAAGATGGTTATGGACGAACTTGGGATTTTGCGATTCGGATCGAAATGTTGATGCAGTTATAGAGGTGCTAAATCTGAAACTTGCAAGAATGAGTAGCATTACAGGCCTCCGGAGTTGTTATTTCAAAAACTCTCCGACGTTCGAGTCAGTTACGGGTTGTTCCATTTTAGGCATTTAATGTATGATGGAACGTAGAGAAACATGTCTCTTTCTGAGTATTTTGGATGAATCTTCTCTGAAATGTTGAAATCTTTTTTTTAGACTTTTTTTTCTTTTTCGTGATGCTAATTGTTTTTATATGCTTTGATTGGCTAGTGTGTGTTAGGGACCATCGAGTGTTGCCGTCTGTTATGACCCACTCATGCATGTTGGTCAAATACCGATGATGTAGTGGCATGTGTCATTTTGCATGGTGAAGCTACATTAGCCGAGCCGAGGTGGTTTGGCTTTGTTTTTATACAAATAGTGCCGTGGTCAACATGAGGTAGTAAGCTGCCTTGAGAGGTAGGCCGCCTAAGGTAGTAAGCTAACATGAGGTACTAGGTCGATCTTTGTTATGAGACCAAACTGAGTTAAAAGACCGACTTGAGATAGCACGTCCATTAGTAGGTCGACCTAAATATATTTGATGGTTCTGATATCGTGTTCATTTTCACCTCATTAGCCATAATGATATCTTTTACAACCGATTTTTTTTTAAAATATCATAATTTGGAATTCGCATATTGAGAGTAGAATGCTCGTAGATGTAACCTATAAGTAGGATATGACGATCTGCACCACTTGAGCCCTTTATGCTCCAAGTTGCTTCTTGATTTATATTTTCGTCGCACTTCGTTAGTTTTGCTGTGATTTTCTGAAATGATAGTTTATGATAAAACGATAAGATGTTTATTACGTTCAGACAGTATTTTTATATTTAGCGAAGCACACATTTGGTCAGACGCATTTCAAATTAAATTGCTAAAATATTTCATATATTATTCATTCAAATTTGATCATAAATGATGTGAATTACTGTGTTGTCAAACTATTGTCCTAGTTTTGAAAATTTAGTCATGATTGATGTTTCATCATATAGTTGTTTGACTATGTGTAATAACATATAGTTGTTTAACTAGGTATGCTAATATTTTTTGGATGGAAGAAATATATATATATTATGTATATACTTGTAAATTCTAACTAACATTGAGGAAGGGTCGTGACCTCAACAAAGTCGGTCCTAATAATGATTTTGGCCATACATTGACATCTTTTACAATAGAGCGGGGCATGCATTTATATCATTCGTTGATGGCTTCTCGGGGTACAATCCAATAATAGTGGAGGGACCTGCTATTTGCTTACACCCATTAGTTTGTAAAAAAATTAATAGAGATTTTGATGGGATCAAATGGTTGTTCATGTACCATTGTCTTTGGAAGTCCAAATGGAAACGCGTTTACTTATGTTTTTTCATATGAATTGTTTGTCTCTAGCTATTAGGATCTCATAGGACATAACTCAGATGATATTCAGATTGAGAAATTGCAACTAGAAGGGCTCATGCTCGAACCAGAACACACATCGTGGGTGCAATACTGCTATATAGGTCAATACTAGTTTAAGCTATAATATCCGGCCTAGTAAGGTTAAAAGGTTGCTGGTCCAATTTGTAGATGACACATTGAGTGGGTAGTCTGGTAAAAAACCTCATTAGTTTAAATAGCCACTGAGTTCTTAATTTACATCTTTCATGAAACAATTTCGAGCTCTGACGATGGAGGCTTTCGAGGTTAGAGGACCTTTTACAACTAGATTATTAATGAAGAGTCCTGTGGAATTCAGTCAAACTCAAGTAAAATAATATGTGTATAGTGGATCTTCTTGATTTTCACTATGAAAATGAATAAAGTCTTTTATATGCATTAAAGGGATTGTCACTAGGCTAAAGTGACACGACGGGATGCAGTCCCTATACAACACTAGTTAAATCTTTTGGTGTATGATATGAATGAAAAATTTATTCAGTGATGGTACAATAAAACTGGAGGCATTTATTCGATAGATGGTGATGTCTACGTACTATGTAGTATTGGCTTAATGTCTTTGTGTTTGGGACTTTTGAAGGAAGACTAGTTACTCGTGCAATTTTAGGGCAAAAACTTATTGCACTAATAGTTATAATTTTTACGTGGACTATGCATATTTTATATTGCATTGATATGTCTATACGTATACTTGTAAGTTGACTTGGTGAAAGAGCAACAACAATTATAGCAAAGGTGATAATATTTATAATTTTGTGCCACTGTGTTTAACATGAAAAAACTTGATTGTAAAAGTACTAGGGACAACCTTTATGTTGACCTAGACAACAATAATACATAAGCAAAAGCCTTCATGCATGGACATGCGCAAACCAGTATTCTTGTCAGCCTACTATAACACTCCAGACAAGCATCTAAAAGTGTATTGTCTTTTGTGGAGCTCTGATTAAGCAAGGCTTCAAAGGTTCCAAGAAAGACATAAAGATCACACGTATCCCGTGGTCCTACTTGTGTCAATTGAGTAACTACATATAGTTATGTGATTTGTAGTTTGAGGGGTTTGAATCATATTCTAGTGATAGTCAATCGAAAGCTCAAAACATGAATTAAATCTTTTGTAAATGAAATAAGACAATCTTTCCAAATTGTTTTTTAGTTCGTATCTATCGATTTACGTTGTCAAAATTTTTTTTAAAAGACTAGACAATTGAAATTGGAGATTTGTATTATTTTTATGACATATTTTTTAATTTATTACTTTTTTAGTAAATAAAGTTTTAACTTAATTGTTTATTTATTACCCTACTCAAAAACATAAATTTTCTAAACTAATGAGAGTATATTAGAGAATGCGTCAACGAGATTAAAATTAATATCCATATTTAACATTTTTAATCCTTATTATATTAATAATTTATTTTAATCATCATTGAAAAGTAAAAATAGTAGAAAAGAAAGAACAGACGCTAACGGTAAGATAAGAAAGTCAACGGAAATGAGAAAGCGTACGTCCGGAAAACATGAGCCCATAAAAACTTCACCAATTTAACAGACTTTGTTGCGTTGCGTCCTTTGTCACGATGCGCGTCAGTGGATGGCCAGAATATAGTTTTTGCAACTAGAGAAAATAGAAGAAATCGCCCCCGGAACATAGTCCAGTGGTATGTGGCAAAGGTGATTGGGGCTAGAACCCCGATGTCCTGAGTTCGATTCCGTGTAGAAACAATTCTTGTTGAAATATTACAAGGGTTGTCTCTGAACTGGCTGAGTCTCGAGTGTCCTCTCCCTTTGCAGGGCTGCCGGTGGAGCACATCCCTCAATTTACATCCCACCTGCCTAAGGGGCCTCTGGTACAGGTGGGGAGAACTCACTCCCTCATCAAAGAAATCATGCTCCCAAATCCCAAGATCCCCACCTCCAAATACCAAATAGCCCGCTAAATTGGCTGCCGATTTTCACGAAAATTTTCAAATCAGAAACCCCAAATCCCTCCACTCTCCCAGATATTTCCCACCAATTCAAACCGATTTTCAACTTCGAACCTGTACACACATGAAAAACCCTACCTGTACGTACATATTCTAATTATAGCCTACTTTGATGGTATAGTATCAGCATAATCTATAGTTTAGTGAGATAATGGCAACCGAGTCAGAAGAAACCAAGGAAGAAGTTGAACCGCAGTCAACAGTAGCAGAAGAGGAAGCAAAAGAGGAAAAACAAGCAGAGGAATCGAAGGAGGAAAAACAAGAGGAGGAAGCGAAGGAGGATAAAGTAGTTGAAGAAGAGGTGGAGGAGGCTACAGATGAAGAGAAGAATTCTGTAGGATCTGAGGCGGAGGAAGAAGAAAGAGTTGAAGAAGATGCGGTGGAGCCAACAGAGGCGGAAGAAGAGGAAA
Source organism: Eustoma russellianum (assembly GCA_036186865.1). Taxonomy (NCBI): domain Eukaryota; kingdom Viridiplantae; phylum Streptophyta; class Magnoliopsida; order Gentianales; family Gentianaceae; genus Eustoma; species Eustoma russellianum. The sequence goes on from AP025043.1 coordinate 146,000, forward strand.
GATCTCAATTTTCGAAGGACGAGGAAGTAATAGGAGAGAAGAAAGAGAAGAAAAAGCAGAGTTCCAAGGGAAAATGGGCTGCCTTGAAGGGTTCTCCGGCGACGCCGACTGTTGAGAGGCCTTCTAGGGAGAGGAAGACGGTCGAGAGGTACTCCGAGATTGTCTCTCCTAGAAGCTCGGCTACTAAATCAGTGTCAGTTGTGAAGGAAAGGTTTCCTATTGTATCATTTTCTTTCTTTTTTTTCTTTCACTTCCCATGTGCATAACATAATACTCGTTTCATAAATATGAATTTTACTGTTCAATTGTGCAGGGCCGGGGGACACAACTCAAGGATATTCCAAATGGTATGTGAATTATTCACTTCTTTGTGATATTTTAAGAGGAAAGAGTTCGTTGTTTGTTATTAAGTATAATGATGTTGGTTAGAATTGTATTTCATTAGTTTCGTTAAATATTGGAAAATGTTTTCTTTGGAATGCTGTATGATCTCAGTAACCTGATGATTGGAATGCTGTACGATCTCAGTAACCTTCTGTTTGGAATGCACTCTTTCAATGAAGGGATTATGAGAGTTTACGGGCATTATTTTCTGAAAATTATGAAATTTATGCTTCCAAGTGGATTTTTATCTCTTTTGATTAAAACTACAGTGGCTTTCAAGTTGTCAAAAAGAAAAGCGGATGACAGCCTACAAATGCTTCACGCTATTCTTTTTGGGAAGAAAGCAAAGGTGATATTTATCAACATCGTTTTGGTTTAATAATACTTATCTTCTTTTTATGGGTTTGTTAGATTTAATCTATCAGGATTTCATGGTAGTGATCTTTGTTTTCCAGACACAAGTTTTAAAAAGAAATATTGGCATGTTTGCTGGATTTGCTTGGCATGAAAACGAGGTATGCTTTTGTTTCCTAGCCACTGGTATTTATATTAGTACCCATTCATTCTGCTTTTGGGTATCCTTTTTTGTTTGCTTGGTGAAATATTTTGGTTTTCCTCTTATATGTGTTATAACTGCTGGATGGATGGTGGTGAATCAAGAAATGGGAAGTGGGTTTAAAAGTATTGCATTAGTTTATTCATTCTTCTTTCTTTTGCCTGTGAATTTGCGATATTTGTTCATTCTATTGGTCAGCTTACCCTATGTTCTGTTCTTTTTGTTACTAGTGCTAATGTTTATCTTCAGGAGGAAAAGCAGAGGGCTAAAGTGAAGGAGAAGCTTGACAAATGTGTAAAAGAGAAACTGTTTGATTTGATTGACATTCTCAATATTCCGGTTAGCAAGTCGACCGTAAAGAAGGCAAGTTGACATTATACTTTGGTGGTATTCATGTTTTGTTGGGCTGAACAGCGCTGATTTGGATTGGATGTGATGTTAGGAAGAACTTTCAGTAAAGTTGTTGGATTTCTTGGAAGCACCACATGCTACAACCGACACTTTGCTCGCTGAAAAGGAGGTCATTTACTTGCCCCTTTCTTACCTTGCAAGTTTTATTTTCTTTTTTGTTGAGTTAGGAAAAGTACTAAATATGTCTATTGTTATTTCAGAAGAGCAAAAAACGGAAGGCAAAGATCCCGCTTAGTAGAAGTTCAGGCTCTTTGGATGCCACATCTAAGAAATCAAGGAAGGTTGGTTTTGGGCTACCTTTTGAACATATCTCTGTTAAAAATGTCATTTTTGTATTCAAATGTAATTATTGTTTGGTGGTGGTGGTGGTGTTATTAATAATAATATTATTATTTGCTTTAAGTGAATACTTTACAAAATAGGACTTTTTACAGGAAAGAATAGTCTGACTTTTGTCATGTTGGATACAATTTCATTATCTTGATGAATTTTGTGATGAGTAGTAGTGTAATGAGATTTCAGAGAGAATTTTATAGAATTCACAGCTGTCTGGATAGTCTTTACAATCTGAAACTCTTGATATAGGGAAAATGGTTGTATCATTCGTAATCTAGTTTTAGAATCTGCTGCCTTTACTCTATCAGGTGAAGTATGTGCTAGTAGCGGGTGATGTGTGAGTTCAATTGTTTCTTGATGTGATGTATTTGGTGAGAGAATTATCATTATTGTTGTCAGAGTAGCGGAAGATTGCAGGATATGTTTGACAAGTTTGTGTGATGCTGGCTCCTTTCACCCCCTCTACGTCTTCGAATCCATATGTTGTTTATGTTATCTTTTCCGTACCTCTTAACATTTCACTAAAGATTTTTTATTTTGGTTGAACCCCTTTCAGAAGAAGGAAAAGGACTCTCCGGCAAGGCAAAAACATAAGATTGAACATTCAGGGAGTGAAGATGAACCTATGGAGGATGATGCCCAAATGGACAGTGATGAGGAAAAGAAGGATGCTGAGGTGAAGGATGAATCAGAACAGCAATCAGAAGAGGAAGAGGAAGAAGAAGAAGAGGAAGATGAACCCAAGGAGCAACTGAAAAATAGCAAGAATGCTAACAAGAAAGTGAAAAAGGATTCTGGGGACACAAGCCAAGACAAATCTAAGATTGTCAAGAAAGAGTTTCCTGATAAAGCCTCCAAAAGCCCTTCTAAATCTGCCAAGACATCAGCTACTTCAAAAGTGAAAGCTGACTCATCTTTGAACAATAGAAAGGCTGAGAAGGACTGGAAGAAAGGTCCAAGCAATTCAAAGAAAGAAAACGTATCTGGCAAGAAGCAAACAAGTGAATCTGGAAGTAAGGTTTTGAGAAAAGGCGAAGGTATGTCCCCCCACCCCCCCCCCCCAAAAAAAAAAAAAAAAAAATCAATCTATTCATAGGTGTAAGACTAGACGAGTTTTTTGCCTCTCGGTTCCATGGCTTGAAAAGGTTTCGACAAGTGGGACTTCACTACGTATTTAAGCGTTGCAAGAATTTTGCCTGGTGTTTAGTTTTGACTTGTCATTCAGTATCTACTGTCTCTACGTTATTATGGATAAAAGTGATGATACTAGAATTAATGAACTTTATACCATATCTTGAGATAAATGTTGTATTCATCCAATTATGGTTTGCTGTAGGTAAAGCTAAAAGTAGACCAGCTAAAGTAGAACCCACAACAGCTGAAATGCGTGAAGTGGTGGCACACATTCTGAAGGAAGTGGATTTTAATACTGTAAGTGTTGGCATTTTGCCCTTTGGAACATGATCAAGTTAGTATTTTCTTCTCACTTTGGCAACATAAAAAGGTTGTCTTTTTAATGATTTTCCCATAAATAACGTATGCTCTATAATTGCAGGCGACATTATCTGACATCCTGAGACAAGTTGGTAAGTCTCGGACATGATATGTCGATTGTGGAAGTTTTGATCTTTTATTTCCATTTGCTAATATTTCCCCCCTGATGGTTTCAGGAACCCACTTTAGCGTGGATCTATCTCACAGAAAATCAGAAGTCAAAGGCATAATTACTGAAGTTATAAATAGCATGACAGATGAGGAGGAAGACGAAGAAGGTGGAGAGGCTGCAGGAAGCCAGGGAAAAGACGATGACGAAGAAGAAGATGATGATAGTACTTAGCTTGTATGTGGAATATCATGTGGCAAACTGCAGAGCGGCCAGTGGTGATAGCAAGATGTAAAAGGTGGCTGTGACCCAGAATAGCGTTAGTTCATTTAACTGACTTTTAGAGGGACCTCTGTGGTTTGCCTTGTACCGTAGCCTTACGTGTTCTTTCTCTTAAAAGCTAAGGTCAGGCTTTAGAGTTGGTGTTATAACTTGGTTAATGGATTTGCTTTGTTGTGATCTACATAGGACTGTTGCGAAGATTTCCTATAGCTGTTAGTATACTAATTTCTTTGTAACTTCTATAGTTACTGACACAGCTTCATAATTATGAACTACATGTGGTAGTTAGATAAATTGGGTGATTTATGTAGTTGATGTAGTTTTGATTCTGACTGAATTTATTGTCTCATCTTCTGGTCTGACTGGATTTTTGTTTATACTGTTACCCTTTCAATGCTTTATTTGTAATTGATTTTGTAGAATTTGGAAATGCCGTGTTGTAAGGTGAAGTATCAAAAGTTAAGGGTGATAGTTTGGCAAACGACATCGGGTATATTCCAGTCCGCAACATCTATTTCATTTTGCCGTATGTTATTTATTATATTTGAGTAAGCATTTCTCTCAATTTACAAAATAAGGCTTCAATTTCAGTTTGATACAAGTAAATATGGATTCATCACGTATCATAGTTTTATTTGATTGTTTTTTGTTTGAGATAGCGATTAAACTTTACAAGCCCATAGTTACATGCAAGTCTAACTTTGATTGTGCCACTCCCTACCTGCCACATGCCATTTTATTAAGTTTTAACGCAGCTGGTATCTCTTAGTTCATGCTAAGGGCAATTTCGTTTTGTTAGGTACAAGTCATGCTGTCCTCTGGAATTGGAAATGTGTAAAGTATCCTGTTTTGTTAAACTTACTATTAGGTGCTGGAATTCCTCTATGCATTGGTTATAGGACTTTCTGCATTTATGTATAATAAAATTCTTTTAGTAGTGTATATTCCTATTATTGTGCTATCTATGTAGGTATATATAAAGCCGGGGTTCTCACTAGAAGCAAACTTTTTATCCCTCGGGATGAAAGTATTGTTTGCCTGCTTCTCATCTTCCTCAGACCCTAACGATAGCTTTTGATGTCATTTGGGTATATTGAGTATGATTGTTGTTGTCCTATTGACATAGCATAGTATGATTGGATTGGAATGTAAGGAATTTTGCTTTTTGTATTTTGAGCAACACTAGAATTCTAACTAACTTGCTAACGCCAAGGATCGGTGTAACTTTGATGGGTGGATACTGAATTAGAATGCAAGTCTACATGGTTATAAATTAATTCTTAGACACGGAAGAATTGGCAATGAGTGAGTGAATTTAGAAGCTGCGTCTGAGAAGATGTTATACAGGTTCTTTGGCTCATAGAACAGAGAGCTCTTTGTTAGACAGGTTCTTTATTGCAGCCAAATTCTTATGTTGAGGCATTATTCTAGGACTCTCGGTTGCCTAATTGCTGAAATACATGTTATAAATGTTATCATATTTTCATTTTCGGGCATATGATAAGTAAACTATATCTGTTCTTTATTGCAGCCAAATTCTTATGTTGAGGCATGGATGTGTTATTCCAGAAGGGTTCTCGGTTGCCTAATTGCTGAAATATATGCTATACATGCAATCATATTTATATAGTTCGCGCACATGATATATAAACTATGAAGTGTTCCATGGTTATATCTAGATACACTAATGCTAGTAAATCACTACACTTATGATGGGATTGTACATTGTGAGTTTGTCACAATCCCAATGTTATAGTGGTGGCCAGTTTATCTATGGTGTTCAAGACGATCTCTCATATTGCGAGTATGACACGCTAGTTATGTCATATATGTCGAGAAATTGTTTTGTATTCTTCATAACAGCCACAATTGTCTCGCTCATATGAAAAATATGTTTTTCAATATGAACAATTATTTGAGAGTTCACCATGTTTAGAGTGAAAGTATGGTATACGAGTGATTTTTACCTAGTAACATGATATATATATATATATATATATGTGTGTGTGTGTTTTTTACATGGCTTAACGAGTCTAATCTAAACATAGTTGAAATCAAAAGTCACAAATCATTATTATAATCACAAAGTCATTAATATTATAATTACCAACATAAGAACATGCTCATGTATATTTCTTGCAAAAACTTGTTGCAACTTTCAAGTCGACAAATATATACAGTAACAAACAAAATTACAACTGAAACTATTAGTCGGGGAGAGGCGAAAACCCTATCCCAAACAAATAGAGGTTGGACGCCCATAAATCCCTGGGCCCTAAACCCTAGTTCCCCTCCCGCCTTTCTCCTCCTGTCTCTTCACTTCTCAAATAGAACAAAAGGAGAAAACATAGCATTCCCATTTGAGAAAAAACGTGAAATTTTGCTCTTAGAGGTGGCACGGAAGATGGCTTTGTACTTGCTTTTCGAATCATCGTCAGGGTACGCCGTGTTTTTGGCGCACGACTTGGATGAAATCGGACAGAATAATGAGGCGGTTCAGAAATCGATTGATGATTTAAACAGGTTCGGGAGAGCCGTCAAGTTGGTGGCTTTTTCTCCCTTCAGCTCCGCCCTTGATGCTCTTAACCAGATGAATTCGGTAAACGAAGGTATTAGCCGCCGTGGCAGTTTATACAGTACCTGTACAGTGTGGAAGTTGTAAATTTTTTTTTTTTGGGGGGGGGGGGGGGGCAGACGTGTATATACCGTGCTTCTTTTTCCCCAAATATTGACTTAAGTAAATTTTATTTATAGTGTTGGGCAAATATAAAGTAGACTTGTTCTTATGAAAATTGTTTCTTACCTGTAGATTGCATATTGGGTTCAATGTTGCTTTCTTTTCTTTGTTGATGTTGAGTAAATGTTCTCTTTTTTTTCTTTAATTCGTGAAGCAAATTAACTATTGAAGAAAAAAAAAATCAGAAGCTGCCCGGGTGTGGAGCTTTCGTTGAGATTATAAGGAAGTTACAGTTGTAGGAGTCTGAACCATTATTGACGTTTGATAAAGAAAATGCAACTTTTTGATACTTTCAAGTCCAAACTTCATTGTTGGGTATCCATTATGGGGGATTTTTGATTATTTACAGGCGATTCAGGAAACTAATGCTATTGGAGCATAAAAGATGTTTCCATTGTCTTGTCTATAATTGGATTGAGTTTTGAATGTGTAATTTTGCCTTTTCCCAATGTTCTTTCGTACTATCTTTTCTCGAACTAACTTGATCTCAAAGTCATCGCAAAGTAGGCTCTGTGCCGCAAGTAGGAGTAATGCTCCCTCCTAGGGGGCGATGGAAAACAATCTGTAGCTATTTGACACTATGTTTGCTTGGGTATGAAGCCCCTTTCAAGTTAGTAAATGCTCTCATATGGTTTATTTGTGCCAGTTTTGGTTGTCATATTTGGCTAGAAGAACTTTCTTTAAAAGACTACATATTTCTATACAGGACTGTTTTGGGAACAAGACTGAGTTTTTGGTTTTAGGTTTCTTGAACCGTATGGAGATTTTGTGATTTTTTCTGTCACTTTTGGGCAAACACTGAAATTGTTTACGGATTTTTATAATCTCTCCTTTTTGTGCTTTATATCTGCTTTCAGGTAAGGGCTTCTTGGTTGGATAAATGGATGTAGTCACCAATTTGTTTGACCAAAGGAAAATGATAAACTTTTGAATCTGTTCTCCTAGGTTGTTGGATGGCTGTCTTATTGTTATTTCCATCTGACTGCTAGAAGGCACTTTTGGTTGATGTTTTTTGTCCAGAAAGACCTAGAACCAAAAAAATAGTAGTACCTGGATTTTTGCTTGACATCTTTATGTATATTGTTATTCTTTTGAGCTGATTGGTATTGTTTTCTGATTTTATGCTGTTATGTGGAAAACAAGTTTAGTTGTGTAACTAGGTATCGTCCTTCTATCTTTTCTTGGTCTTTTGATTACGAAACATTCCTGTCATAGTTTGTAACCTTAGAAGATTATTATAACCTTGCCACTACTTCTACTGCAGGGATAATGACTGATGAGCTAAGGAACTTTTTGGAGCTAACTCTGCCTAAAGTCAAGGATGGTAAGAAGGCTAAGTTCAGTTTAGGGGTGGAGGAGCCAAAGCTTGCGTCTCACATTCATGAAGAAACTAAGATTCCTTGCCAAAGCAATGAGTTTGTTCATGAAATTCTTCGTGGTGTACGGTCTCATTTTGAACGATTCGTTGAGAATCTCAAGGTCTGTAGCGGTTCACTTAAAGTTTTGATGTTTCCCCCCTCTTCATTATCTAATTGAAGTTTATTTGAGCTAATATTATTTGCTTCTTTAATTTCATAGTCTGGTGACTTGTTGAAAGCGCAACTTGGTTTGAGCCATGGATTCAGCCGAGCGAAGATCAAATTTAATGTCAACCGAGTAGATAATATGGTTATTCAGGCAATCTTTCTTCTCGATACTCTTGACAAGGATATAAATACCTTCTCCATGAAATTCAGGTTTGTACTGATTGCTTTTTCCCCCTCAAGAATTGTTTCCCCCCGTCTGACTAGTGTATTTACCCAAAAAAGAAAAGGAAAAAAAGACTAGTGTTATGCCATTAGTGTGTCAATATGCTGACTTGGTGATTTGTGTGTCTATGCTCTAATGCATGTGCTTCAAGGAAGTTTCGTTTGTTAATGATGTTGAATTTGTTTTACCTTTTTTTTTGGTGTGTAAATTCGATTTCTTTATTGCTTGCATCAGTTCCATGGTTCTGAATTAAGAAGTTTCTTTTGTAATTTTTCAATGCAGAGAATGGTATTCTTGGCATTTCCCTGAATTAATAAAGATTGTTAATGACAATTACATGTATGCCAAAGTGGCAAAGTTCTTGGGTGACAAATCTCAGCTTACTGAAGACAAGCTACCAGAGTTGATTGAGAATGTTGGTGATGAAGACAAAGCCAAAGAAATTTTAGAAGCTGCGAAAGCATCAATGGGTATACTTGTCTGACTTATGCAGGCTTTCTGCAGGAGTGTGTAGTGTGCTGATTTGTCTTGTTTCCCCTTTTCCAGGACAAGACCTGTCACTGATCGATTTGGTTCAAGTCAGGCTCTTTGCGGATAATTTGATTGGCCTGGCAGAGTATAGGAAAAACTTATATGATTATCTGGTAGATAAGATGAATAATATAGCACCAAATTTGGCTGCCTTGATCGGTGAAGTTGTGGGAGCTCGGTTGATTTCTCATGCCGGTAGCCTTACAAACTTGGCTAAGTGTCCCTCTTCAACGCTTCAGATTTTAGGTGCCGAAAAGGCACTCTTTAGGTATTGTTTTCCGTAATACCATAGTTGCTATTGTTTCAGACTTGGTTGTGGTTATATGCACTGGTACTTTGTGAATCACATGAGAGCTTGGTTTGATTGATTAAGGGCTGAAAATGGTTAACATAGTGGCTGATCCAAATGTCAAATCATTCATTAGTAGTAACCAATAAGCTTTTGTGTTCAGGGCATTGAAAACTAAAGGTAACACGCCAAAGTATGGTCTCATATTTCACTCATCTTTCATTGGTCGAGCATCTGCTCGTAATAAAGGCCGAATGGCTCGGTATCTTGCAAACAAATGCTCCATTGCTTCTCGGATTGACTGTTTCTTGGGTACGTGCTAGCTCTTTCTCGTAATCAAATGCACACGTTGTGTGTGCGTGATAGCATTTTTTTATCTTAGAAATCTGACTATTTGGTACTTGTGTACAGAGAAAAATTCCAGTGCCTTCGGGGAGAAGCTCCGTGAACAAGTTGAAGAGCGACTTGACTTTTACGACAAGGGTGTTGCGCCTCGCAAAAACATCGATATGATGAAGGCTGCTCTTGAAAGCTCTGTAAAAGGTGTGTATTGGCATAATATATTATGGGACACGATTTTAGCTTTAGGATTAAACAATACTTGAATAGCATAATAATATATCTTCATTACTGAAAAAGCGGTGGGGCAGAAAAACGCCCACTCCAAGAAAGAACATGAAGCCTCATCTCCTTTATGTGCTTAGTTCCAGTTTTGCAGTAGCTTGAGCTCTTCCATTAGGGTTAGAGGTTCTGTTAATAGAGTAGCGTTCACCTTTGCAGAAATAATAATGGATGTCGATGATACTGATGAGTCTTCAGTGAAGAAAAGCAAGAAGAAGTCTAACGATCTAGCTGCAGAAGATGGTGAACTCATGGCAGTGAATAAGAGTGCCTCTGACAAAAATGGTGATGTTTCAGAACAACCTAAAAGTGAAAAGAAGAAGAAGAAGAAGAAAGACAATGATGATGTTTCAGAACAACCCAAAAGTGAAAAGAAGAAGAAGGACAAGAGGAAATCTGAAGAGGAGTTGGACACCGAGTGTACTGTTAATCGGGAGAATGGCTCCAGTGATGTTTGCCACTCGAAAAAGAAGAAAAAGAAAAGCAAGTCTGATGAGGGTGGTGATATTGCGGATGCAAGCGAAGTTAAGAAGAAGAAAAAGAAGTCCACAGAGTGAGTATGTTCTATAATTGTTAGTCTGATGATTGTAATATGGCATAATGATACTGTATTTCCTAGTTACTTGCTGGACTGCTTTCCTCCTCCTCCTCCCCGGTGCCCTCTGCCCTCGGCGTCTCTTCTATCTTTTTTGACACTGAATGGTAGTAGCAGGTAGCAATCCTTTTGGACATGAATCAGCAGTTATTGCGTATCCTTATGATTATTTTCCTTTTAGATTTTTTTTTTGGCGCAAAGTATTCTGAACAAGCTTTCTCACTGGGAATATGACTGAAGTGTGTTTCTCGGAAGGAAAAAAAAAATGTGTTTCTTGCTAATTTTCGATGTTGTAGAGTTTTCTTTGGACGGTTACGGTTTTTGTGTTAAATGTCTGAAGATACGTGCATTTTTGTTCTGTTTTGAAGAAATTTTTGCGGAAAAACATTCTGAACAAGGTTTCTGTAGAGAATCGTGATTGGGGCCGTGTCGGTTTTGCTACAATTTGTTTTCCTAAAGTTTGAACCTCCTTTTCCTTGCTTCGTTTGTGTAAAGTGGCTGATGACATGCACTTCAGAAATACGTTATGATGCTCGTTTTTAACTGGAGTAATTAAAAATAACGTTATTAATGGGGATGTGATGCATGGTTCTTTTTTTTTTTCTTTTCTTTCACGCATGAGAAGGTGGCTCGAACTAGAGGTTTCGGATTTGAGCCGCGGAAACACTCTTATATCGTGAAACGATTCTACATTTTCCGAATCCTATGCAAATAAAGGAATTTAGTGTGCCGAATGAGAGATCTATAAAAATTTAACAAGAGGGAGCTATTGCAGGGTTGGGATCTCCTCACCGCGCGGTGAGTCACCGCGCGGTCCACAGCGCGACACGTGGCAGCAAGTGGGGGTGGTGAGGCTGGATGAGGTAACCCTCATCTAGCCTCACCATCCTCCCCTATTGCCACGTGTCACGCGGTGACACTTGCGGTGAGGGAGTGGGGAGTGGGGGTGAGGAGATTTGAACCCGCTATTGCAATATAAATAGAAAAGAAAACAAGAGGATAAATAACCTAATTGTAATACAGTAAGTAGTGACTTTCCCCCTCTCCATCGGAAAAGTGATGCTCTCCTCGAAGGAAAAATGAACAAACCGAAAACAAAGGTCGTTTCTTATCAAATGGGTTCCTATAAAATAAAGATAAAAAATAATAATAATGAAGGAGAAAAGAATAAAAGATTCTATCAACCACTGTCACATGGATACTGATGACTTACTGCATTAAGTGTAGTATATAATTCAAGTATCAAGAAAATGCCACCATGTGCTCAGTGAACCACTTTCCCCTTTTTCAAAGAACAGGATATATCCTACTTTGTCATCACACTATTTCTTGTACCTCATCCTTGTCATTTTGTTGGGCATTTTATCTATTTTTTGTTAGTTTTGTGGTTCACATATTATAAATGTTAAAAAAAAAATGCAGTTTGTTTCTTATTCATTTGTTGTCATCTTCAACCATCTTTCATTTTTACCGTGTAAATACTTTAAGAGATTAAGAATGTAAAAGTGCTTGTGAAGTTTACATAGCTTAACATTGCCTCATGCTATGGAAACTTTACACACATGCCATTTAACTGCTAGACAACTCACAACAAGAACATAAGATAATACAATTGAACATACACACCAATCATATACATGGATAAAATCATGACGAGATAATTTTTGCTTTTTTATAATAGGTACAAGACAATTTATCTATTTGCATAATGAACAATAACAAACTCATATTATTAAGGTACGAGTCTCTGAGATAGGTGACATGATAGGTATATTAATTTCATAAGAAACTGAACTATGATAAATTGACAACTAGCAGAAGGAAAGATAAATAAATATATAAAGAAAGCATAGATGGCAACAAGAGTCAAAGTATACAGACATTCACCAGACATGTCTACGTAGCCAGCGCATAAGTCTTCTTTTTCTATTATCTCTTCACGTTATTATATGTACCTCCACACTAGGAAGTTTTTCTAATTTCAGAAGCACCCAAGTTGTGAACTAGACAAACAAAAGATTTATTTAGTTAATATGTGTATGTACGTACAAATGTAAAATCAAATATTTTTGTCCATTTTTCTACTAAAAAGTTCATGCTTATTATGATACTCCTTACTCCTACAAAAGTCAATAAAATTTTGGTTTAACATGAACTTGAGATGTTGATTTTCAAATAAATTAAATGATAGCTAGATATATTTCATTGTCGGTGAGTTAGTAATGAAGAAATTTGGTTAGTCATTTCTGCTATTGGGTTCCAGTTTCCACTTAAGTTCAATTTGAGTTGCTGTGCACTTCTTCTTCCCCTTTTCAATTTATCTTGAAAAAAAGGCTTCATAAACATAGTTCTTGCATGGATGGAGTTCCTCAGATTCCTTTTCTTGGTCCCTTTTGCATGCAGTTTCTTTCTTTTGGTCACACCCCAACTGCAATCCTCTCAATCTCAGGTTCTTCTACAGCTGCATAAGCAATTAGAGTACCCAAAGGTCTTGGAGATGTGGTCACAAACAAGCAAAGCAGACTTGTGTTATCTGTCATCTTCAAATGTAAACAACACATGTCAAGAAAATTTTGTCACTGAGGCCAGAGTATTTGGTGATTGGCACAAAAAGGATGTCACATTTAATGGATTCCCAGTCCGATATCAAACTCTGTCACAGAACTTTTCCATGGATTCTCTCATAGCCACTTTGTCTAGGCTAACAAGCTTGAAAGCTCTGACCCTGGTGTCATTGGGGATTTGGGTCCACTTCCTTTGAAAATTAGTAGATTAAGCTCACTTGAACATTTGGATTTGAGTTGGAACTTCCTATTTGGCTCTGTCCCTCCTACATTTTCAAGAATGGTGAAGCTCCAAACTCTTGCTTTGAATGGGAACTTCTTCAATGGAAGCTTACCTGATTGTTTTGATGATTTATCAAATCTCAGAAGCTTGAGCTTGAGTGACAATGTGTTGAGTGGATCTCTGCCCTCGTCCATAAGCAGGGCTTTGAGTTTGACTGACATTAATCTGTCAAAGAATGAGATTACTGGTAAATTACCTAACTTGAGCAGGTTAATTAGCCTACATTTTCTTGATTTGAGCAATAACAAGTTGGGCTCAAATCTTCCTACTTTGCCAAAAAGTTTGGTTCTTGCTGTTCTTGGAAACAACATGTTCTCAGGTGTGATTCCTAATCAATATAGCCAACTAGAACAGCTTCAGCAGCTTTATCTTTCTTTAAATTCTCTTCAAGGTACCCCACCTGGATTTCTTTTCTCATTACCAAGTTTGAATCTCTTGAATTTGTCATCAAATAGTTTGGGTGGTCAACTCCCTTTGGACTTGAAATGTGAAAATGATAATGGATTGGTTGATATTTCCAATAACAGATTCATAGGTTTCCTCCCATCCTGTTTGAGTAAACCATCAGCGAAACAAGTTGTCTATTATGAAGGGAACTGTTTGCTGACTGATATAAAGCATTAGCATCCTGAAAAGTATTGCATAAATGCTGAAATGGGGAACAAAAAAACATGAAAGGAGTAACACAGGGATATTGATTGGCATTGTAGCAGGAGTATTCAGTATTTTGGTGATCCTGGCTTTGGGTTGTCTTGTTTTATGCCGAAGATACTTCCATCCAAGTATATCAGAGAAACATTTGCTGCAGAAGACGATTCAAGATAACACTACCCGCAGGGTACACATCAGAGATTCTATCTACTGCAATTATGCAATTACATTCCAAATCTTCTGTTCAGTTTTCTTTTCTGCAATTAAACAAATTGAGCAGCGTGTTAGTTACTGTTTTCATATGACTCGATGGTTATATATACTTGCTTTATCAGTTCATGTTCCACTTGAAGTAGCCATTTATCTATGAAGTTGATGTATCTCTCAAGTTTGTCTCCATTTTTGTCCCTTAGAAACTCCATTAAGGCGAGTTACATGATCACAGAACTTGTTGCCTTTCCTGCAGGGTTCATTTCTGAAACATCAAAATTATGGGAGCGGGAAAATTTACCCACTCGGGTTTTTTTCAGTCGAGGAGCTTAAGGAAGCAACAAATAACTTCAAGAAAGCTGCATTAATTGGTGAAGGTTCCAACGGGAAGGTACCCCCAGGAAGAAAAAAGGAGCTATGAGTTTCTCTTTTTATTTTTTTCAGTTTTGTTTAGAGAATAGAGTATTGCTGCATAATCATAAAGAAGAAGGCCTGACTACATCGTAATATGGTAGCTTTTCTATTGACATGCTTGCATCGATCACCCATTTGTTGTGTCCTCTGTTCTTGAATCTAGCGATCCTTGAGCTATTTTAGTATTTGATTCTCCTGTTTGAAGCCTCACTTTTGCTTCCTCCCTAGATTTATAAGGGACAACTTCCAAATGGGACAAATGTAGCAATAAGATGCCCGACTGTTTCGAAGAAATACACAATCAGGAATCTTAAACTGAGATTGGACTTGTTAGCAAAGCTTCGACACCCACATTTAGTTTGCCTTCTTGGACACTGCATCGACATAGAAGAGAAAAACTGCTCCAACATGAGTAATGTGTATCTTGTCTACGAGCACATGGGTGATGGAAACTATCTTTCCTATTTTCAGGTAAAACCTGCATAAAAATCTCTAGAAGTTTCATTTATGTGGATGTTTGTATGCATTTTTGGAGTCTGAGATACTAGTTTATGCTACATTCTTTTGCAGACACACGTTCTGCGAAATCTCTTAGATGGTCCGAAAGATTAGATATTCTGACGAGGGTTGCTAAGGCTGTGCACTTTCTACATACGGCTACATTTCCTGGTTTCTCTAGTAACCGCTTGAAAGCACGTAGTATCTTATTAAACCAGCATCACATTGCAAAGCTGAGTGATTATGGACTATCACTTGTAAGAGAACAGACAGAAGAGAGACGCGAGGCTAGTACATCGTTACCCTCTCACCACGGATATCAGACTTGTCTTATCATATCTCATGCTCTGTCTCTTCTTGCAATGCAGGAAACTAAAGGAGGCCAGAATTCATGGTATAACCAGCATTCACTTGACAAGGGCTATTACTATTTGCACTTTGGTCAACTTCCCATGATCAATGGACTTAAAAAGGCTTGTACTCTGATTTACTTTTGCAGGGAAGCAGAGAGCCAAGATGATGATGATGTATATAGCTTTGGGGTCATTCTCCTGCAGTCACTTATTGGCCCTGTGGCTAGTGCAAGAAAGGACACTATCATGTTTAATGAAATGGTATGAATTATAAGAAAATGGCACGCAATGATCTAAATTATGAAATTGGTCGACACATATAGTAGAAACAAGTCTTAAATAATGTTGTTCTTGGTCTAAAACTATGAAAATTTGTCTGAATCTTTTGTGTTTCACATCGCATTAATTAGCAGGCATCTCTAATGAATCAAGAAGACCAAAAGAGGTTGGCGGATCCAATTGTATACGCATCGTCTTGTCAAGAGTCGCGGTCCATTGTCATATCCTTGACAAGCAAGTGCATTTCCCCTGATCCATCTTCTCGCCCACCTTTTGAGGATATCTTGTGGAACTTGCGATATGCTGCTCAAATTCAAACGGCGGAAGAAGCGGATCATAGGTCTGCTGTGGTGCCTGTCCAATAAAACGCCAACATAATTTCTTTTTGTTCTTAGATGAGAGTGTTGTTGTAGTGGATACTTATCTGCAAAATGGATCACAAGTTCAAGAGTTCAAGATTAATCATGCGTTCATTAAGTTTGAGTATTGAAGTGGATGTTAGAATCTTCAAGTGAGGATAAACATCACCCCGTTTTGGTCCTAAAATCCCAACATAAGATTTTGCAAAAACTTTCGGTTTTATATCTTTTGTTTGTATCTTTGGTTTTGTAGCCATCGGTATTGTTATATTTGTAAATGTTTGGCAAATGCCAATGTTGCCTTTTAAGGCTACCTTTTGTAAAAGAAAGTGTGGACTATTTGAGTAGTCTAATGTTAGCTATCTATATTTTACTATTGCTAAGTTAAGCAACGACTTTGTAAATTTACCGTTTGGTTTATATATGAAAGTTCTATTTTATTTCAAAAAAAAAAACATGGTTTTGATCAATAGTCGAAATGCAAGGGGAAATTCTAATTCAAGCTATTACCGACTAATGATAGAAATTTTATGGAGTGCAATCGTCATAATATGTTACATTATTCACCATGACTTAGCAGTCCCGAGTCAGGGCGTGTTACTCTGTATCCTTGACGCCCAGAAAATTGGAGTTTACTTGCAAGGACAAAAATGGGATTTACATGAATAATATTCGTGTATATTCTAAAATAAGTAATGTATAGAATGAGCTATGTTTAATTAAAGAAAATTTAATAAGGCAGTTCATAGATAAACGACGCAAAAGATTAACTATACTTAAATGTTTTAATTAGAACGTCAAAATATTTACATTTTACTAATGATAAAAAAGTTGAATTAAACTGATATCGATATTTTTATTATCTTAAATGTTGAAATATAAAAAAAATATAATTATTGTTTGAAAAAGATTAGGAGACTCATCAGTTACAAATATATATACTCCAAACACTATTACCCAGGTTATTAAGCATCAATCGAATCGATCCAAGAAAACATAGCGCCGGTCATACGGAGACGTTCTTCTGCGTCTACAAGTTTTTCCAGGTAAATTATACGTTTGATTTCATATGGTTTATCCTATTCTTGATTTCATCAGAGTAGGTTATATTAATGAATAAATTGTACTTAGAAAGATTACGGAAGGAAAAGAGGGATGGTAGATATCGATTTGTTACCATCGTTGGCCGCCCAAATATACTGCTTGTTTCTTGTATGTAGTCGCCGTTCCAATCTTCACCACAAAACGAATCAAATTTCCTTCTGTTTAAAGGGGAAAAAACGAAGAAGAAGAAGAAGAAGTTTGGGATTGCAAATAGGATGCAGTCGAATGAGTGGGTTAGAAATTAAGGACCCGAGGGTGGAAAGTCTTGTTTATGGGAAATACAGAGATAACGATAGAATGGAGAGGAATAGGGGAGAAAATAGTATAAAAAGGGGCATAGAGTTTCCGGTGGCAGGGATTCCAAAATGGTGATAGGGTTGGTGATAATAGAAGTGTTAAAGATTATATTAAGAAAATGCATGTATCTGACATTTAGGTAATATAAGTTTTAAGATACTAGAATAATTACTGTAACAGTAAGTTTTTTTTTTACCCCTTTGGTCTGAAGGATAGTTAATTAGGTTTGTCACAATTATACTTGTGCTTATGATTTAATTCTTAAACGGTTTGGACCTTGACCTGAATACTAGTATGCATCTTGAGGACTAAGTAATAAGGACCCGAGGTGAGTTCTTTCTTGAAACTCGAAAGGTTTTGCTACATGTTTTATTTCTTTGATAAAATAATTTGTGAGAGTTGTCTTGTAAAATATTTTTAGTGTATTATTAATTCTTGACAAATTTGTTGCTTATGTTAAGCTACTGGTTGGATTCTTTTATTTGCGAAATGTATACGTATATAATGTTTTTTTTTTCTTATCCAGTGATCTAGACCTTCTCAAGATACAAAAATGCAAAGTTTGTTTACCATTCCAAATCCAATCCACAATAACAAAGCTTGAAAGTTTGCCAATTTCAAAAAACGAAAATCCCCAGAGACTGAGTGGATAAGTGTCACTTGGAGACCCCTTGAAGTAACAAAATATAGCAAGTCTGATTGAACCTATAATTAATACATTTGAGCTTGAAGTAGTGGATATACAGGAGCCCGTTGGTTCCAGGAGACCGATGAACAGAATCAGAATTCAGGTGTTTAGCATGGCCATCTTTTACAGAGGTGACAAGAGGTTGGAGTAGCAGAATAGCAGCAACACATGGGTTCCAACAGCAAAATAGACTTAGGAGGAGCATGAGGGAGCTGGCGAAAACACAAGCAGTAGCTGAAGAAGGTAGTCAACAACCACATTACGATGGAAAGCACTTGAGAGATCAAGAGAGTAGTCATTTCAAACATCCAACCAGAAACATCAAGAGTATAGAAAGGTGAGGCCAACAGCACGGCATTTCACCATTGCCTAGATCAAAACATTTCAACCTTTCAGCTGAGTAAGATTCCAGTTTTTCCGACCAGGAGTATTGTGGTTATAGTTATTTGGTCTCTATTTTCTTTACTCATAATTGTCTAATATAATTATGTTGATTTTCATAAGAAAAACCAACATTAAACAGACAACAAGAGAATGTCGGAGGAAACGGCCCTTAATCACGTTGCAAGCTCAGGTGTAGCAATGGATTCGGAGCAACCCGGGAGATGAGCATCCGGAAACTCATATGGGTTGTTACCCGCTTAGGTATACAAGTTGAGAAATATAGCTCCTGGTAATTTTCTTACCCTCTCTTTAAGCAAATTATAGTCAACTGCTAACATTTTAAGATGTTATGTATGAATGATATTTGAAATGGTGTTACAGGTGAGATGTTGAAATAGACACATGGGTGGATGCTGCCGGTAAAAATGGAATGCGTAGAGATTAAGATTATAACCAGAGCAACAAGGTATTTATTTAACAGTTACATGAATATTTATTTATATTATGAACTTTTGACTCAACTATATCATAGTTACTTTTGACACCAATTGATATATATTTGCAGCACATGGGTGATAATGAACAGTGCTGTGCGAAATCCGAGATGAAGAAGTACAACCCTTTTACCTGAATAGAGTGGCAATATCTGCACAAGAGAATGATCTCGAAAAGATTGAGAAACTAACTGATGAAACTGCTGAAAGAATTCGTCAAGGACTTGCTGTAAGTGCCAATTGAGCCATTTAAAGGAATGAATTCTCTTGTGATAATTGCTTTATTTTTGTGTGAATGTCTAATTCATCACCATATTTCCTTTTTCATTTTTTATGCAGCCCCGTTGGAGTGATATGGATGCTAACCAAGTCAATTAAATAGGATGGATTTTGGAGGTATGTTGACTTGGTATAACTGTAACGATCAATAGGTATCACGTTGGAGCAAGCCGGATAGCACGAAGACGAAAATTTTTGTGTCTGAGTATCCCAATTGATGTGTTGGAAGACTATAATATGAGTAGAATGACATTGGAGTACAGGCGCGAATGCAGGCTTTCGAATGTGTTGAATCCTTGACAATCAAATCGAGTGATGCAAGCTGATCGTTCCAATGAGGATTTGGAGTGCACACATTTGCTTCGCATGGAAGCTGAAAAAAGTAGAAACTGTCCAGCAAGAACCGTGTGGCAACACAAGAATTTGGACAAATCTAAGCATACGTCGCAAGTTTTGTTCTTTCATTTATTTTACCGTATTTTCGACTCGAGACTTTGTGTTTGCGGATTATGCACTTCTAGTCTACCATGTTGTATGCGGATTGTTTATGGAAGCCTCTTAATTCCATGCAGCTCGTGTTTATATCATTTGATGCATTTGGAGACAGCTATAATATCTTCTCTTAATTAACAAAAGCATACTTCTTCAAGGAAGACAATGAACGAGGAGTATACGGACAAGAATAAGAATCATTCTAGAGTAAGCTATGTGATGAATATTAAAATTAGCAACGCCAGTTGATTTAAGATTTTAAGAAGTATATCAAGAACTTATCTCAGGGCCACAAGCCGAGTTCTAACCTCTGGCCTGGTTAATCTATCCATTCTTAAATAACTAAATAGAATAATCAGACTTTTGCTTGTTTAGTTGAATATGAAATAATAATGGTTACATTTCTAACCTGTTCTATGTATGCATATGAAAAGCAATAACCTGAATTCGAGATAGTTGGATGTCAATTCCATTATTTTCCCAAACTGAGTTGAAATTGGTGGAAACTATAGAACATCATCTCTGTGGGTTTTCAAACCAATTCCAATAATTCCAAACTGGCATGCTAAATGCAACCTTGATATTCACTTTTCTCAAAAGCTGGAAAAAGACTTCCTTTTAAATCGATTATCACCAGTAATCACCACAAGAACACATCCCATTCTTGAAATGATGGAATCTACTGCCATCCCTTAAAATAATTTCCCTTTTAGTAATCAAGGTTATCCCTTTTATGGCATTATGACAATCACCGCAAACCCTATGGCTCTGCACAAGGTGCAAAGGAGTGAAATCTACTGTGTTGAGTAGACCAAAGGAAACTGCCAGTTTTTCACTGTGATAAAGTCTCATTTCTTGTTCCCGGTCGTCAACATCAGGAAGCAAGCACTTGCCTTCTTGAACATAACCACGTTTGGAGATCTCTTTCATCAGTTTATCTAACCTCTCATATATCTGACTGGACTGAGCGTGGACCTTGTCTCCAGAGAAGAAAACATAGGATTGCTTCTTCACATCTATCCAAGTGCATGCAGGATACATTCTCAATCCTTTTCTTTTCAAAGTATGAATGACAGAAGCAGCTTCTTCTAACTTCCCAGAACTGTTGTAGATATTCAGAAGAACAATATAATTATTTAGCTTTTCTGGTTCCATCCTGTAAAGTTTCTCAGCTGCAAATTTTCCAAGGACAAAATTCTTGTGGACTCTACAAGCTGTCAGCAAGGCAGCCCACATGTTCGCAGTTGGCTCAAATGGGGCATCTCTGATTAACGCTAATGCTTCATCCAGAAGCCCTTCGCGACCTAACAACTCAATCATACACGCATAGTGCATAGCTCGAGGTTTTACAGTGTAATCCCTGGTCATTGATTCGAACAATTCCCACCCATTATCTGATAATCCTGAATAACTACAGGCAGATAAAACAGCAAGAAATGTAACATGGTTGGGAGCCATTCCTTCGGATATCATCCGCTTGAAAAGCTCAACGGCCTCAACTCCTCGACCATGATTTCCATATCCTGCTATAAGTGCATTCCAACAAATGACATTTCTCAGGGGCATCTTCTCAAATACAATCCGGGCGTCCTCTACTCTTCCCCATTTGCTGTAGAAATCAACAAGAGCAGTACTGGCAAATATATCAGTCCCAAAACCGTGACGAACTAATCCTGCATGAGCTTGTTTGGCATGCTCCAAGGAAGCTAACCTTGTGCATACTCTCACAATTAGCGAAAAGGTGAATTGATCCATTTTCACCCCAGCTTCCTGCATTTCATAGTACATCCTCAAGGCCTCTTCACTATAACCATGTAAATTATATCCAGCAATAATATTATTCCATGCCACTGTAGTCTTCTGCACCATTCCGTCAAAAACACATCTTGCATCCTCAAGGCTTCCACACTTGCTATACATGTCAATCAATGAACAAGACACATAAATGTCATTACCTATATTCAATTTCAAAGCCAACGAGTGCAACTGCTTCCCTGGAGAAATAAACTCCAAACCAGAAGATGCCCTGATCATCGTGGTAAGGGTTCTAGAATTCGCAGCAGATTCCTCATTCCACATTATAAAGAACAACCGAAACGCCTCAAAGAGATTTCCCGAGTCCACTAGCCCGCCAATAATTGTATTCCATGTTACCAGATTCCTTTCCTGCATTTCCTCAAATAACTCATAGGCATCGATCATCATGGCACACTTCACATGCATTAACAACACCCTATTTCTCAAATACAAATCTGGCTCAAATCCAGAACTGACCATATAACGAAAAACCCTTTTCACCTCTTTAACGGATTTCAAGCCAATACAAGCAGTCACCAAAGCATCAAAAGTACTGTAAGGCACAGTATTCTGCTTTTTACTCTCTAAAATCTCAAACAGTTCAAGAGCCGCAAGGTGCTTTCCATGTAAAAAAACCAACTTCTCAATCTGATTACAAATCCCAGAAACCAAATTTTCATTCGGGACCGGTACCTCGGTCTCTTTTTCAAGCAATTGCGTTGGCTGCCGGATACGTGGTTTAAGGCATTGATCCAGCAAATTACTGGAACAGCTGATCTTTTGGGCAAACGAATTCGTCTTACATTTTCTTCTTCTAAAACAGAACTTTCTTTCTCCAAAGAAACAATTGGAGTTTTTGGATGGAAATTTTAATCTTGTAGAGATACTATGTGCCCGATCGAAACCCAGCAACTCAGCCATACAATGAGAATTTAAACCAGGTGAATGACGTGATTTTCGAAGAAACTATTAAATTATATAGAAAGCTTGCAACCATGGAGGTTGCATGGAATGATTTGAGAGCGGAGAAGAAGAAGGATCAGGACAGAGGATGAGCATAGAAGACTCCGCCTCCAACTTCTATTTGGCAGTTAAACAGCCGCGCCAACCGAGTCCGGATTTTCGTTTTGTCCGCCTCTAATTATTGTGCTGTCTTACTATTTCTAATTATTGTGCTGTCTTACTATTTCTAAACAGCCATTTAGTTGAGATATTATCAAAACGTATGATTTAATTTGAGATGTCACTTAAAACCTTTTCCTGATGATATCGTCGATCACTTATAGACCGATTTGAATATTCAAGGAGGGATGCCTTGTTCTTATGGAATTTTCTTTTGGGGGTTAAAATAAGAGGCTGAATTTTCATTACTTCATTTCTTATTAGTTAGAAATAAATGTCCGGATACTTATAACCTATGTAGGATCCGCATTAATATTATTAGATTAATGATTTAATAGCATCGGCAATATGCTAACCAATAGTGATGCTCCAAGATTTTAATGTCTGTATTAAAAGGGTGATGTAGAAAATTGACTACACAAAATTCAAACTGATACACTCAATTCATGATGGTTACGCGACATATAGGAAGTCATGATCTACTGTCCTACCTCTAAAGCCAGTCACTTCTTGGTGCCAAAAGACCATACCCTAACCCTGTAAACCCCACGTTACAGCTTTAAAGAGCATTGTAGAAGATACAAATCAGGAACTCAGCGGCCTCCTGGATGGGTGACGACTTTACGCAAAGGCTCAGTCCCCCTGCAAACTCGGCCTAGCAGCAGAACATTCCCTGTGTGTATCCCTAGAATCGACCTCTGAACTTTTTAATGCAAATCCCGAGTGCCAACTGAGTTATGCCAAACAATTCTTGGGTATAACTGAGACAAAAACGTAAATGTCGAACCAAAACATTTAGAAAAATAAAATACGCAGCCGTAGACACTCCAATAACCCAAAAAATGACGCGTTTTCCCCCCTTGTGTTTGGGAGGGGCAGGGTACGGCAGGGTGGGGGGAAAGGGTTGAGCCGTTGAGGTGTACCCTACTTACAACCTTTTTAATTATAAATGATGGACAATGAGAAAAATGTGACGTACGAATCTGAGAGCTGTGCCTGAGATGCAAAAGAGTGCCACAATAATCAAGCCAAAATCTACAAATCTGTTATATGGTGTTAACCCATATTGCATCCTTACAACACCTTATACACCACAAACTGAGTAGACATGCATCACGATCTTTTCGATTCCTCGGACCAAGACAGTGAATAGTACATCACTAGGTTTCGAGGTTCCATCAAGCAACCTACTTCCTTCGCTTGATAGATAGGCCATAATTGCTTTGCCAGCTTCAGACAATTACTTACTCGTTTGCACCTTTAAGGCGTGCAATCAATTCATCCTGTGCAGTCACAACAAAGACCACGCACACGTGTAAGCAATTATGCAAGCTGAAAGAGCACAGTAAATATAATAATTTGTATGTATGGATTGGCTAAAATGTTGTATGCATGGATTCGCTAGAGGGGATTCTATTGTTCAGCTCTCAATGTAGATGTTAATGAGAACAACCCACCACTTCTCAAAAAATACTTCGCCAGTTTTGTTGTATCATAAAGTTCTCAACTTGCATACAAGCCAAATCTTCATTACAACACAAGATCAATCATTCTATTTACACCCAAACTGCCTGTAGAAATACATAGAATAACACATACTGTATACAGTAACTACACACTTTATATATAAAAATACACATGTAAATACACATACACATATACTATAAGTTTACACATAAGTATAGAGTTAGAATAGTATTAGATATCACAATTTTAGTGATAGCAGCCAGTTTTAGCCGTTGGCTTCAATATAGCAGTGGCCTAAGTGGTGCAACTGGGCAGAGATTCTAGCCGTTAAAGGCCAATGCATTCCTCCATCATATGAGAAGCCTCAATTGTACATTCAAACTAAGTCTGAAATATAATCTTTCAACCTCCAACTCTTTCCGTAAGGTATCAGAGCTATAAACACAACAAAGCCGTGTCATTTTTCATCTAATGCATGGCACCACATCCTGAAACTAGTGAGACTGAAATCAGTTCCACCTTGAACAACCTTGAGGATTGGGATCTATCTGTTTAACAGAGCTATTGATTCGGTTTTTTGTTGGAAACAACCATGGAAACAGCAATTTTGCTTAAGGTCTATGCTGCCATTTGATGTATACTTGTTGTGACTGGAGATTGGGGTCTCTTAGCACTTGTTCCCCAAAGGCTTTAGTCTTCAGCACCACTGTATGGACTTCTTGGTTATGGGATGTATTACCTTGCTGGAGTATAGGGACAGCTTCATTAATAGATGCATGGACTTCTGGGCAATGGAGCATAATTTTGAAGCTGGAATGTCATGGTTCGCCTGCTGTGTTCCTTTAATAGTCGACTTACTATTGGACTTTTGCTGCATCTGCTGCTACTACAGTTGCAGATACTATGTTCAAACTTTTTCTACTCCTTTCTCTGTGCATCTATGCAATAATTCTACATCTCACCAGATGAATTCTGATTTAAGTACCTTCGTTTTGTCTTTTAAATACTGGCTCCTGAAACTAAAGGGTCATTCGAGACACTACTGTTGGAACATAATAAACTCGCAGGATTGCCAGGTTTAATTACTTCCAGTGTTTGTACTAAGATCAACGCCCCGGCTAGTATCCAGGGACTTTTGCATTTTGACAGGGGCAGAGTTTCTTAGTTATAGTCACTTGGAATAAGAATGGTAACTTACAAAAAAAAAGAATGGTAAGGAAATTTTTGCCATTTGTACTTTATGCAATATGGTTTAACACGATATGAAGGTTCTGGATTGTTTCATATTTCCTATTTCCTTTCTAGACGTTTAATCAGAGATGTAGAGAGGATAATAAAGAGTTTTCTGTGGGGGTACTAAGAAGGTCAAAGTAAAATGGTCTTCCATTTGTCAATCCAAAGAAAATAACGGACTGGGCATCCTTGACCTAAATACTATCAACAATGTATACATGTTGAAGTTGATCTGGAATATCTGTGAGCTAAAAGAAGACATGTGGATGAAGTGGGTTCACACAGTCATATTAAAAGGAAAATCCCTTTGGGAAGTTGAACCCAGAGTAAATGGTTCGTGGCTGTGGAAAAAGCTATTATAGGTGAGAGACAAATTTTCTACCTACTTCGCAAAAGAAATGGGTACTGGGCAGTCCATCTCATTCCGGCATGACCCCTGGCACCCTTGGAGTGTTCTGAGCACCACACACCCAGAGTTCAAAAGAAAAACAAGGTATTCCAGAAAAAGCACGAATATCCTGTATCTTGGAAGATAGATCATGGAAGATTCCATATGGTAAGGGATAGGACAATCAAGTGGCACTTTTTAATCAAGCATGCATATCAATCCGTGTCAAACAAAGAGAGGATGCTTGGACCTGGAAACCAAGCAACTCTTTCTCCATGAAAAATGCCACCAAGGCACTTCAAAGTCCTCTACCTAATGTGGACTGGGAGAAATTTGTCTGGTGTAAGCACTCTCTTCCACGCTATGCAAGCATCTCTTGGCTTGCATGTTGGAACAGAATGAATACACAAGACAAACTCTTGGGTTGGGGCATGATTGCTACTAACTCATGTGTCTTGTGTAACATGTTGTGGAGGACCATGAGCACTCATTATTCCATTGCGATTCCTCAGCCAAAGTATGGGGGCAGTGTTAATAAAAACGAAATGTCAGCTTACAACTTACGGATGGAATGGAACTCTAAACTGGTTAATATCTCAGGTAGGACTTCCAAACTGTAGAAAGACTTAACTTTTCTCAGGTTCTCAATAACAGTGTACCATATATGGAGAGAGAGGAATTTGAGGTTGTACCAACAAAAAAGTAAAAGTGCTGAGGAAGTAATCAAGGACGCCCTAGAGAATATTTGCTTCTATGGCTGCTCATAGAGAGGTTACAAAAAAAACAAGCTCAACTTGGAGATATCTATGGAGCTCAGCATCACTAACAATATATTTAGGAATTCTATACATTTTTTAACGTTACCATTGACGCCAAACATATGTAGTGTAGTCAGCTTTGTAAATCAACTTATACATGATCCTACTAATGAAAACATCAAGGCTGCTTTAAGAATTCCCAAGTACCTAAAAGCAGCACAAGGAGAGTGCTTATACTTTACAAAGTATGCAGACATAGACATTGATGTTTCCGCGTTTGCATACTGGCAGGATCTAAGATAGACACGAGATCAACTATTGGATATAGAACTTATTTATGGAGAAATTTGGTAACTTGGAGAGTAAAAAGCAGCTAATACTAGCTAGAAACAGTGCAGAAGCGGAACTTAGAGCATTGACACTTGGATTTTGTGAAGGGTTATGGCTGAAAAGAGTATTGGAAGAACTGAGTCAAAAAGTTACTTCCCCAATTAGAATTTATTGTGATAACGCCTCCCTAATCAAAATAGCAGAGAATCCAATCCAACATGATAAGTCCAAACATGTTGAGATAGACAGACATTTCATCAGGGAAAAGATAGAAGCTGACGTTATCAGAATAGAGCATGTTCCATCAAGCAATCAAATAGCAGACATCTTCATCAAACCAGTATGTAGAAAGATATTCCAGATATTAACAGTCAAGCTTAGTTATATAAACATATACAACAAGCTTAAGAGAGAGTGTGGAAATATATAGAATAACACTTCGTAGACAGTAAATACACACTTTATACATTTGAAATAAACAAATACACATATACTACAGGTTTACACAAAAGTATAAAGTTTGAATAGTGTTAGATATCACTATTTTAGTAATAGTGAGTTCTAGCCGTTAGATTCAATATAGGCGTTGGCACTGGCCCAGACAATACAACTGGACTCGGATTCTAAGCGCTACAAGCTAATGAATTACTCTTTTTTATAAAGAGCCTCATTTGTACATTTAAACTAAGTCTGAAATCTAATATTTCAGCCTCAGACTCTTTTCCTCCAAACACCCCACCCCCCTTCCGGTAACCTAAAAAGGCTACGGTTTTCTTTCAAACTCATATCATGTCAACGTCAATGGTTGACTACAAATCACATCAAGATAACCATAATGCTATCTTTCTTGTGCTCTTACTCCTTGTATCTTTATTTTACTAGTATATTATTGCCATATACGAGAACCAACCCGCCTCCAGTTCACTTTCACATACATATTAGCAAACTTTTCCTCTACTTCCATTCCCCGTAGCACAGGCACTTCCATGGTACCACTATACTGACCTATTTTTTTTTAGTTGTTCTAGAAGCATTTTCCAGAAAATGCGACCATTACCTAATATATTCCCAATCAAGACAAGTAAAGGTTTAAATTCATCACGAATGACTGAATGTGGAAATTGTATTCAAAATATCAATAGATAACAAGCTTCAGGCAGCCAACAAGGATACATTGTGAAACAAAACCAAAGAACTTGAACATATCAGTACTAATTTAGGATTCAACATCATGGAACTTACCTTTCTTCCTCGGAGGGAAAGACCTTTCTCCTTAAGAAGCGCTCGGAGTCTCTCAACAGTTAAAGTCTGCAAGTCCTTTTGAGGCAGTCGTGATTTTGATCCTTCTAAATGTACCAAAAACAAGGGCAAGAAAGGAAAAAGATGATTAGGAAAACAGTACACTGCTATCTGCACTCGTCCTCAGTGTTACAACAAAACCTATTATATGTATAAAACTGGGTAAAAAAGAAAAGAAAAGAAAAGGAGACTGCACCAAAACCAGTAACACAACCTTGTAGACACGAAAAAAGATCTAGAAACAAGGCCACTACTAAATTGATTTTTTGAACAGTCAAGTTCCTAGACGAATTTTAGATTAAAAACATGATAAAAGCATCAACTAGACTGCACTATGTGAAAGACGTGCTTCATAAAGAGATTCAAATTGGTATCCAACAAAACAAATGAAGCCACCTTGCCGAGAGACATCTTGAGCACTCATTGATCTTTTCGACCTTCCATCCAAAGCCACCTCAGCAGTCCTGAAAAGGAAGAGAAACCAAAGTAGTCAGCCAAATTCAAACTGCAACAGCAAGCTACAAGATGTGAAAGCTAAATGACAAAAGGACCAAAGTGTTAACCCATAGAAGGCACGTTACCTTTTCTTAGAGGATTCACCTGCCGCGGTACCTTTGCCATCTTTTGTACTGCAATCAGCTTTATGTTTCTTTATCATTAGAGACCGTATTAAAATGTTTGTTTGGTTTGTCTTAATAAGCTGGTCATCTGAACAGGAAACAAAAGGAATTCTAGCTAAAAATGATTACAAAAGATAAATAAGTGAATAAATAGAGGCAGAGTAGATGACGAGCAGAGTTCAAGGATTAAATTTAAAAAAAAATCTAAAAAAAGCACGTAAAAATTGGTGAAAAAAGAGAGCAAGTGCAAGCAACCCTCTAACCGAGAAATGTGAGAGGCTACATTAATTTCCTTAATTAATGTCTGGACGAGTCTAGAACATTCAGTAGCATGAACAATACTTCCTTAGCTTGAGAGCTTACTATAGCAAGGGAGAAAAATATAGGATGGTGCAATTATTAAATTAAACCAGAAGTATTTTTCCAAAATTTCATTGATCCACTTGCTTAACTCGTGACTAAGCTTGGCAAAAAACCAGCAGAATCATGGAAACAGACCGTGTGAAATAGATATGAAAAACTGCCTACTTTTTGTTGGGGGCGGCCGCACAGAGAGAGGAGGAGTGGAAGAGGAGATGGAAGGGTGCACATACTGAGAAATATTCATGAACAGGTAAATGAAAATAGTTTGGGTAAAAACTATCAAGTAAATAGATCAATGTGCAACGAACTATATATCAAAAACTAGAACAGATTGAGGATCTGCACAAAAATCTATTAACAAATCCAAGTTCGATAATTGCACAAATGAAAAGAGGAGCCCCGCATAATGGTAAAAATTGTGCAGCCATCCGTGCAAAGGTCCCCTGTTCAAGAAGAGCATCCAACTGAGGAAAATGAACTCTTACGCTTGTCCAGAATAAATGCCTTGAACCACATTCAGAATACATGGAACACAACATAAACAAACACAAACACAAAAAGAAAAAAGGGGGAAAGAAAACTTTCATCCAAAAAGTTGCATTCAACATCCAAAACTGGGTTTAATGCACCAAAATAAGGAAAATAACTAATGATGCAAATGAAGCAGCCAACTTGATGTAATATCCACATGCATGCAAATGCAGAGGCAAACTGAGAAGAGAAAGTGAAATACCAGGTGGCGATGTGTCATGTTCACATACATACACCCGCATACCACCCTGCAAAAAACGAATTACAAATGTAAGTACACAGCAATAGAAAGAAACCGTAAAAGAAGAAATGCGTGTCAAAATGACCATCATTCATCTGCTAGGTTGCAGCCGTTTCTAATGGTAAAGCCGTAACTACAAAATTGAGCTAAGTGATTATCACACCCCTGATGTTCTAAGCCAGTTCAATCTTCTACACTTTTTTGTCTACAAATCCCTGACTTTGAGATTAACTGAAGCTAAAACCATAGGGTATCATAGCAAAGGGTAATTCTTTGTGAGACAGAAGAACAGAGAATAAGAGCTAAAGAAATGATAAGACAATGTCAAATGATTGGAAGACATCTTAACAATCAGATGAATCTACAATTTTTTTTTTAAATATATACGTAAAGGGTACAAGTCATGAAGAAAAAGTGGACTTTTAGCAACAAAATGGATCACCACGTCATGACTCATAATTTGATAGAACTTCTTCACTGATTTATCACTATTCACATGAAGAACTCAGCAATTTAAGAATACACATTCCTGACCATTTGTGTGATGTTATAGGTGGGAAGAACTTTTAATTGGATGCAGAAAATATTTGCAATAGAACTGATGATTGGCAGAATCCCCTATTGTTGCAAAAACTTAAGATGTGCAGCCAGCTTTGCTGCGTGCAAATGAATGACATGAACTCCAAAAGATTTGTTCAGCTCCAATAGAAACAATTTTTAAAGTGAAAGGTAATAAGACAGAAGGACCATCATGGTATGGGGAAAGAAACACTTCCCTAAATTGAAGTGGCCAAACCAAGATCATATAAAAGAATAAACTGACAATGTATACACCCTAATACAACAGAGTTGAAACTATCATTATGCACCACGTACTGCAAAGAACCTCGAATAGTAGTACAAACTACTAAATTTGATTTCTTGGCAACAGACTAAACACACTTTACAAATTGCAAACAATTTCTGGGTAGTTCCACATTTGCAAGTTTTCCTCAGCAAACTTCTAGCAAAACTAAGATTTTGCCACTGATTAACTTCTGCGAATTGCCAACAGCAAAATTATTCATCAAAGGAACGATAAATTAATTTCCAGAACTGAAACTTTCTCCCCACCCAAGTACTATCAAAACCAAGACAAGAAGCTATAAACAGGCCACGAATATATTAATCATTCTTACATAAACAGGCGGGAAATAAGTTTATAACTTCTTGATAATAAAAGAAAAAATCATTCTTCCCCAGTCATTTCCAATTCTGAACAAAGAAATTCACTTGATGTTTCTGAAAATCGAACAACCATTTCAAGACGCGCAAATTACAATAAACTAACTGCAAAGTGCAATAACGTGAAACCCAGGAAAAGCAAACCATAAACTTTAGATGTGGGTACCAGATTGGAAGAGATGACCGTGGAGGAAAAGAGGCCGCGGGATGGGAGACCAGAGAGGAATTTTGCGCCGGCATTTAAATGTTGTTGATTGTTAGCTTCCGACGGAGGCGGAAAACTCGCCATGATTGTTGTCCCAAGTTGAAAACTAAACGCCCAGGAGAATTCAGAAAAATTCTGAGGGAAACCTAACCACTCCGGAGATTTGAGTTCTTGAAGAATTATTTGGAGGGTTTTGGAGGAGAGTTGAGTGAAAAGATGGACTAATTTCTATTTAAATCCTTTTACCGCAAGCAATTTAAATTTACGTTTACTTCGTTCTAAGAAAAAATATTGACCACTTTCCTTTTGTTTTTATTTTTTAGCTTCCACTCTTGGATAATAGGTCAAAGGTCTATTTCCACTCTTGGTCTGTTGGACATCCGAAAAGGAACGGCTCACTCTATTAAAAACTTATTCCCAATGATTACCCTATTTCTACAACAAAGATGATTGAAATTCCCAATAATTGCTATACTATATAAAGGTACTTG
Source organism: Eustoma russellianum (assembly GCA_036186865.1). Classification (NCBI taxonomy): domain Eukaryota; kingdom Viridiplantae; phylum Streptophyta; class Magnoliopsida; order Gentianales; family Gentianaceae; genus Eustoma; species Eustoma russellianum. The sequence continues at coordinate 177,512 of AP025043.1, forward strand.
TAACATCCGGACGAAAAAGGACACATGATTGTGGATTGATATTACATTGTTTGGAACAGATGCATCATAATATAATACTCTGAACGGTACAATCAATCACGTCTCAGGTGCTGGATGACACTGCCAGATGCATCTTGAACACTTGACATCGTGAATAAGAAAAAGGTCGCCGTCGTTTATTCATTTCACATATATCAAAACATTTTATAATTTTTGGTTGTAGTGGGTTCTGTAGCTGAAAATCTTAACAGATAAAAGAGTTATGATCGGACAAAATAGAGGCTGCAATCACATACAATCCGAGAAACTAGTAAGAGCTTTTTATTTAATTAGTTTTAATTTTGATATTTACTATGATATTATCGTTGTTATTATATTGTTGTTATTATCTTAGTATGACATTACTGTGGCTATTATTCATGTGTCGGTATTATTATGTTATTATGCATTTACTCTAAATTGACTCTCTAAATTGGCTGTGCTTCTTATATTGTGAAGTAACAGTTGATCGACACGCAATTTTCATTATGGATTATCGGTAAACAGCCTCTATATGTTTCTAACACGTGGATATGGTTGCGTACATCTGACCCTCCCATACCCTGCCATAGGCGGGAGCCTCTAAAGCAACGGGGTAATGTTGTTGTTGTATGTTATCGTTATAATTATAGTCTTGTTATTGTGTTATATATTATGTTATTATAGTATTATTGTTACTATGTTGTTATTATGTTATTATTATTATATTATTGTTGTTACGTTATTATGTTATTGTTATGATTATTATCGTGTTGTTATTTAAATTATGTAAAATTAATTAAAATACATGTATTTTATTGATCAATAAGGATTTTATTGTTACTTTTTTATTTAAAGTTGTTATGATTTGATTTTGTTGTGTGAGAGATGTGTTTTTAGTATATAATCATGTTACGTAATTTCATATATATGTACATCACATGCTAAAGCTAGTCGTAATGATAGTGGAACATGATAGATGGATGAGTTGAGGCCTCAGATTACTGATTTATTGACTATTCAGAAATAGCATTTGACGCTTTTCCTTTAGAGTAATGATAGTTATAAGACCTCGGATCATGTACGTAGGGTAAATATGTATAAAGAGGATATAGACATCCCATGTAGGTGCATATTGCAAATTGAGGCGGCATGATTTTGGGCCATTATGACTTTCAATAGAATCAAGATTGATCATACACTGATGATGGCTTTTGCGGAGAGGTGGAGAAAACAGACTCACGCATTTCATCTACTTAAGGCGAAGTGACTATTATGCTACCGTGTGTAACGATTCTCCTTGGGTTGCGGATTGATAGTGAGCTTATTACGGAGATGGAGCCTATGTATACTATGTCAGGGTGACAGGATATGTACATGTTGTTGGGTTAGACCATTACCGCTAATTATTTCAGAGGAACTTATATACAATATGACAAGCTCGTAGAATTGATAAGGGAAACCCCCTCCCAGATGACGCATCTCATTTGGAGGTTGAGTAGAGAAAACGATGTTATCATGTAATTGCTCTAGTAGCCGTTCTCAATTGGTATATTTAGATGTCCGTTAAGACTTTGAAGTTGCATATAGGTAATACTATGGAGCTGTACTTGCTTGTCTATACTATAACTTATGCAATATCACTCTTCTTCGTCAAAAGCATTGGTATGCAGGACTGCCACACCTTCTACAATACTGGATATGAGAGAGGTTATCCATATTATAGCTTGCCAGTCTAACGATAAGAGTTTTATGACAACATCTTCCGGTTGTTACTCACGTTACTCCTCGAGCGACACGATGACTTAATACACGTAATTTTCATGAAGTCTCCAGTTGTGTAGTTGATGCTTATCGTGACTAACTAAATAGTACGGCAGAGGGTGATTTCATATGGATGTTCTACTCGAGGGAGGCTATTATACCATTGTCAAGTTTGTGTCATAAGAGTTTGAAGTTGTGGCGTGATTGGATGCCATATATTATCTACTATATTAAACTAGACTGGATGCTAATGTGAAATGTTACAGATAGATACCTTATTGCATGTGTATTTCGCATTTCAGGCCGAAGATACAGACACCACTATGTGTCTTAGTGCTGATACTCTGCAGTCTAAAGGTTTTGGAGAACTCTTGAAGAGTTCTTCGGTAGATGCAGCCACATGGCATATCACCAATGACCATGTCACAATGTACAACCATATCCAAACGCAACCCCATGGCAAACACATATGCAAGGCCTTCGGGTGAAGTAAATTTCCGCACAACAAATGTACATTAGAGATGTGCATTCGACGAGGATGGTGAAGGCAACGACATGTTTGTGTCATAATTGTTTGAAAAAATGCTTATACATAATGAGTTACAAATATATGTTTAAACTTACATATCTGGTGTGTATAGATGAACTTCTAGATGTTGCCTATTCAGGTCAGACTTATACTACGGATGATATAGAGAAGTACATGGTGCTTGAGTAAATGTGTACTGCACCAGCTTACGCTAAAGGAGACGTTGCAGGTCCATATCAACAGTTTCAGTCACAACTATATCCATGCTGACACCTCTACCACCTTCACATAGGTTAAGTATATGAAAGCTTGCAAAACAAGTAGACATATCGGCGACATTGGTTTTTTCATGTTTATGTACCAAGTTTTGTATTTTTGTACTATTTGTATCTGATTGATTATCAATACTTTTTTTATACTGATGTGTATCATTTATGACATTTGTACTATGTAAATAATTGTTTGGAGCATGAGCATATATTTGTTTATTTTAAATTTTGGTTAAATATTGAATGTTTACATAATAATTGTTTGACTTATTACTTGTGTGTCCTAGAATTGCACTGGCATGACCATCTAAAATTCAGGACAGGTATGATAGCATCGTTCTAAATTTAGGAGGGTTTGATAGCACAAAATTTAGGATGAGTTTAATAGCACCGTCTTAAATTTACATCGATATATAAACATATACATTAATATACTCTTTTGTGCAACAATCTATTTCAATTCAAAGTTGACGTTCATAATTTCTTGTTTGACAATAGAATGGAAGTTCATTTATTTTTTATATTTAGGAAGGAGTCCAACCATATTGTCCTAAAAGTTTCAGAATACATAACATTAGATGAATTTGTTTAGCTCGCATTGATGGCCATTAGAAAAGACAAACATTAAGATGAATTTAAATTCATTTGTGCCCTCATCCATACACATCTTCTTCGTCATCCTCATCCAACAGGTCATTCAAATAATTTTGTTCATCTTCATCGTCATGAAATTCTTCGTCATCATCGTTGTTTACTCATTTGACGTCATTTGCTTGATCTTCTATATTTGCATGTGGTGAGCAGCTTTCAATCGCAAAATTTACAGATACGACAACAATATTTCTGTCCATAGTACCTCAACAAGATTTGCGACATGTGGTGGAGAATCACTCACTGACATATATATCTCTACAGCTGGAAGGGTTTGACAACAAAGTAACACTTGTATAGTTGATTCCAAGTCTTCATCATCATAAACGATAGCTAAATTGTAATATAACCAACTGTATTAGACTCGAATGAGTAGCGACACACCAAATTAATTGTTCAAACATCTGCATTCAGCTCCAATATCTAATTCGCTCTTTCAATTATGTATATACGACATCACTTGGCACATTCATCATTTTTGTGGGATGAAGATCACATGAAATTACATTATGCAAATCTATTGTTTAACATTCGTAATAGAAAACAATTTGGATTTTAACGCCATTCACACTGTGAAGTTTGAAAAAAAGATTTTCTAATTGGTTATCATCGTGATTAAGTAGAATTTAGTTAACGATTATTTGAGTGCATACGACCGTCCATCACCTAAGATCGTCCTGACAATGTCGTTCAACGCCTAAGACGTGACACCGCGGTCCTGCGTTTGGTCGGTTTTGCACTCCCAAATACCACTTTCATGATCAAAACCACCTATCACTTGGTTGCGACTAGCAATGTCATTTAAGGCAAATTTTTAGACGTGACTGATAGTGTCGTCGTGTATGATCTAAAACCCAACCACCAATTAGCTCGTCGTTTTTTACTGATTAGAACTCCGGTATTATTATTAATTTTTTAAATCTCCCGTGTCATCATGCACTTTTGAGTCTAAGAGAAGGAATAACAAAAAAGAGGAAGAAACTTTTCATCAAACATCGTTATCTAGGGTTTTGGAACCTGAATTTTCATCGTCAATTTCATTCTATTAATTAAATTTCTAAGACAAAAGAGGAGAAGGAAAGAAAAATGCCGAGGGAAATAATTACGCTCCAGGTAGGACAATGCGGGAACCAGATAGGAATGGAGTTTTGGAAACAGCTTTGTCTCGAACATGGTATTAGCAAAGAAGGCATTCTCGAGGACTTCGCTACTCAGGTTCCTTTTTTTTTTAAAATTAAAAAGATATTAAAAATTTTAATTGGTTTTCCTGATTGATCATGAAGTATTTGGTTCCGCATTGCACTTACAGTAGTTTATATGTATTTGAGGATTGAACGGCGTTAATAAACTGTAGTCGTACTGTTTTCGCCATCTTTTCTAGAAAAACTATGTGTTGGAGAGGATATTGGTGCTGGGGTAGCTGACTGTCCTGTTGGATCAAAATTGGTGCTAATGTTGTTTTGGTTTGAGCAAAAGTTTGGAAATTTCAGTGGATGAGGAGGCTTGAATTATTAATTTGCATGGCAATGCTAACCGTTCAGTGCTTGCTTGTCACCTTGAAGGAGGAAAAAGTGACAATTTGTGATGACAATGTGCAAATTATGTTGATAAGTATCTGTTGTTCTTCGTTATTTCCTTTGAAATCTATATCAGCACTCTGCGCATTGTTTTGTTTCTGTTTTATTTTTTGTCAATTATCTCCTATATTCATTAGTACATATTATATGGCAGACACTGGCTGTTTTCTTCTTCCTGGTTCCTCGAGGGGTATTTAGGGGCCTCAGGAGTTTGTAGCTCTTAGCGTGTTATCTATAATCATGGAAAAATAGGATAGAAAATGTGATGCGTTTTCCCTTTTTATTTTTGGTTTTCTTTTGAAAATGTGCTCCAGATATCAATTCATATTATTGTTGCTGGGATATAATATTGCTCATACACTTTCTCTGCAAATGAACCTTTTGGGTTTACTCTCAAGGATTCAATGTCATGTAAACTGATAACAGAGATTTTACCTATCTAGTGGTGTGTTCTAACATGTGTTGTTCGTGTAACGTCCTGTTTTTGCTGTGAAATCAGGATCTCATCTAATCTTTGGAGTATTTTAATCCTTTACTTTCCTGTTGGCGCTGTCTGGTTTCTTATGGTTTTGTAGGGAGGTGATAGGAAAGATGTGTTCTTCTATCAAGCAGATGACCAGCACTACATACCACGGGCTCTGTTGATGGATTTGGAACCCAGGGTGATCAATGGTATCCAAAATGGAGAATATAGGAATTTGTACAATCATGAGAATGTATTTGTAGCTGATCATGGAGGGGGCGCTGGCAATAATTGGGCAAGCGGTTACCATCAGGTTTGTTATTTTATTTTATTTTTATTTTTTGAATCCGTGATAATTCTGCAAACCTTCTTTGCTGGTTTTCTCACTTGGGTAGTTGCAAATACTTTTCTGCTACAGACATAAGGTTTGTGTCTCAGTCAACTCCCTATTTTACTGGAGTCTCAATGATAGATTAGCTTCTATCACTATGTAGCTATCTAATTAGAACGGAATGTCTGGAAGATGAGAGGTGTCCACGGATGTGTGTTTCATCATCACTTTACTACTTGGTTCAACTGTTCCCTAAATTTCCGGAAGAAGTCAAGTGCTACATATATGAGAGCATTGTTTGTCACACTCTATATTTTAAATCTACATGTACTTCACATGATTAACGTCTCTTAGAAATCAAGCTAACTTATTTTCCTCTGTCTATCATTTCCTGCATATTCATTGCTGGCCCGTATATGGGCCATTGACCAAAACTTTACAGAGCTTTTCTATGCTGTTTCTTGAATTGTGTTATAGACTCCTTTGTGATATTAAAGCATTTTGGACAAGGGATGCTTAGGAATGTGATAGGTGCTTTCTCTAACAGTGGATACTTGCAAATTTATGTTAGATATATAGCACTTGCTATCAGGCATAATAGGGTAAAGTTGTATGGATCATCACCTTTCACTTAGAGAATGTCAACACGAAGCTACAAATCTTTTGTCACTGTCTTGGAGAGATAATTAGTGTTTTAATGTCTGAACTCAGGGACTGATGCATTGCATTTTCCTTTTATAGAAATATGAAGTTTGCTCCTTGGATATCTGACCAAATTTAAAGAGAGAAAGAAAGAAATGGATCAGTACATCCTCAGGTTTTATTTTCAAGTTCAGAAGTATCTCTGCTGGACATGCACAGGACACTGCACTTAAGGAATTTATATGAATTGTGGTTTTGCAAACTTCAATGCAATATAACTCCACAACGGAAAGTAGAATTTCTGAGTTGATTTAGTTGTCTCCATATGTTTTATGTAGGGTTATTTTCTTGGTTGACCGGATATAGTCTGATCTTATCAGGAATTTTAACAGAATTGGAAAAAGCTTTTAAAGTTGATACTTAATTTTCTGACCATGATATTCTTGTGTTCTTTGAATTCGACACGTCGTTTACTCTTTTTGGTTGTTTTATTTTTCAACTGCATCTCAGGGTAAGCAATATGAAGAGGACCTAATGGACATGATTGACAGAGAGGCAGATGGAAGTGATAGTCTGGAGGGATTTGTTCTATGCCATTCAATAGCTGGTGGAACGGGGTCAGGTCTGACTCGCTTGACCTTGTTGGTAGGGAGTTTTGAAAATCTTTCAGACTGGACGCTTTCTGAATCTTAAAAGAGTTGCATTATGGAGCACCTTTTTTCCAATGCTCAAAAGTTTATTATAGCTAGTATGCAAATTTTCTGACATTCTGTACCTTGATACTTTCTGACTTGCAAAATTTAGGTTCTTGAGGAAATTTCGACGTTTTATCTGCCCTTTCTTTTGATATTTCATGTTCATGCGATTGAGCTTCCTCAGCAGCTTCACTTTGAATTAATCATATTGTTTTGTCATAGATAACTTTCCTTGTTTTTTCCCCCTGCCATCTGAGTTGCTCAGTTGATATCATGGTTTTCTCAGTTACTTCTTGTTTTGATATAGGTATGGGTTCATATCTGTTGGAAACTTTGAACGATCGCTACAGCAAAAAACTTGTCCAGACATACAGTGTTTTTCCTAATCAGAATGAGACCAGTGATGTCGTGGTTCAGCCTTACAACTCTCTTTTGACACTGAAGCGGCTAACCTTAAACGCTGACTGTGTTGTTGTTCTTGATAACACGGCCCTTAACAGAATTGCAGTGGAGAGACTCCACATAACAACTCCTACTTTTGCCCAAACAAACTCTTTAGTTTCTACTGTGATGTCAGCAAGTACAACAACATTGCGGTATCCTGGATATATGAACAATGATTTGGTCGGCCTCCTTGCTTCTTTGATTCCAACTCCAAGATGTCACTTCCTAATGACAGGATACACGCCACTCACTGTTGAGCGCCAGGTGAGGTCTCAACGATTCTGTTGGTGCTTCTAAATCCATGTGTGCTTTTCTGGGTGCGGTTTGGGAGGGGCAATGCAACTGTAACACCTTGTTTTTTAACCTACAACATCCCAAACCTTTACCTGGTAGCTTGGATATGATGTCAATTTAAGGACTCGCCCTCTAGAAACTGGAGGAAGAGGCCTTAGTGCCATTTTTGGTACTTGGAGTGAAGTTTAGTCTTCTAAAGTGGTTAACTCTATTAAATATTCGAAAATGGCCTGCAGTTATATACCAGGGCCCATTTGTTCATTACAAATTTGATGTTGTAAGTCTGATTTCAACGTGCAATTGGTGCCTTTTAAACTGCAAAAGTCTACAAGATCTGTTAATATTTCCTAGAAGTGAAAGTAACCTTTTAAGTTTGCAATTTGTTTGGTAGCTCAAATAGCTGACCTGGAGTTGAAAATGACGAATCATTGACTTGCAGACTAATGCTCAAATAACTTCTTCACAGGCCAATGTGATTCGGAAAACTACAGTGTTAGATGTGATGAGGAGATTGCTTCAGGTGATAGCAAAGGCCATCACTTTGAATTTCTTAAGGCGTGTATGAGAAGATACTGATCCCTTTCTCCTTGCAGACGAAGAATATTATGGTTTCTTCTGGTGCTAGGACGAAAGAGGCTAGCCAGGCAAAATACATTTCTATTCTAAACATTATCCAAGGAGAAGTTGATCCCACTCAGGTTACTCCTTTGGGCTGTTTGATGCTTGTATTTCCGAGTCACTGTCGATATAGCCAATGTGGCCACTTAAGAGATAACAGTCTGAACATGGAAGTTTGATAGAATATGTTTACCCCTTACAGTATCTGTCTATGCTTCTGTAATTAAGACTTGGATATGTCAACCATTGATGATTTGAAGGAAGGGCACTAACATATGCTTTCAGCTGAATCTAGTGTATCTTGTAGGGTGCTTCTTACTGAAGCTTTGCACCCACCACACTGAACTCCTAGACAACATTATGGCTTCTTCGGGGTTCATGTTAGGAGTTCATAGTAATGATGATAGACTGTTAATCTCTAGATCATTTTTGATGTCATTAAATTTGAGTAATTGATTAGGAAACTTATGGCGTATAGATCATGTTTAAAAAGATATGTTTGAAGGATAGTGTAGGAGTATTGTAAGAGTTTCTGCTAGATGACTTGTCGCTAAAGGTTCGGATAGCAGAAACAGTCTTTTATTGAGATAACAGGTAAAATTCGCTAGTATTAGTGATGAGACAAAGTGGTGTGATCATTTCCACACACTGCAGTTTGCAGACAGTGAAAAGTCTTGTACAACGAGTTACTCCCATCTTACCTCTAATGGCCACTTGATGTTGTATGGAAATCTAGCTTTGGATTTATATCATATTTTCTGTGATGCTATTTGGCTGAACAGTGTTCACTTAAGATATTTTCAAATTCAGGTCCACGAAAGCTTGCAGAGGATACGTGAAAGGAGGCTTGTTAATTTTATCGAATGGGGACCTGCAAGCATCCAGGTATGCCTGTGAAAAACATCATGCAGTTTTCTTGTAAATTGGTAAATGTGGCTGATAATATATTCTCCTTTCTTAGGTTGCTCTTTCTAGAAAGTCTCCTTACGTTCAGACTGCTCACAGGGTGAGATTTTATTTCCTCTGTTTTCTTGCTTCAGTATTCTATGTTTATATTTTGGTATGTGATATGTCTGAATGTGCTAATCTCATGTGATTGTAGCATCTATTGTATATTGCCATGTCAGGAACTTCAGTCCTGCAAACAAAGTCTAGTCATGTTAGAGTAGAATCAAGTTCAAATAAAGGATGGTTGGCTTCCAAACTCTGTTTTGTGCAATTGTTGGATTTGTCAGTTTCCTTCTTTCACTACTCAACGTGAGCCTTATATCCTAGTAGTTGAATAGAATCTTAAAATTTTCACCTGTGATAGTCACCTTTGGTTGCTTTAGCCAATTTCTGATGCACGTTAAGCACTCATTTATCATTTCATAAGATTTGCTTTGGACGTCCATCTGAGTGGGATCTGTATCTCTTCCCTACTTACTCTGCTTGTTTTCAGGCCTGGTATATGCAAAAAGTTTTGCTCGTCCGTGAAACGAAACAAGTTCTTTGACCAAGATCTACTTTTTTACTTCTCGTCCCTCTACCTCTAATATTGTCCTAGTTGGCATATTGCTCTGTTGAAGAAAACATCAGTTAGTACATTGTTTCCGGAGTTTCAGCGACAACATTTCTATGATAGCCTAATGGACAGTCTCTCTTCTATCAGCATTAGTAATAAGCTATCTGGAGGACAGTGTTAGAGAGAGGCAGGGACTTAACACTGCTGCACCTCGATATTAAATTATTGGTTGAAAGTTAGTTGCAATGGTGGAATGTGATGTGCGTTGAACATAGTCTACTATCTGGATATTTTGTAAGCACTATGCATATACTGACCAATGCTTCTGCATCTTTTAGGTCAGTGGTCTAATGTTGGCTAGTCATACTGGCATCCGCCACTTGTTTTCAAAATGTTTGAGCCAGTATGAGAAGTTGAGGAAGAGACAAGCCTTCCTCGACAATTACAGAAATCATCCTATGTTTGCTGTAAGTTTTTCCCCCCTAACCTTAGTTATGATTTATTTGCTTCCTTATGAGGAATGAGCCATCAAAGTCGCATGGTCTTGAGTTAATCTTGAATGTTATTTCTGGCATTCTTCTTTGCGAAGTCATCAATCTGTACTTAATGCTTTGAACTTAGCTTCACTGGGTTGTCTTACCTATGTCTATTGTGAAACATGAATAGGACAACGATCTCTCCGAATTTGATGAATCTAGAGATATAGTGGAGAGCCTGGTTGATGAGTACAAGGCATGCGAGTCCCCAGATTACATAAAATGGGGAATGGAGGTAAATACTTACGATCTTCTGTCTTCTTCTTTATGTTGGTGCAAACTCTTTTTACCCCTGTTTTGTGTACTTGTACAGGATCCGGATCACATCCTTTCTGGAGAAGGAAATGCCGCTGGAACAGTAAGCACCGTTAACTAGAAATGTAGAATATCCTGATACAATGTCAAAATCTCATGTTTTGACCTTGTGTGTGCATGTTTCTTTCAGCAGTGTGATTTTGGCTATCACTCTTTGTATTCACTGTAGCGTATATTTCTCATGGAATCTGCATTCGATTCGGTGTAGGGCGGGTGTATTGTAATGTGGCAATGGGAAAAACGGAAATTGGCTAATTTTCTTCTTTCCTTTTTCTCTTTAATTCTTTCCTTAATTTTTCTAATTGTGAATTCACGTTTCGAACGACGCTCAACAAAACTTGGTATAGAAAATAATGTTCAATACTCAGTAGAACAGAAGAAGAAGATGTTCTTATTCGCTTACTTTTCTCTCTTAAACAATGGGTAATATATACAAGACATGAGGAAGAATAGCTAACGGTAATATTCTGACTAGTTCAGTCAAGTCACCAAGTGGGTGAAACTATGTCTAACGGCTAGAATACATAAACTATACATTGTAAACTATACATTGTAGAATACACTGAATTTCAACACTCCCCCTCAAGCTTGGCATATATATTAGTGCATCCAAGCTTGGATAATAATCTGCGAAATATACTAGGGGAAACAGCTTTAGTGAGAATATCTGCAATTTGCTCAACTGAAGAAATGTGACGAAGGAATAGTGTTTTAGCTTCTAGCTTTTCTCGGATAAAATGCCTGTCAATTTCCACATGCTTTGTTTTGTCATGATGAATTGGATTCTCTACCATGTGTATAGCTGAGATGTCACAGTAGGCAGTTATTGAAGAGTTTTCCGTATCAAGATGTAAATCCTTAAGTACCCTCTTTATCCATAGTCCTTCACAAATGCCAAGTGCAAGAGCCCTAAGTTCAGCTTCAGCGCTACTCCTAGCAACCACTGCTTGTTTTTTACTCCTCCATGTAGCCAGATTACCCCAAACGAATGTCCCGTATCCTGAAGTTGATCTCATATCACTCTTTGATCCTCCTCAATTTGCATCCGTGTAGATTTGAATGTTCCTGTCTTTATGTTTTCCAAAAAACAATCCTTGGCCGGGAGCCCCTTTAAGATATCTTAAAATTCTCATAACAGCTTGTAAGTGATCATTAGTTGGAGCATGCATAAACTGACTTACATAACTAACTGAATAACATATATCAGGACGAGTATGTGACAAATAGATTAGCTTACCTACCAATTTTTGATATGATGGAATATCTGCAAGTGGGGTTCCTTGTTGAGAAGAAGTGTAGCTTCTGACTTCAAGAGGAGTGGCAGCCGGCTTGCATCCGGCCATTCCTGTTTCTAACAGTAAATCTAAAACATATTTCCTCTGAGAGATACTCATACCATTCTTAGTTCTTCCTACCTCCATTCCAAGAAAATATCTCAAAGTACCTAGATCTTTTACTTCAAACACAGTAGATAAATACTTTTTTACACTTGAGATACTGGATATGCAGTTCCCTGTTAAAATGATGTCATCTACGTAGACAATGAGTATGGTAGTAGTCGTACCAGATATAAGAACAAACAACGTATGGTCACTTTGGGCCTGCTGGAAACCATAATCAGTTAGTACTTTAGCAAATCTAGAGAACCATGCCCTAAGAGATTGTTTTAAGCCATAAATAGCATTTTTTAGTTTACAGATTTTTCCTGTAGTATGGACTGTCTCATATCCAGGAGGTATACACATAAAGACTTCTTCCTTGAGTTCCCCATTTAGAAATGCATTTTTAATGTCTAATTGAAATAATTGCCAATCTAAATTAACGGCTACTGAGAAAATTATTCTTACTGTATTCAGTTTTGCCACAGGAGCAAAAGTCTCCAAATAATCAATACCATAAGATTGAGTATAACCCTTTGCAACTAGTCTAGCTTTATACCTATTTAGTGAACCATCTGAATTATATTTTAGTGAGAAGACCCATTTACATCCTACTGGTTTAAATGCGTTAGACATAGGAACCAGCTCCCAGGTTTCATTTTTAATCAAGGCTGTCATTTCATCATCTACTGCTTTCTTCCACTCTTTACAGTCTAGTGCCTCATGAATATTTCTAGGTATCGCATGATCATCCAAATTAACATTAAAAGTTCTAAATTTTGAGCACAATCTATCATATGTAACAACATTACTCAAAGGATGATTCGTGGAACACACAGTAGAATTTAAAAGCCTATGAAATGGTGTTTTAGTACATTCACGTGTACCTTTCCTTAGAGCAATAGGTAACTCTGACGCACCCGTGGCTTCATTATCCAATATATCACTTGAAACAGAAGAATCTTGAATGTTATTATGTGATTCTTGATTTTTTCCTTTTCCTCGAATATACCTGTATTACTGGAGGATTTGAAACTGGTTGTTTCTCTAACCTCCATGTCATCCCCTGCTCCTAATATGTCTTCTGAGGAATCTGATTCCCTGGTAGGTTCCTGTTCTTCAGTTGATATACAATTTTCTTTTCCTGAAGATGAACTATGAACAGTAGAAATATCAATGATGTTCCAATAATTTACAGAATCTAATCTCTGCGGAGTCTTGTTCACATCAGTCATATAAAACGAGGTATCTTCATCAAAATGAACATCAAGAGTAGTGTAAACTTTCCTAGTAGTAGGGCAGAAACATTTATATCCCTTTTGAGACCCAGAATACCCAATGAATATGCATTTAACAGATCTTTTATCTAATTTTCCTCTACTGTGAGTTTGCAGATAGACATATACTGTACATCCAAATGTCCTAAAAGGTATGTCAGACATGAGTAAACAGTGAGGGTAAGTATTAAGTAATTGTTGTCTAGGGCTGATATATCCAAGTACCCTTGAAGGCATCCTATTGATTAGATAGGTAGCTGTTAAAACAGCTTCTCCCCAAAGATACTTGGGTACACTCATAGAGAACATAATAGATCTAGCAATGCCAAGGATATGTCTATGTTTTCTCTCTGCTACACCATTTTGCTGTGGTGTATAAACATTTGAAGTTTGGTGATGAATACCCTTTTCAGCCAGGAAGGATTTCACTTCCTTATCAAGGTATTCACTGCCATTGTCATATCTGAAGGTCTTAATAACCGTATTAAACTGATTTTGGATCAGAGAGACAAAGAGTTTAAACACACCCGCAAGTTCAGATTTCTGCTTCATTAAATAAGTCCAAGTCACACGTGTGTGATCATCAACAAATATAACAAACCAACGACATCCATTTATGTTCAGGACCCTAGAGGGTCCCCAAATGTCCGAATGAATCAGATTAAATGGCTTGCTTTCCTGATATGCTTTAGCAGGATAAGAGACTCTAGTTTGTTTAGCATACATACAAGTTTCACATTTGAGACAATCCATGTTGACATTTCTGAACAAACACGGTTTCATTTTCTTGAAATACAAAAAGTTAGGATGTCCTAGTCTTTTGTGCCATAACAAAATGAGAGCAACACTAGAGTTGATCTTATCTATTCTAGGAACACATGCCTTGTTCATGAGAGAATAGATACTAGGACATTCATCAAAAGATTCTGATTTCGGATTGTCAAACAAAAACAAGCCATCCATGTGCTTAGCAAATCCAATCTTCTCCTTCATGATCTTCTCCTTCAAGGATTTCTCATGAAAGGAAGAAGAAGAAGGAAGAAAATAGCATTTAGAAGGAGTAAAGATTGTAAAACAAGTATTATCACTCATGAGTTTCCTTACAGAAATTAGGTTACAGTCTAATTGTGGAACAAACAAGACATTCTTAAGTATCAGTTTATTAGTCAGATAAACATCACCACAGCCTAGTATATCAATCTGATGACCATTTGCCACTCTGACCCCTTTTGTGCAATCAGAAGAAACAAAAGACTTTAAGATAGTACAGTCAAACGTCATATGATGAGTTACTCCAGAATCAATGATCCAATGTTTAGACTTACTCTTATTACCTGAACTGGCCATTGTAGCTCTGATTTGGGGATTAGAAGCCTGAGCCCTTTGACTCTCTAGGACTCTGAGTACAACATCTAACTGAGCTTGAGTGAAAATGGCTTCAGGTATCTTTTGTTTAGACTCCTGACTTGACATACCAGCATCAGCAGCAGCTGCTCTAGGTGGTCTCCAGGAGTCAGCATCAGTTCTCCATGAATTGCTCAAGTCTGACCGTCCAGATGGTCCTCCAGATGAGCCCTGTCTATAAGAATTATACCAGTCTGGAGGTTTGACGGTACTCCCTGGCCTCCTGTAACATTCTTCCACCACATGGCCTTTTCTGTGACAAAATCTACAATATTTCTTTCCATAATCGTTAGATTTCTTTGAAGCTACAAACATTCCTTTATCTTCTTCATTTGCATGCGAAATAAGTGCAGAGGACTCAGAAACTGGGATGACACTAGGACCCATCATGACTTTCAGCCTACTTTCCTCTTGTCTAACCTCTGAAAAAACAGTGTTCATAGAAGGTAAGGGTTTCGTTCCGAGAATGCGGCCTCTGACTGCATCATAATTTTTCTGTAAACCAGACAAGAATCCAAAAATTCGTCTTGTTTCTTTAATGGTTCTAAACAACTTATCATCCTGATTACAGTTCCATTGATAAACTTCTAAAAAGTCAATCTGTTGCCAGATCTGAGACAGATTACTAAAATACTTACTGACAGTTTGGTCTCCTTGTTTGACATCTTTTTGTTGGGCTTCTAGCTCATACAGTTCAGAAATGTTATCTCGTTTTGAGTACATTTCTTTTGTTGCTTGCCATATACTAGCAGCAGTACTATGAAGCATAAAGGTGTTACTAACCTCAGGGGTCATTGAACCCAGTAGCCAAGACATTATCATGGAATTTTCTGCCTCCCATGTTGAAAACTTGCTATCAGTCTCGGCGGGAACAACCATTTTCTCAGATAGGTACCCCTTCTTCCCCCTACCAACGATGAACAACTCTACGGCACGGCTCCAAGCTAAGAAGTTATTACCATTTAACTTCTGATTTGTTATAGTAACAGGAGTAGAGTCAACAATCGATCCCATTGTTGACTGCTTTTCTCCAGTACCAGCAGAAGTAATCTCACTACTTTGATCAACCATGCAAGACAAGATCTGAGAAGTATCGTAGAGAAGAGAAATAGTTTGGGAAGGAAGCTTAAGGAAGAGTGAAGATTTAAACAAGTGGTATATGCAAATTCAGACAAACGTTCTGTAAGAGTAAGACAGAAGGATTGCATCAGTTGAAGAGATGAATGGTATTTTAGCTAAAGAGGTGAAAACGTTTTCGTACTATGCAGTAAATGTAAGCAGAAGCAATAAATGTTGTGTGGAAAGTGATATGATGGATCAGAAACAATTTCGTGCTATGTAAAAAAAGGAGTACAGAGATACTGAGTGTTTTGGCAAAAGTGAGGTGATTGAATGAATTAAAAATTGACGTTTTTAACAAAGAAGTAAAGAGCATTAAATGTAATGTTGGGAACAGAGGACAGCTGTCGTATACATAAAATGAGGAATATACAACTGGTGAAAAGCGTATCCACGTGCTTCGTTAAAGATAACGTGGCCTGCTTACTTTCCATTTGAGAAAACGTGGCCGGTAACGTGTATATTGATAATTATGTTTTTTATTTTCCAGATTTTTCTTTCTTCCCGAAATAATTTCGTCCTTTTTCTGAAAGGAACTTCGTCTTCTTCTTGATCAGCAAGATCCTCTCTTCTCTGGAGCTAGATGATCGGTAAACCAGATAGCCTTTCTGCTCATCCAAGTAGGAAATTTTTTTTTTTCAGAGTAGTGAAACTTAAAATTTTTCAGTAGACTCTGGTTTTGTCTTTGGAAGAATCCTTGAAGAGAATTAATCTTTTGATTGCTGAGCCTTGTGTGGCTCTGATAGCATATAGAAAATAATGTTCAATACTCAGTAGAACAGAAGAAGAAGATGTTCTTATTCGCTTACTTTTCTCTCTTAAACAATGGGTAATATATACAAGACATGAGGAAGAATAGCTAACGGTAATATTCTGACTAGTTCAGTCAAGTCACCAAGTGGGTGAAACTATGTCTAACGGCTAGAATACATAAACTATACATTGTAAACTATACATTGTAGAATACACTGAATTTCAACACTTGGTGATCTCTAAGGTCCGATCAGACACAAGGGTAGAATCAAGAGATTTAATATAACAAGAAACAAATAAGATAACAAAAAAATTGGTATGTACCACCAAAAAAGGGGGTAAAGAAAACATTGTAGAGTTTTTGCCAGTGTTATCCTAACAAACTAAATCCTGCTCATATATGGAGTCCACCTTTATGTTGTTTAACTTTGATGTCTATCTAACGTCCACCGCACAAATGAATAAAATGATAACCGATTTGGATTTGTACCTTTCTGTTACGGAAGGTACCAAATCTTTATTGGCTATTAGATCATGTTGATCATAAATCAAATTCATAATCTAGTGGTTGGCAAAACTGACGATTGTAACATCGTAAAAATTCCCTTATGCATCCACTGGCGCATTTCTTTTGATTTCATGCTTCGTTTTGTAACAATAAACTGCTTGGAATGTATGATCTTGATAGAAAGAAAAGGGATGAAATGTATTATCTGAGCAGTCACTACTCGAGCATCTATGAGGCCTTTAAGATAATAACAAGGCTAAAGCATCTCATGTCTACAATACAGGTGGTGGATTTTGTCATAGAGAATCAAAATAGGTTGCACACTAATGGTTTCCAGGCAACACTGGGTAGCGTAGGGAGTTTCAACTAATCGCTTGAAGATCCATAACAAACCTATATCTGACATCATTAATCACAGCTGCTTTAGACTGCTCACTTCCACCTTCCTTTGAATGTCATCCCATTGTGTTGAAGCTCCCTCCACATCGTTGTACACAAAATTATAATCTGCCATCTTTATCCGACAAGCCTCTGATAATTGCCACTTTCGCCCTTCACAGACCCTTTCCTTCTTTCAAATGGTTTGTCTTTACAACTCTCCATTCCCTTGGATAATGACTTCGTGATTATAAACACCAGTCAACTTACCAGAGTACCTAATTACAACAATTGGAAACATAGTAGACCAAATACATTTTCTAGACTTTCACAATTTCCCATACCAACTGAGTAATTGCCCAACCAACTAAAGCCTATAATGGACAACAAAATTGTGTAGATCAAATCCTCATAGTTAAAAAGGCTCTGGCAGAATCCCCCAAAAAAAAGAAAAAAAAATTCATGCTTGGCTGACAAATAATTCAGCATTTTCAGAATTAGGGCAGCTTAAACCATGCATGTAACTTATCATAGGACCAAACACTATCGTGATTACCATAATCGGATTGGTTCATCTAACTAGTTCACTTATGTTGCGACTCGCATAACCAATACAACAAGCGCTAATATACATTCCATGTGGTTTCACCACTAGATTTCTCAGGTTCAAATCATAATCTAAACCACAAATAACGTACTGCAGCATCACCATCAAGCAAATTTCTAAGTTCCTAATGTGTATTTCGAAAGAAAAGCTTGCATTAGACAAAACCCTACAGCAAATTAAGAATGTGATGAAGGCATATTTGAGATGTGAAACTGGAGCAGTGATACAAGGAGGTACACTCCCAAAATAAAAAGGTAGTCCATTTGGTCTGCTCAAATCCAAATTCAAACCCACTTGTAATTTTGATTCTTAATCAATATAGGTGTTAAAGAACAAGACTTTTCACAACATAGTAGTCGGACACACCAAATGGCTGTTCGTTTCCCGCAAAAATAATAGTCCTGCTGGGAAATAGGCAGAGGCAAATGTAATTCATTTTACCTACAAGAATGCACAAGATCTACTAGGTGTTTACTCCTATTCCTCTTTCTTCTTTCTTTTCCACTTGCAGAGCCAAGCAGAAGCAGTTTGGATGAATAGAAACTGAATAGGGTGAATAATAACTTAAAGATGAAGTTTCAAGACGAAAGACCAAACTTGGGTTCAATTCGGCTATAGAGCAAAATTTTCTATTTATATGACTACAGAAAAGGGTACTTTCTTATAAATAAAATCGATCCTTCATATCTGATATGAGCCAAAATTCTTCATTTGTGTAGTCTGACTAAAAAAGAGATTTCTTATAAATAAAACTGATCCCCATCTCATGTATCGATTTTAGTAAATATAATATGATTATATATTATTGAAATCAACCTATTTTACGATGTATCATAGTGATGATATAGATCTAACTTGATAGCCAGTTTTATTGTGTTCTTTCACCATTGAACGCATGTAAATTTTGCTATTATGTGTAATATAAGCGATCCATTTTCTGCAAAAAAAAAAAAAAAAAAACCCCCCTATTTTTACACCTTTTTTTTCCTTCTGAAAGGAACCTATTTTTACACTTGAGAAATATAGTTCTGAAAAAGGTATCAGTTGTTCACCCCCCTAATATTTTTTTATCATTCAACCCCTTAAGTTTATAAAAATTAATTATTACGAATTGACAATAACAATTCGATTGACTATCTTGAAAATATAACATTCTTTCAAAAGGAAAAAAAATAGAACATATTCTTACAGTAAAAAAATTATCTACTGTAGCATCATATACAATCTAATAGTATTATAAAAAGGGTGTTTATTGACATTATAATGTCATAGTAGTATAGTAGTATTTATGATTTTTAAGAACTATCAATTATTCTTATAAATTAAAAAAATGAATAATCCTAATTATTCAATTTAAAACTGGTACCCTGAACCTTTTAAAGAAATTCCCCAACAAGGCACAGACCTCTCCCGCTTCATTAGGGGGGAAAAAGCAGACATAATCATAGCTATTTGTAAACGGCGCGGATAGATGAGTCTCAATTCGAGAGCAGAATCATGGCTGCTCATGGTTCTGTTTTTGCCACTTACAATCTTCGCAAGTTCAAGCTCGGAAACTATTCAGGTTCAATTAAACTATTTCTTGTTTCTTCTTTATGTTTTCTGAACAAGCCCAGTTCAAGATTTCTGCTTTTTCTGTTTTCTTGATTGAAGAGGATCAAAAGTTCTAGTTGAATTGCGATTTCTTTGATCAAGAATAGTTTAACAAGCTGGGTCACGATTAATTACCATTAATTTTTCTTTTCAGTAATCAATAAAGATTGAATCTTGATTAGTTTTAGCTCTAATTTGGGTGAAGTTATTGTCTAATTTGATCCCTAGTGTCTTTATTGTTGTTTTTATGTAATTTTTATAATTCTTGGCGAAATTTATTTATTTAATTTCCTAGTTGGTAAACATATTATGATCGATTAGGCTAGTGAATGAATTTCATAACTCAAAGGGGAAAAAAGGAAGAAAGAAAAGGATGGACTTGATGGGCTATAATCAGTATCTTGAATAGTTGATTAAGCGTGTAAGTATTTTCAGACTCCATGGCGTAAAGTTAGTTTCTTGAATGGTTGAAATAGCATACAGAATTGCACCCCTCTATGTTTTTCAAAGACTCCATGGCGTAAAGCTTCGAATAAAACTTGCCCATATTTTCAGTATCCATTTATCTGTTCTCATCTTAATTATTAAAAACACTAACTGCATTTTTTTCCTTGCGACAACCGCATAGATATGCTTCTATTTGTTTGTTAACATGTATCATACTGTTGTTGCATGCCGTGGCCTGTACATGGATTGAATTTGCTTCTATGTGCAAATAATCATTGCACATTTGGAACATGCCCTCCTCCCCCTCTCCTAGGGGGAACGGAAGGATAAGATAAAATAAATAAGTAAATGAATATAAAGATAACTCTTTATGAGTCATAGGGTCTGTGCATTTAGACTGTGCCTTTCTCTTTTTGGTGACTAAGATTCATCTGTCTGACTGCAGGGAAAGGAGACTGCCGATTCAAGGTAACTCCAATGACGAATTCCTTGAAGGTGCTACTATCTGTATTTAGAGATCTAATAGTCTAACTTTTAATGCATGCAGGAATTAGTGATTTTGTTTTAGTCCTATTTGAAAAGCATACTGTGATGAGAGTTAGAGTACAGGATTTTGGGGACATGAGTTTCCTTCTGTTTAATGCTGTTTTCTTCTTTACCTTGCTCGTTTAATGGGATAAATTTTCCTTCCGACAGTATTTGTAAAACTGAAGCATGTAAACTTTGCCAGTTTCCTCTTCTTTCTCCTCCCCCCCCCCTCTTTTCCCCACAGAAGCCAGCTTTTTTAGGTAATTGTGATTTTGGTAAGTGTCTTCGTCTTTTCTTCTTTGGATGGTTAGATTCCTTGCAAAAGAAGACCAGAATATGCATGAAGTTCATTGTTCAAGAGAGAGAAGTCGTGCAGCGTGGAATGTTATCGAGGAGGTATGTCAGTGCTCAGCAGCACCGATTTGTCAAACAGGGATATGCTTCCTCAGAACATTTGTATATGCTGTGGTTACACTTGATTCTTTTGTAATGCAGTATCTGATGCCATTCGTGGAACGCGAGAATTACCAAATTCCTAACCATTGTAGACTTCATTCAGGCAATGATCTGTTTAGAGATCAAGAAGAGCATAAGATTCATGTGGATGTAAATGACTGGAAGTGTGGCTATTGTAAGAAAACCTTCCGGGCTGAAAAATTTCTTGATCAGCACTTTGACAACAGGCATTCTGATCTCTTGAATGCTGTAAGTTAAGTTCTTAATTTTACTTTCTGTTAATAGTATCATGACTGCTGATCAAGTAATTTTGAAAGATATGGAGCTTACTGTGTTAGCTTGCCAGGACATGAAGGCACAATTCTCAGAATAGTAGTTGGAAAACCTGAATCCTGTCATTTTTGCTGTGTGGCAAAATGAAGTTTAGCTTGTATGACTACTAGATCATCACGTCATTGAATCTGATTCAGAGAATCTGTGGTTTTGATACCGCATAGATGTAATGTGTACAGTTTATGAGTGAAAGCAATGCAGTTTCCGGCTTCTTTGCAAATGAGACAGTATTGGATCACTTGGAATTGCTAACCTCTTTCAACCCTTACCTGGGAAATTGTGGTGCTGTAATACTTTGATGGTTTTATTTTAACTATTTAAGAAGGAACAAGTTAATGTTGGAGAATCCATAGAAACTGTAGCCTCTGGTGGGTGTATGTATGTTTGCATTTTCTGAAAATCGTGTCAATAGTTCATTTTCTGAGTTTGCATGTATTTTGTCATAAACCATCTATGGTTCATTTGAGCTGGAGTATCTGTATGATGCATTTGAAGTTTCTCACTAAGGTGTTATAGTAAAGAATTCTCCTAGTATCTGATGACCAAATATAGTTACCAACAGTGGCCATGTTACTTGCAGATATCTGTATGATGCATTGGGTATTTTTTATCTAAATTTTCGGAAATGGCAAATTTCTCTGTTTAGATATGTTTTATTTTTCTATCTTTTTTCCTATGTTGTATTTTCATTTTAATGTTTTCTTGGAATGATTTCAGAATAACGGAAAGTGCTTGGCAGATCTTTGTGGAGCTCTGCATTGTGATGTGATGATGGAATCAAAAGCCCGCAAAGCCAAATGTAATCCTGCAGCTGCTGCTAGGAACCGCCACTTATGTGAGGTTAATTTTTAAGCTTGATCTTAAATGGTACCCTTTTGATTCGTCTTTATATTCCTTGACCCTGCTACTAGCCTTCAGAGTCTGGCGGACAGCTGCTTTCCTGTTAACCAGGGGCCTAAAGCCACTCGACTTCATGGTGAATCTTTTGTTTCCTTCTTAACATATGCAAGTTTATGTGCTCGCTGTTTTGCTTAATTTGCATATGTTTTGCTGCAGAATTGTTCATGCGTCAATTTTGTGATTCTCATTCCTGTTCTGGGAGGGAAAAACCATTTTCTAAAGGAGGAAAGGTAAGACTGGTCTAATTAGATGAGCAGACATCAGTTCAAACTGCTGTACTTTGTTATTATGGGGTTGCTTCTTCTGCAAGCCTGTCTCATTTGCTCCTTACTATAAGAAATCCTTGTTTCTGGTCTGTCCCTTAAAGTCATAGTTTGGATGCTGAAACTCTCCAAATGCGCTAGTTCCAGTTATCAGATGCCGTGGGAAATGGATATAAATTGAATATAAATTGGATGTTGCTCTTTGTGTATTGTTTGCAGAAGCACACAAACGTGTTCTACTTGGCAATTTCGATATTAACTTTGATGCTGCTGCCTATCTTTTACACGTTGGTCTATTTGTACCAAAGGTGATACATCTATCCTCTCAAATGCGATGTTTGTTTAGTTTCCACCATGATAAGAACATGAAATTCCATGTAATCTCAGGGAAATGAGAAAGGGAACTCAGGAGCTGAAGAGAATCTCCAAACTTGGAAGAAAGACAAAGCCCTTTTAGTCGTAAGCATCAGTTCTTCTCCCCTGATTAGCTTTGTAACCCACTTCTTTAGATTTTCCTCTCTTTTGCCTTCTTGGAGAGTACCTATTTTTAATGTTTTCCCCTATGGCAACCTGACTGCATCTATGCACGTTTGTGCAGAAGGTCCAGAGCTTGCTTTACCACCAAAATGAAGGGGCAATGAAGATCTGGCTTCATTGTTTCCGTCCAGCAGATTCTGGTTCTGCCTTCAGACTGCTCTAGACTTCTAAAGAACTTAGGCAGCTGGAATGCCAATTTTTAATTTTAAAAGTTAGGACTTGTAAACGTGTCAAAATGCCTTTTCCTTTTCTGCATTTTAGTTTGTATTAATTTCTCTAGTAATTTTCTTAGCACTATTGAGTGCTTGATTTTCCTGTTTGTACATTATGCCCGAAAAGAGTAGGAGTTCGATATTGATTAGCACACACCTAATAAGAATTTGCCCAAGCAATCTGCGGAAACATTAGCCACAAAATCCAGGGAGCTTCAGCATCACTTGCATTTTGGAAAGCTAGCTGATTAAAAAGCTGTTCTGACATTCTTTCTATCGCATAAGTATCCTTCATTGGCTCGTTTTGACCAAAACTGCAGACCAGGTGCTGTTGTAAACTCCTGGGATACTTTTGCGCCAGCATCTGAAGACAGGATGCTCCGAACTTGACCAAGTACTTTAGGAATCACATGCTTTAATAGCACATCTGTAATAGTGCAAATTTCAGTCTCAATTGACATATTTGAAGCTGAATTATCAGGGTCAGGACACGAAGATGCCCAAATCAATGGTATTACCAGCTGGTCCTCTCCGACAAATATGCACAAAGGTTTCCCCAGCAAAGATGATTATAGAATCCTGAAAATCTTGTTACCATTGTCTGCTTCATCAATTAAGTTATGACCAAAATCTTCTGCTTGATGCACAAGTTGAGCAACAATCTGGTCAAAAAACAGACTGAGGTAGCATAATAAACAATTGTCATAAACTTGAAGCATGAGAGCAAAGGACAGGACTTGTTTGACACAGATGCAGTGAGAAGAGGAGGGGATACCGAATCTAAGATAGACACTACTGAAGCAAAGTCTTCCTAAAAGGACAAAATCCACAGGATAAGAGCAAAGGACATGACTTGTTTGATACAGATACCGTCAGAAGAGGAGTGACACAGAATCCAAAATAAACACTACTAAAGCCCAAAAAAAAAAAATTCCCATAAGAATAAAGATTTGACACAAACTTCCTGTGGCGCCTAGTTTAAGGTGTCAGCAAGGTTTATTCTTTCCACAATCCCATCACTTTGACAGCCACTACATATTTTTAGTACTTATCCTAGATATCAAGAAGATAATTAGTGATTAGAAGAATCCACATCCTAACGATTCACTCAACCTAGGGTCGAAACATAAGTGACGTCTCTGAGAAGGTGTGGCAATTGTTTTTATTAGTCAGAGTCTTCATATCCTTTGGACGCTATCTAACTTGATATCATCATTTAGAGACAACACTGTGGAAGCTCGAGGAAGGATCTCATCACTGTCTTAGCTTGCCATATGGAAGCTAGCACAGATTAGATTGACATTACAGAAAGCCATTCTCCAGAACCCAGTGATCCTGACAGCTCTGCCACTAATTCGCCTCTGAATTATAGTGCCTGTGAAGATATGTCCTGCTCAAAAGAGACAAGGAGTAGAAATATGTCTGTTCCTTTTCTGTTTTCAAAATATACCAGTTCCAGAATTCCTCCAACTGCGGCTAGTTTAA
Organism: Eustoma russellianum; assembly: GCA_036186865.1. Classification (NCBI taxonomy): domain Eukaryota; kingdom Viridiplantae; phylum Streptophyta; class Magnoliopsida; order Gentianales; family Gentianaceae; genus Eustoma; species Eustoma russellianum. The sequence goes on from AP025043.1 coordinate 202,341, forward strand.
AGGCTATGGTGATGGATACTACTGACTATTCAGAAGGGGATTCCTCTTCTCAAGGGAATCTCTTCCAAGAATAATGCATTAACCTTGGCAACCTACTTTTTCAACATTGCTGCAACTAAGGGAATTCTCTGTATTTCACGATTGCAGCTGTCGGGAATGACTTCCATGTTTCTTGGATTCATGATACCTGTCTAGTTTGTTGCTTTTAAACTGTGTAACAATTTTGGGTATTTATTAGTTGTAAGGTCAAGTATGGCAAGGATGTGCAGATGGTTTATTGTGTCTGTATCTTACTTCCAGGGTCCTTCCCCCCATTCCCCCTCTTTTACATTTAGAATATTCTTGTTGATGTAAGGTAAGAGTTCTTTTTATCCTTCCTGTAAAAACTACTGTGTTTTAAAAAGTTGAACACAATTTTCTTTTGTATACTATCTCCTGGGCGATTGGTTATGCTGATCTGGTGTTGGTGTCTGATGAGCAGTAATAACTTCTCTATCTTCAAATGGTTTTAATTTCGATTGTGTGATGGTCAAACTTAAGAAGTATAGCCTTGGTCTTGCAGGACTTTGAAAAATTGATAACATTAGCTTCTGACTTGAAGAGTTGCATTAACGATACAGAATACCAGGATCCACCAAGAATCACTGCTCGAATCGAGCCCGTACTCAACATTCAATATGTGTTGAAATTAAAAATTGTTCAATGTTACATTTCTCGTTAACATGACAATCAATTTCCGTCAGATCAAAAAGAAAAGGCGGAAAAGAAGAACCAAAAAAGATGAAAAACAAAGGGAACTGCCTTCCGCAGCTCACTGGACAAAACGCTTTCAGAAATTAGGAGCCACTGGCTGATCAGATGTCATTCCGTCACCCATGCCGAGCCTAGCCTACTGCAGCCACAAAGTACTTTTGACTAGACGCCCATATGTGATCGCGAAAATTGAGCACAGAAAAAAGTTCAAACTGCAAGGGCTACTTGTACGCGAAATCTCATCTTTGATTCAGCTCGAAAAGCTGCTGGGATTGCTCTCAAACGAATCCATACGGTTCTCTTGAGCCTTTTCAAGTCTCCAGTTTCATCCAACAATCTTGGGAACCAAGTGGGAATATTTGAACCATCATCATAATTGGTCATAACCGGCTGATTATATGGCTCTGGTGGTTCTGCTGACATTTAGCTTCCTTATCATTCGGATTCCATGAAGTTAGAATCACAAAGCTGACTTACCTACCTTGAGACCTCCACATACAAGGGGACGAATAACCAACAAAAAGCATGAAAAGGAGAATGAAAAAGGGAAAAGAAAAAATGGAAAAAAGAAAGAACTACATCCCTTCTTTAACTTTTAGAACGAGTAGGCTTCAGGCTAAGCAACGTTCTCAAATTTACCACAAGACTACAACATAATAGTCTAAATCAGAACCCTTTTACCATGAAGAATACAAGAACTGTTCAGTAGAATTCAAGTTAGAGAGAATTTGGGCCAAGTGCCGATGAATATGCAATAAATTATCTATCAAGATTGAAACAATTGAACTACTTTAGCGACTAAAGGGCAAACTGGAGACCCAGCATACCAGGCCTAACTGTACTCATTAGGAAAATTACAAGGGTATCCCGTGCCTACCCTACACCTAAATCCTGTTAATCAAGATATCAGCCATGTCAACGTACCACCAGAAACAGTATTATCACCTCATCTACCCTTCTTTGATGTTGAGTGACCGGTTTTGCGCTTGTGACGGCTGAAATCTGACACGAATCGAAATGTCTGACCACAGCCAGCCTCGACACAAACATAAGGGCGAGCACCAGTGTGAACCCTTATGTGTTCTGTTCGCGCCCATGCCCACTTGAATGACATCTTGCAGCCTTTCCAAGGACACTTCAGTGGGCGATCATCTATGTGGACGCGACGATGTTGCACCAAGTACTTGTGGGAGAAGAACTTTTTACCACAACCCTTGACAGGACATATATTTTTCTTGTGTAGGGCAAGCTCAGGTTTTGTGCCAAAACTCATGCCGCATCCCTCCATATCACATGGGAATTGGTTCTTCTCCTCCCTTACCTTCGACTTTTTACACACTGCTGAGTCTTTCTTTCCTTTCACTAAGTTCTCTTTCTTTGAAACTGTTTTGCCTGCACAAGATTTCGAACCCCGATGTTTACCTGGCTTAGTTGACTTAACATTTCTTTCCTTTAGACGGGTGAACAGACTCCCATCAGCCTCATTTTCATTGTCAATATTGAACCTTTTCTTTTTCCTCGTAGAGTTAATAGAAGACTCGAGCTCATTTTCCTTGTCAACCTTGAACCTTTTCTTTGTCCTCGTAGAGCTGCCAGAGAACTCGGGCTCATCCTCAGTCTCTGAGTTGGTATCTTTCCTTTTCCTTGTGCAGCTGTTGCAAGGTCCGGACACATCTTCAGTGTCCAAGTAGATATGCTTCTTGTTTCTCTTACGCTTGGTGGGAGGATCAGGCTCATCCTCTGAGCTCGCAAGGAACTGCTTCTTGCTCCTTGAACTCATACTGCATGGAAAAGAATCCTGCCCCTTTAACAGTTTGATTCTCGTGTTACTTCTACGTGGCAGAGAAGAGAGCTTGACAGATGAATCTTCCCGCGTTCCAGACTTTGCATATTTATCTTTTGCAATTGGCTTGACATCTACTGCGCTTTTCCTTTTTTCCCCAATTCTGCATGCTCTGGAGGTTGTTTCAGAAGCCTGAATTCTTTGGGACAGTCTTTTAGGCTTCATGCCAGTCTCCATACTTAAACAATTATTTTTCTCTTTTTCTTGCTTTTGATCACTTTCAGCTAGATAAGGATGAACCTGACTTGACATCCATACTCTCCCACACCATTTCCCAGCAACGGCCTTTCCCTTGCCTGCCCCCTTCGGGGATTTAGCTTCAGAACTCAGTCCAAATGCATGGTATATGATGAAATTATAAGGCATTTGTTTGCAGTAGAGAGGTGAACGGCTGAGGTTGGCGCTGTAGAAAAGATTAACGCCTAGTTTTACAGCCCAGTCCCCATTTCCATGTATGGCTTCCTGACAATGTAAAGCTAACTGTATAGTTTCCTCGTCCTCTCCAGATGCCTTTCTGAACGAAACATCGTCCCAAGTATAGGCGCTTCCCAGTTCCTCTGCCAATGATTTTGCTTCAGCTTCCACGTGCGGATAATCTGCATAGATGATCATGTAGTTATATTTGAAAACTTAATGCATACTTCCTTTCACTCACACCCACAGACACACACAAGCAAAAGCTAATCAATGAGCAACGCAACAAGCCACATCTATTAATCTTTCTTCTATCTACTTCCCAATTTAAATATTCCTAAATTGTTGTGCCTTGCACCTTTTTTGAAAGTAAAAAGTAAAAAGTTACCACAAGCACGGGTAGTGAAAAGGGATCCGAACCTGGTTGACGCAGCACCATGAAGTGCAAGGACCTTTACCACTAAATCCAGTTAGAATCCCTATGTTGTGCCTTATACTTAGTTCTTTGGTCTTCTTCAAAGGAAGATCAGATAAGCTTAAGCTTCTGAAAGGAGTCCGGATCTCTGTGTCATTACTAATCTTAATAAATTTTGAAAATGAACAAGGCATGAGCAAAAACGTCTTCGCGCTCTCATAGCTATGCAACTTAATTTTATTTTGTTTTTATTCCCTCAGTAAGTTAAAATCCAACCATACCTTCCTAACTCTAATTTGGCTGATAAATACCTTCTGAATTTGACCATGGATGACAATGCATAAAAGAATTCGGAAAGAAGACATCAATTATCTGCTTTATTACAAAAAAGAGTTGAAAGTACTCTACTGAAATAGCAAGAATTTTAAATCTTATGCCATGATAATAGCAAACCCCATAAAGATGAACATAGAGCGGTACATATTGTCTGGTAATGTTGGATAACTCTATTTCCTACTTAAACAGAGCACGCAGTTTGCTTCTCTCTCGCCAGGCAATAATTGGAAATGTATTAACCTGGATGACAAAGGAGTAAAACATTAGCCCCTCCAATTGAACGCAGCTTCTTTTGCACTTCTACGGCATGCTGAAGACAGAAGACGTGCATCCTAGAAGAGTCCTCATCGGATCTGGAAGAAAATGATGCAGTTCTCCTCGGTAAACGTGGCAAAAAAGTTGATACTGGCGTATCTACCTTGCTACTAACCAGGGGGTGATCAGAGGGGACATCCTGTAGTTTCTCCAAATTCCTGCAACTTCTGTTCGAAGACTTTGACTTTGTTGCTGTACATGTACTTTCCTTGTCTGCCAAAGGCTGGCATACAGATCGATAACATGAACTGACAGGTTCACATGCTGCTTGCTCCTGGTCCACAGAAGGGCCAGGAAGTTGAAAGGAAATATCATTCACACAATCGGTATTTACGTGGGAGATATCATTGCAACTTGCTGATCTTCTATCAGATAATCCAGCATCTAGTCCACGTTCAGGCAGGCATTCTGCTTCAGCCTCGTCCTCCGAATCAGAAGAGTTAGCATATGTCAAAGCCAGTAGACCCAGAGAAGAGGGTCTCTTTTGTGGTTCTATATCTGAAAGTTCACTACGATCTTGCAGGAATTGATCTTGCTCAGCAGAATGCACAGGGATATCAAACAGTGCATCTTGGTTTTGTTCCTTGATCCATCCTGTGGTTGAATAAATACAAGGTCAGATCATCAAAGACCTGCGGACTGGAAGGCAGAAGCCTATGCCTTGTCCACTAACATATATCCCTGAGCTCAAGTGCATGCAGCCACAAACACCTTTATGCATAGACACGCACAGATACATAAATATCAATCGGGTGGAAGCAATTATCTCACTGCCAACATGTATCAGATCGCAGAGCAATATCACATGCATAGATACAAACGAATACATACATATTAAAACACACACACCGCACAAGCATATACTCCGTTCTGTTGCTGTACACGTACATATCCGTTGCTCACAAATCTCCTTTCAACATTCGTATTGAGAAGGTAAAGAAAAATAACCTGACTGGGGCAAATTTTCATCCAAGCTTTCAGCTTCCCAATGCTTAAAAGTGCTACAGTCAGCTGTTATCAGATACTCTGAAGCTTCATCTGTTGGTTGAATAATAGCTACACAAGAAAAACACAAGATGCCGCAAGTCACGCATGAAAATAGCCCCTGTTTGGATATTTTTTCACTTGGTGAGGCTCTCTCCTTTTCATTTCCAGCATTCTTGTATATAGAAGCCAAGCCAAAGGCATCATATGCACTATTTGAACTGAGAAGCTTCTTCCCAGTCGAAGTGGAACTCGCATTTCCTTTCACCAGTCCGCCTGTATCTTCCAGGAGTCTTCGTTTCCTCGGTAGACTAAGATCAACAGAACCTAAGCAATCAACAGAATCTAAGCAATTGGTAGTCTTCAACACGAGATCTGGACTGGACCAACTAGAGGACAACCTCGACTCTGTGTGCAATTTTGATCCACCTCTCAAACTAGAGCAGAAGGAACCGCCAAGGGATTTCTGTGGAATAACTACTACAGAGGGCCGATCAGCCAGAATATGCATTAGATCATTATTTTGCATAACATCTTGCATAAACATTTCTTTGACCAACATTTCTCCCTCTCCCTTCTTCTTATCCTTTAGTCGTGAACTCCGGGGCTCCAAACATTTACCTTCTGAAATTCTGCACTAAGCCAAATATAAGTAATGCACTATATAGACCATGCCTAAAGGAACAGTAACTGACTGGCTCCATCTACCCTAGTAGCACGGAAATGATGCTAATGTTTTTTCTGCAGGCTTACTTGACGCTGAGAGCATAAGCCAAATATCTGAAAGGAAAGTAACAAATACTCTTTATGCTTAAGCAGGAGCTCAAAGTATACAGAACACATACCGAGGAGATTAAACAGGATCAGAAAGACCCAGGTAGAAAATAACATGGTCTTTATTCCAATGCTTGAGAAAAATTTACAGGAAACAGTTCTTCCAGCTTAACATTAACTTTAATGTATCAAAATTTCCAGAAAAAAACACACCCGAAACAGAACAAAGTGTATGAAAGGTTATTCATAAAAGTGCAGCTCCATCTCCATGTATGAAGTTCTAGAAGAATCCAATTCCTCAGGAGTAGAAACTAATTTAGAGTTCAATGGCGAAGGGCAAGAGACGGCAAGTCCACTGTACAAGATTTTCAAGGCATCAATATTATAGCCTGAAACACTAGTAAAATAAGATAGCAAACCTTGAAGAGGACGACAGTGCCAGGTCATATAGCAGCTGAAAGTGTGAAACCATTGGAGGGGAGTTGATGGATGCCCTTCTGATTGCAGCATCTTTTGCAACCCTTAACCATCCAGGAGTAGCAATATTGGATGCCTCGCCACAATTAAAACCTGCATTGTGAAATCCCGTTGAACAGTTGAACAGATTTACAATTACAATATTATCTTTGCCCTCTCTGGCTCACTAAATAACATTTAGCTGTGAAGTAGCAGAAAGTATCAGACAGGATACATATGTTACCATGACTGAACCCAGAGTGATATGCTCTTGGGAAGGTTACGACAAATTCTCCAGCATTTTGCACCAACCTAATCCAACAATGGATAGATATAATCAACTGATGAACATCATACACAGTAATGTAAGGAAGAAGTAACTAAAACTGGAAAGGCATTCTCCTGATATGTAAAGACCAGCTCAAGTAAGAAAAATTATAATTTTAGCCAATAAAGTCACGCAACATCTAATTCTTACAAAAGATAAAATAGAAAAGGTTATAAAGTGATGCAAGCTGACACGGTTAGGATCCACTCTTCCACCTCAACAATCTTTCCACAAGGGTTTAGGCACAAAGAAGGTAAACTTCCCCTTGCTTCCGTTGTGTAGAAATCGCCGGCTTAAGCAAACACCTTAGATTCAAGTGTGCGGTTGATAGGCAAACCTTCAAGGCCCTAATAGACGGTCACTTTAATCCTTGGCAATCACCCTCAATTTGCTCAAGATTGAGAGATATTAGCCTTGATTTTTAGTGCAAAATCAAGAAAACAAGAATTCACTCTTTTGGAGAGAAAACAAAAGATGTCAAATTTTTTGATAAAAATGTCGTTCTCCTCCTTGCAAGGCCAGCTGCCATGGAGTAATAAAGGCTGAAATTTTCAACCAAAAACAAATCAAAAAGAAAGATAAACTCTATCCTAAAAAAATCTATCAAAAGTTTAAAAGGAAATAAATTGTAATTTTCCTAAAAAAAACTATCTTGAAAAAGAATATTCTATTTCTTCTATCATCAGCAGATTCTTTGCCTTCTTTTGTACATTTTGGAGATCAATTTTGTGGTTGGATAATCTTGTCTCAATCTTCAAAAAGTTGGTTGAAATTTATGTTGATTGGACTTGGACTTGGACTTGAACTCAAATTCTTCCTTCTTTTATCTCAGCTGGCCGCATCAACAAGGCACAACCCAATCGATATTTAAAACTCAAACGCAAGAGTCTGATGCGCGAAAACAGAGATATGAAATTAGCTTTCTTAAAAAGCAATATTTTTAACTTTTGTTAACGTAATGTTACATGTAACCTTTTTCAAAAGCTGCTTATGGCCCTTAAATTTTGGGCAGGCTAGAGAAGTGAAGCTCAAAGATGTCCCTATGCTATATAATAGACATGTCCCTGAGCACAAAGCTACATTATATAAAAAGATTTGTAAAGGGCTACACTGTACGTTAAGACACATTGGATTTCCTAATATTTTCAATTGATAAACTTTCTACAAACACTATCCAAGTAAAGATATCATGTACAATCCAGTAGCAAGACTTGTTTTGGTCCTGCTTGCATACAAGACTTTAACAAGCTTAGCCACCGGTACTAATCTAAGATCATTACTTAGATACGGAATAGTGAATTGGCATACTTGTTCCAACATGTGCTAAGCTAGCGAATAAGATGTTAATTCTAGTACTTCACTCGTTTCCAGTAAAATACAAATTTGATAAATGAAGTACTTGGTAAAATAAAATTCTATTATGATAGTCATTCTTTTCTGTACAATCACTTTATCTTCCTGACATGAAAGAAACCAGAGTGTAAAAACATAGGACAAGACCTAAAATGTGGACAATGCTAAAATCAAGCTGCACAGAGGAAAAAGGACTAAGTCTAGTTAGACAAATTTACAAAAGATGTTGTCGGGGTAGACAATAGCAAGCATTATTCAAATACATAGGCACCGATTTTCTAGCACCGTCTAACCATAATCTAGTGCCAAATATGTCCCCTTCCAAATTCCTAAAACAGAAACATAAGACTCCCTATTAAGCTAACCATGGGAGCTTCACAAACAGCAAGAGAACAAGAAACAACCTCAGTTGAATGTAAGTAGAAAAGGAATAGTATAAATCTAAAAGAGAGTAACACCCAGTAAATGGTACACAGTTGGGTAACAAAATGAGCCAATCTAAGTAGCTGATTGGCCTTGAGAACCCTAGAATCGTATGCGGACAAAGGAAGCTCAGGAGCTTGCTCTATGCTGAAATATAGCAAAACCAATTCATCCATATTGTAACCCAGCCAAAATGGACTCCAACCAAAGGCAGTCGTAGCAAGCAGTTGTGAAGAAGAGATGGAGGAAGGGCCAGTGAGAATAGTAGGAGCAACAGCAGTTGCAACAGAGTTATCCAAACAAGATCCCTGACATTTGATGAGAGGATAGAACTAGATGACCCAAACTTGAAACTCCAAAACAATGGCATCATAAAATGTAGAAGGCTCAGAACATAACATAACGAGCACGGTAATAAGAACATCTTCATTAGAATTGCTAGCTTAATAGCAATTTTCCAGTTTGCTTTTACCTTTTCTTTACCCCTTGCCATGAAGTTGCAAAAAACCTTATATTCTGAAACATCTCCGTAGTTATGCTCTGTCCATTTCTATGAGTTGCTTCATGCAGTCTCTGATTGCATTCTCTCCATACTGAATATACCGTAGTTGAGAAGGCAAAATATATAATGTCATTCTGAAATCTTAAGGACCAGTAGCTTTGAAGTAGCCAAGCCAGAATATTATCCCCCAAGTGAAGACATGATGGTGCTGTATCAAGATAAAGTTCCACACTTTTTTAAAGAAAGTACATTGGAAGAAAGGTGCTCATACACTTCAGATCGCAAGTCACAAAACATACACAAGTCAGTATCAGAAATTCCCCATTAGACAAGCTTGTTAAAAGTAGGCAACCTCTTTCAAATGCAATCCAAATGATGAAAGCATATCTAAGAAGATGATACCTACTCCAAACAACCTTGGGCCAAGAAACCGTTTGGAGGTTCGGACTCTTTGCTATTGAGGCATTATGAACTGAGAACTTCTTGTCTCGGATCCATTTCCAAAAATCTTCCATTTGTGTAATCCGAATGTTTCTACAAGCATTATAAAAGCTTATGACTTGGTTATCCCATCTTTTACCATATGGTAAGCTCCACTGATTTCATTTATTACCTTTGCCACATCGGCTTCCAGTCTGATGTTTAGTTTTTTGTCTTAATTCTGGACATTTTTTCAATAAGATCATCCTAAGGATGTCATGGATCAAACCAGAAAGATGTAGTGATCCTATTTCTTATAATTTTCTTCATGTACTGAGCACATTGGTCTGGTCCAAAGTAATCTCTTCCACATCGAATCCAATTGTTAATGCTTAACTTCCATAAAGATTTGCCCTTTAGGATGACTGAATGTACACATTTTACACGTAAACTTTCCTTATCTTCACGAATGTTCCAAACAAACTTCATTAAGTATTCATTATTCACTTGACCCAGGTCAGGTATACCCAGGACATTCTTGGCAGGCTTAAGTCCTCGTCTTGAGAGGCTCTACCCTCCTCTAAAGCGCCTTCAGATGATGAGGAGGAATATTCATGCTCTCCACACTTATTTGCTGGTTGCAGGTTCTTGACCTTTACTCGGAGGAATATTCATACTCTCCATCATTTATTTGTTGGTTACAGTCATTGACACTATTATCTCCTGCTCTGTTCATTTGTTGTGGAGGATCATTTGTATCATCATACCGTTCTTCAACCTCCCCAATTAGGGAGATCAACTTATTTGAACTAACCAAATCATTGAGGACATAACCCTTCCTTTTTGACTTTTGACTTGGAGTTAGGGGATTTAGAAAAACCCTCATGAGAGTGGTCAGAAGACTAAACCTTGGTAGGACCATCATTGTCTTTTACAGGTCCAATTCCTTTAACTTTTAGCTTTGTCTAGTCAATTTTATGAACCTTGCCAAAGATGATATCAGCCTCTTGATTGTCTTGCATCTTCCTTGTGATATTTTGAGCCCATGAATTTTGTTGTTTATTATGGTGGTTTGCAGTTATAGGGGTACAAATTCTATCAGTAGCAACGTACTTTTCCTATAGTGGTTTAGCATCACATGAATGCCCGAAAACCTTGTACTTCAAGCATTAGACTGGCATTGGATTGGCATCCATTCATACATGACTTCTTCATATTGAAAAGGAAGCATTGTTTACCATAATTTGTCCAACAATGGTAGATTCCATTTTTGCTTATTTTTAACAACAATTTTTGGATTGATAGCGAAAAACGCTTGGGCTTTATCTGCATCCATTTGTACTAAAGACAAAGAAGACGAGGCTTCGGGCATAAAATCTGGTTTCAGCAGCGAAATCCAAATTGGTTTTGCTCTAGCAGAGGCTTGCATGTTGAAAATCTAAGCTGGATTATGAAGATCCAGTCATTTTGAGAGGAAAAGAATGGTAGAAGTGTTCTCCGACTGCTTGTCGTAGCGTCAGTGGCCCAAAAGGCCGGGGGAGTTCTCGAAGTTGCGTGTCAGATGATTGTGAGGAGAGAGGAGGTTATGATGATATAAGGGATGGGGAGATATCCGTTAGTGGCGAAAGAAATAGTTGGAAAGAGCCATTGGGGTTTTTTGGGGAGGGAGGAAGGGAGAAAAATGAACTTTAGGTTAGTTTGGGGGAGGGGTTTTTTTTTTGGTAAGTGAAATTTCATTGATAGACCTTATAAGCAAATTTACAAAGATTCACCACCATGAATAAGTGTTAGCAAGCTAGCCGGTGATCTAGACTTGCTCAAAATACAAAAGGACAAAGTTTCTTTATAATTCCAAATCCAATATATGAAAGTTTGTCAATTTCGAAAAGCAAAATCCCCAGAGCCAGAGCAAGGAAGTGTCACTTGGACACCCACGGGAAGTAACAAAATATAGCAAGATATCACTCTTTGTACATATTTTAAGATCCTTCATTGAAACTCATCTTCCAAAAATCAAGTACATGGAGTTGCAGGAAAACATTAAAAAAAAAAAGCATTTTGTAAAAAGCCAGTTGTTTAACATGCAAAGAAATCACCTGCAACACGGAACACCGGCATCAATGAGTACCTCAGGTGACATGACTGTTGTCTTCTCCCCCAGCATAGCAAAAGTAACTGAAAGATTAACAAATGATGTTCAATGTATGCCTACATCTATCTATCTATCCAGTAAAACTTTGACTCATGTCCATCTAACAGAATACTGAAACTCTTGTGGTAAATGACATCCAATTGCAATACAGAATACTGTCAACACCAGAAAAAGACAAAAATTGAGCAAGCACAAAGATTAGGTGAGTTACTGAGAAGCCATAGAACAAATAGGGAAGAAGATAAGAGCATTTTCAAGAATCAATTATCATCCAAGAGCAAATAATTCGCTCAGCAAATGTTCAAAGTCAGGAAATTTTTAAGCTTCCAATCAATTTTTCCATCATTTTGTCCCAAGTACTTTCAGTGCACCCAATAAGCAATATCCCACTTATCACAAACAAGCATTGCACCTAAAACAGTCAGCGACATATAGTATTTCAAAAGCTATAGTAGGCCAGACCATGCATAATATGAAAATAATGGGGTGACATTGAGAGCTTCAGGTAAGCTAAGAAAAGTATTAAGCAAAGTAGTGTATGCAGAGATCCAAGTACGACATCTCTCCTATTAATAAGAATGTAATATGCAGGTATGCAACAGTGAGAGGCCTTGTAGAACTTCAGTCAATTGAATTTAAATGATTGACAAACTATTGCACTAGACCTGACCCTGTGGGCCTGCTGCGCTTGGAATTACAAATGTTGAGCTACTCAACATGAAGAAACTGCATAAGATTACTACTCTAACTTTGAGTATCATAGTCAAATCAAAATCTCTTTCACCATTCGCTACTTGAACTCGCAACTTTAATCGTGGTGCATGCTTTCACCACAGGTATTCAACTTTAAATCTCCAATTGAAGTCCGATTACCCCTGTAGCATGACTGATGATAGGCAAATCCAATCATCATTACCTTCGAATTAAACCTACTCAAAGTACTACGCACTGGATATCACGAGTACATTTAAGGGATTCTAGGAGGAAACTTTATTAGACAAAGTGAGCTTGGAAGAGGAGATACTATCTATCCATAGATCACCGATGTCAATAAAGACTACACAATACATAGAAGATGACAGTTGAATTTAATTCCAATTGCACTCCAACTGCAAGAGAAACGTCTTATGATAACCGGCATATGTAATTAAGCCCCTAAATTCATAACTATATGCAATGCAACTGTCGAAAGATTTATTTGAGACCCTTTGTACCCAACCACTCCCAATCCCAAACTCTACCCACACAAAATTGGAGAGGAACATCCTTATCTGTGACCCAATGCTACTCTTTAGAGAGCCAAGTAACCCAAAAAGAGATAAAAGATTCTTTGTTTTCTATGGAACATAATAGTGCTTCTAATCCTGATGGGTATACTGTTGAGTTTTTTAAGGATAATTGCAATTTAGTAGGTCAAGATTTTTTGGATGCCATAGGTTCTTTCTTCATAAACAATTTTATCTATTACCCAATAAACTCTACCATGATCTCCCTCATTCCTAAAGTGGATGCCCAATTAATGTGAAAGACTTCAAACCAATCTCTTGTTGTAATGTTTATTACAAAGTCATTTTAAAAATCATTGAAAACAGAATGAAGAGCCTACTGTCTTATCTTATTGATGAAAATCAATTTTCTTTCATCCATGACATCTTACTTATGCATGACTTAGTCAATAGATATCAAAATAATGGGAAGCCTAGTAGTTGTGCAATCAAAGTAGACATTATGAAGGCTTTTGACACTGTCAATTAGAACTATTTGATGGAAATCCTCAAGATGATGAACTTCTCTGAAAGGTTCGGAGGATGGATTCAACTTTGTATTTCAACTCTCTTATTCTGTAAAATCTCAATGGCTCTTTAAATGGATATTTCAAAGCAACAAAGGGTATTAAGCACGGTGATCCCTTTCACCTTATCTTTTCATTCTTGTCATGAACTTGCTTAAAGCTAGAACTGATAGTCCCCAATTTAAAATTCACACCAAATGTGATCAGATGAATCTATCCTCGTTGGTTATTGTTGATGACTTGTTCATCCTTTTTTTTGTTGATGAACATTCTGAAAATATCATAAAAGATGTCCTGAATGAATTTGGTGGCCTTTCAGGCTTAAAATCAAACCTACAAAAAAGTAAAGTTTTTATCTTAGGGTTACTACTTCAAAGAAGCACATCATTTCGAAAATTCTAGGAATGCCAATTGGTTATCTGCCAATCAAATATTTGGAAGTCCCTCTGAGGAGTGGAAAACTCTCATATGGATTGTGGACCCCTATCGGACAATATCAATAACGGGATAAATAGTTGGTCATCCTCTAAACTTTCCTATGGTGGCGAGCTTCAACTTATAAAGATTGTCTTGGTTGCTATCTGTAGATATAAGGTAGTTGTGTTCTTCATTCCAAGAAAGGTCATTAAGGAAATTGAAAGACTTATGCGTGCATTCCTGTGGGGAGGTTCTCATAAGGCTAAGATAAAATGGAGTTCAGCTTGTATGCCTAAAGAAGCTGGTGGTTTGGGTATTTAGATATTGTGTATGTCAACAATAGCTACTTGATGAAGATCATTTGGACCATTGTGAAGGTAAAGAAAGTCTATGGGACAAATGGATACACTCTGTTATCTTCAAAAAAACCACTTCGGGAATTAAAACCAAAGCAGCTGGGTTCTTGGATGTGGAAGAGGTTGCTCTGGATAAAGGATCAATACACTAGTTCATCAAGAAAATAATTGGAAATAAGAATAAAACTTTCTTCCGTTTAGATCCTTTTGCATCCTTTTTTTGTAAATCCTTTGGCATCCTTAGGTGTGCAGAAGAATTTTCAAAAACTCAGAAGAAAGCTGAACGTCAGTTTAGATGCTAAAGTGGCAGAAGTCTTTCGGGGGGAATGGAGATTGCCTTATAGCAGAAGTTGGGATGCTCAAGTATAAACTTCTACAATGATTGTAGGAGTTTACGATTGTCCCAAGGAGAAGACAACTGGAAATGGTTGTCATCTCCTAATTTCCAGTCACAAGTGCTACTTTATCTATAATGCCAACTCCTCCTTCAGTGGCAGAAGTCTTTCGGGGGGAATGGAGATTGCCTTATAGCAGAAGTTGGGGTGCTCAAGTATGAACTCCTACCATGATTATAGGAGTTTACAATTGTCCCAAGGAGAAGAAACTGGAAATGGTTGCCATCTCCTAATTTCCAGTCACAAGTGCTACTTTATCTATAATGTCAACTCCTCCTTCAGTGGGTTGGGTTAAAATTATTTGGAGTAAACATCATCTTCTTAGATATGTTTTTATTTTTTAGATAGCATTTTGCAAATTACTCAAGACAAGCTTTTACGATAGGGCATTATTGAAAATCTAACATTTGTATGCTGTGGCTAGGAACCTGATGATCATGATCACTTATTTCTCCAATGTGTATATTCTTAGAACTTGTGGAACGTTGTTTTGGAACAGTTAAATTGCAGAGATTTCATCAACTCTTACGACTGTTTCCTGACTTGGCTCCTAACCAACTGCCGGACCTCAAGATTACAAAAGGATCTTGTATATTTTGCATTAGCATCCATTCTCTATTAGATTTGGAGAGAAAGAAACCAGAGATTCTACCAAAATGTCCAAAGAGATACACAGAGCATACTGAAAGGAGGGGTGTCAAAATGAAAAAAGATAAATGAGAAATTGCCAATGAAGATCTTCAACTCTTAAATGATGCTTGCTACTTCTACTCATTATCTATCCTTATGTTCTAGTTGACTCTTATACTGGTCTGGTTATTAGGGTCTAAGGCTTCCACTAGATTTGTCTTTGGGGGTTGCATTTTCACTTGTCCATCAGCAGTCATACCATTTGCTGGTTTGAAACTGGTTTTGATAACTCTTTACTTTATTTTAACTATGGGATCCTGTATCTTCGGGTTTTTGGGGTTTTGGTATTGGTTTTGGCAGATGGAGTGATTAAGCTTGGCACTAGAATATGGTTAGAACATTGCTAATAAACATTTATGTAACTTGTATTTTGAGCAGATAATGCTGGTTGTTTTCCACCTCTGACAACTTACATTTTGTAAAGCTGACTATTTTAGCATATACATGAGATTTTAACTTTAAAAAAAACTGTGAAACAATATTCAGAACATCCAGTAAAAGAGTAGATCCAATTTAAGCAACATTCGTCAGCACAAGGATGGAAAAGACAAGTAAACAGGAAGCAGAAAAGCACAGAAGTGGTCGCAGTATAAGTTCGACGCTACCATGCTTTCTTAATAAAGGCAATACCAGGAAGGTAATAAATTTCGTACCAAATGCTCTAGAAAAAAAAAATTTAGCAAGCAATATGCGACATTATGTATGAACTCCGGAAAAGGGGCGACCAGTTAGCCGGCGCATATTATGTACCAATCCTACAACTTCCCTGACAAGAGAACTCACCCAAAGGATTAGCCTCTCCGCCATAGCCGTGCAGTCTAATCACTTCCTCAAATGCCAAAGCTGCATCCCTGGGCACACCGTACCATGTCTTTCCAGCACCCATATGCAGGTAATTCAAGCTATGCAAGTCATGATCCTCCACATGCCAAGCAAACCAACTAAACATCATTGCGATGTACAACATGGGCGATGTTACACCGGGTATTTCCTCCTTCATGAACTTCAACAAAGACCCTTTTGACCTAGCTATCCCTCTCATATTCCACTCAGTCTCACCTACACTCACATTGCTATCAACATTGCCCTCCCCATAACCTCCCTCTTTTCTGCCTCTTCTAAGGGCAAACGCAGAACCAGGCATGTCGTTTGCATATTCAACAGAGAAGGGTTTATCAGCAGTGGCCTTCCAGTAAAGGGCTTCAATCTCCAGTGGTGTTAAAGTCTTCTTAGTACATTTCTTCAAGTAATTCTTCTCGAAAGCTTTTGCTTTAGCCTCAAACTGCTGCACAGAGTAGGTTTCGCCGCTCTGCCACACAGGTTTCTTAACTGGGCGATGTTTACGAGGACAGAAACCGATCTGTTGCTGCCTAGTGGTGAATGTAGGCCCTGAACCAGGCCGGGCTGAAAGGGACCTGTTCAGATTCGAAATGGAGGTTTTTTTAGGATTGGGACAAACAGGTGGTATGATTTTGCAAATCCCATATTTCGAAGCCTCCTTTTCAATCTTGAAAATGTAAGCAATTGGATCTTGAAATTCAGCAAGGGTTGGATGATACTCTGGAGCAACTGGTAGGGTTTTAAGCCAGGGAAAAACCTCAATACTCCCATTGCAAGTAGCAGTCGCTGAGAGTGATGGAAGAACCTCTGAAGCCATCTATTCATCAAGAATCAATCTTTCTTGCTTCTTTTTCACTGGCTTACTTAAAAGGAAGCCAAAATTCCCTAATATTTTTCTTTTCTCTCAGAAAAATTTACACATACACATACATTTTACAGCGTAAACTTGTACAATACACATGTATGCATTTGTGGGATATGTTTTGGGTTCAGAGGAATAACATTCTTGAAGGGTTTTCGGGAGAAAAGATAAGAGAAAGGAAGAACTGCTGATACTCTGTTTCGCCATTGATATGCTAACAGGCATATGTATTAAGCGGCATTATTAATAATATATTATAAGTCGGCTTTTCTTCATTCGTTTGGTAAGGATGTGTATTCTCTTTTGTTTTTTTTTGGTGGTTTTCGTTCTATGCTCTGTTTTATTGCGTCCCTTTTCCGCAACAAGTTTTGGGTTCAACGACGTCAGAGTCGTGAAAACAGAGCATTCACAAAACAACTTTAAATAGAATGCTCCATGAAAAATTATCCAGTCTTTTTGGATAGACATGAGCAGATTCCTTTTATTTATGTATTTGTTAAAAGCTATACGAGTTTTATTAATTTATATAGGTTTTCTATGTTGTATGTGTGTAAATTTTGTTATTTATTATACAAATTTTATAAAATTAAAGTAGGCTTTGATGGATAGACAACAGTAATATAACTGAGAATAACACGAGAAAAACTCGAGTTCTGTGAGTTTTGTTACTTGTTGCATGAATTTTATAAAGTTTAAATAGGTTTTGATACACGATCATGTCCAGAAAACACCGAAAAAGAACTCGATGTTGTATAATTTACAGCAATCTCGCGGGATAGGATCTCTCACCGCTCCTCCCTCACCGCGTGCGTGACCGCGCGACACGTGGCAAAAAAGGGGTGGTGAGACTGGGTGAGACAGTCTCACCACTCCTACTGCTGCCACGTGTTGCGTTTTGGGCCGCGCGATGAGGATCTCATCCCCACCGACATGCACCATCGCGTTCTTGCCTATATATAGGGAGGCAAGGTCCCAAATTTGGTTCTCAAATCAAATCCATTTTAATTCCCTACTTGAATCTTGTAAGTCGTTTTCAGTCTATTTCCCCTGCCACCATCCTCTCTCTATTGAGATTCTCTTGGTGTATGTACGACTACTGGAATACGTATTTGCTTTTATCCCTTGTTGCCGAATAAACCCGACCCGAACTATCTGCAAATTTCTGTTAAATATTGTAGTTGAATGAGGCAATTTTGTTTCTTTGACTGCAATTTCCATTTTCATTGATTAGCTAGGTGAATTGCGGCGTGTTTTTTGTTTTCTTTGGAAGGTTGATTTCTGCTCGTCGGGGGTCGTCGGGGGTTCTAGTGTTTTCTTTTCACGAGTGAATTCATTTTCGAATGGTGGATTTGTTCGCAGATATTCATTCTTTATTGTTGCTGAATGAAATTAGTGTTTAGCGATAAATCATTCATGCTTTATTGGCCAAAAAAAGAGAGAGAGAGAGAGAGAGAAGGTGGATGGAAGGTTTGGACTTTTCAAATTTCGGAAGATAGCAGAGTTGGCAGGCAATGTGCATTTGGCAAGGAGAATAAGTGAAGCCCTTGTTAAAGAAAGGTTTTGGAAATAATGGGCAAAACCAGGAAAGTTTCCAGAGGATATTCGTCTGGGTTTGTGCCGGACTACCGTCATGTAATTGAGACAATGGGGAAGTCGGAAGGTTTGGGGAGGTCTGGATGGCTGGACGTTGAGATGAGTGCAGATTCTTGTGCTTCTAAGCGGAAGGCTGGTAAAGTTTGTCGCAGGAGGGGTTATGAAAATTTTGGTATGCCCTATAAGGTACTGTCTTTGTCTAATATGTCACTCTCTGAGAGGAAAAATCTGGAGATGAAGTTAAGGAAGGAGCTACAGCAGATGATAAATTTGCAGAAAAGAATAGCTTCTGTAAACACTTTAATTTTGTTCCCCAACAGTGATATGCGTAGCTCTAATGGTGGTCCAAAGAAACATACCGACAGTATGCAAAGGCCTGTTAAAGAATCGGACGTTTTGTCTTACAACAATAAGGCGCCACCAGCACGAAATGGGCCTGGACCCAAACGGACCGAGGCAGTGGTGCAGCCCTCAGATACCAGCAGTTATATGTTGGTGAAGCAGTGCGAAGCTCTTGTGATTAAATTGTTGAGCCATAAGTTTGGACGTGTTTTTGCTGAACCAGTTGATGTGGTGAAACTTAAAATTCCAGATTACTTCAGCATTATTAAACATCCGATGGATTTGGGGACAGTGAAGAGGAAGTTGCTCTCTGGTGAATATTATGATCTATCAGCATTTGCTGCTGATGTGAGACTAACCTTCACAAATGCAATGACTTATAATCCACCTGATAATGATGTTCATTTCATGGCTAAGACACTTAATAATTTTTTTGAAATGCGATGGAAACCAATTGAGAAGAAGATTCTGTCATCCCAAGAAATAACTCCGAAATCTAATGCTTTATTGGAAAAAGAAAATATTACACCTGTGGTGCCTTCTAAAAAGTTAAAAACTTCGCCTCCAGAAAATATGGTCAAGTCAGATGGAAATGTTACAGAAGAACCAGTTATGCGGGCGATGAGTAACCTTGAGAAGCACAAGTTGCGCACAGAACTTGAGTCCTCATTGGCAGACCTACCTGATCTACCTGATAGAATAATTGATTTTCTGAAGGAGAACATTAATATTTCTCAAGACAGTGAGGATGAGATTGAGATAGATCTGGATGCTCTCACGGATGATACTTTGTTTAGGTTACGGAAGCGTTTGAATGAGTGTCGGGTTAGTAGGCCGAAGGAAGCGAAAGAAACCAATGATGTGGAGGTACATTCTGCATTTTATGTGGCTGTCACTGTCGGTTGATATTTGTTTTCAAGAGTATTCCAGAAGGCTCAGTATGCTGATAAATTCCCATTTCTTGCAGCAGGTACCAGTTGAGTCCCGACTGCCTCTGCAACAAGGTATGCTGTATTTGCTTTAGTATGGGAACGAACTATTATCAATTGGGAGGCCTCCAGTGCTGTGTTTCAGGGATATGTTTGTTTTCTGTTTGTGAAAAGTGGAAAATCACTATTGTCGTTTTTTCAGGAAAGGAGCATCTCGATATCTGTATGGATATTAGAGGGAATGATCAGCCACATCCAGCTCCCCACAAGGAGATATCAGGAAGCATGGTGCTTGCAATAGCAGCAAAACTAATTCCAGTAGCTCGACTTCTGATTCAGCTTCCTCATCCAGTGGTTCGTGCTATGGAGAACCTTTCATGACGTTTCCTTCCTTTTTATTTCAATATACTTGGAAATTTTTTGCTTTATATTTGACTAATCATCTTGTAATTTTTTTTAAGAGCATTGAGGTTTAGAGTGGGACTGGGATGTGAATGTGAGTTTGTGAATGTATGCGGGCTAACAAGTTGTGAAGAAAGAATGCAAGTACAGATTCGTTGCTTGCTCAGCCTTTCCTTATTGGCAAACATCATTTCCTCTTCTTTTTGCAATTTAGTTCATTGAATGTGTCCAAAGTAAGTACACACATACATATATATACATACATACATACATACATACATACATACATATATATACATACATACATATATATATACATATATATATATATGTGTGTGTATATATATATATATATATATATATATTTGTTGCATCCCTCCTATACCACCAAACCGGCTGTTCCTACATTTAACTATACAAAAAAAGAGACAGACACCCCCCCCCCCCAAAAAAAAAAAAAACAATTTCATGAGTTCCTAATGTTGTCTGTAGTTCTGTTATTATTAATCGGATTAAAATCCCACTTCTTCAAATTGCATGAGTTCCTTATGTTGTCTGTAGTTCTGTTATTATTAATATTACTTTCTAGTCTCAAAGTGCATGTGCACTGATCATATCTTAGCCCACTTATCTGAACTGTTCTAACTGAAATTGACAAATATCGATCTGATCTTTTCTGAATAGGTGAAAAAAGGTAAGTAACCGTTCTATTCTCTTACACTAGCTTGTTTTAAAAGAGGCGATGACTCTAATGAATCATGCTTGATTTTCATGAAACAATAGGTGACTTTTCCTGACAGAGATGTTCGGGCTTCACCATGGTTTACCCTATGGGGAAAAAAATAAATCCGGAGCCCTGATTTTAAACCGTTGCTTTCTATCCTTGATTGATTATAGTTGTGTTTGACTGTCTCTTACTAGACAGAAACAGCCTATGCTTCGTCCATTTTAATTATTATATTAGCCGTTTCCTACGTGACAACTTTCTAAGTCGAGCACTTGAACCCTCTCTGTACCGTCTTTATGGGTGTTCTCCCCCACATTTTTATAACGTTTGACATTGTGATATTGAATTCTCATTGGTAGAAAGTGCTTGCGGATGATATTTGCTGGTATATTCTTTTGAAATCACATTTTTTACTCATTAATTGAGCTTACCGGAGTGTATTTGAGCTATTGACAATGTTCATCTTGAGTTCGGGGAACTTCTGTAGGTACCTTGTGTATTATGCTGTTCTCCATAAACTAAAAATTTTCATAGTTATTTTTTAACCCAATAAGTTCGTTGGTGTAACTATTAATAGTGTTTGGGGTCTTTTACTATTTTAGTATTGATAATTATGGTTAGCTGCAAATTAAGAAGGCACCCTATTTTCCCCCCTTTATGGTCTCTGCGTGCTGTTCGTTTTCTCCCATATCACTACGGTTTCAGATATGCAGCAAAGATATGCTTCAATCAGGAAGTGTAGGTTTAGTACTTCTGACTGTCGACACTTGGAGATGTTACGATTGAACATCTGGTACTTTCTTTTCTACGGCGACGGGACCTTTGTTGTCTTGTTTCTTCTTTTTGGAGGGGACCTTTGTTGTCAAGAAGTCGATTTGAATCTTCTTTTTTGCCTCTCTTTCGCTATCTCATAGATGCCCCAACTGAAGTGTCATGCCAAAACTCAATAGCCTCAAAGCTTATCCAGATCATGGAGTATTCTATTCCGGAAAAGAGACGTGTGAATGAAGTACCATTAACATAAGCTTTATGAATATGATTTTTTTAAAATGACTTCTCCTCTCTTTCAAATTGAATTCTTTTTGTGGTGCTGGGGTGTGTGTGGGGGTGGGCTGGGGTGAATTGTCAGCGTTGACCAGTGAAGTCACCAATCTCACTAGTGCCCTTTTGGGGATGTTGTACTCTGTTGGTTTGGGCATGTGTGCTTTACCAAATATTTCTGATTTGGTTTGTCTTAGCAGGTGTGCATCTAAATGTATATGTATGTATACACAAAGAAAAACACACACATATATGTGTTTCTGTGTGTATATATACACATATGTATATTTATGTTTACATACATACATATGCATATATATGTACACATACATGATATATATCGAAAAAGATATTAGGTTAAGCAACTGATGGGTGTTAATGGTTATGTACTATTAAGTATTTTACAAATGGATTACCTTGTTGTTATACTACTACTGCTAGTGTATATCACTGTAAGGGGTCGTGTACTAAGTTACCAATGTGTGGAGGTATGCTATACTCTATCAATTTATATGTATTTGTATAAATCAACTATATTTTGCAGGAATAAAGCTTTATTGCTGTGTTTTTGTTTTTGTGTAGTTTAGCTGTCAAATGTCATAAATCTGGGGTATATATGTGAAAAAAATTACAGTCAAGACAAAAGTCTTAATGACTTGTGCAATAGTTTCTGAAGGTCGAACTTCATCTTGATTCAGCCCCCAAGTTTAGTGTTTGCTTACATATGAAAGCAACAATGTTATTGTTCTATTATATTGCATGGTCATGCAATCTATTGGTTGGAAACCTCCTTTCCTTGGCTGAGAGTGGATATTCTGATTGTTTGTTGCCAATAAATTTAAATTGTGTTTCAAATCGTGTTCCGTCTTCTGAGAACTTGGATTTTTTTCACTAAGGATTGGAGTAATAAAATATTTTACCTGGGTTTACCAAGGATCAAGTTCTATTAAGTCATAATCCCATCTTTTTTTATGCACTCATATTACTGTTCTGTCATCTAAAATCCAAAATGCATAAATATCTTTTGTAGTCTCCTTTTCTCAGCTTATGTTGAATCTTAGATCTTTCTTTCTCCGGTCTGTGGAAGTTTGGGATTCATAACGTGTCAGACTTGATTTGGGACTAGGTAGTTGGTCTAAAATTGGAGTAGGACTTGGTGGAAGTTGATTTTAAGATAGACTGTTAAATAGAGGTAGTAGCGGTACACCTTTAAGCACATGAACCAACAATAACATTACAGCCTGATTGGATTTTGCTTCAAAGAAGCAGATAAGGTGTAGAGATGACACTGGTGAAAGGGCTCACCAGGATCCCAAGATTGCATTGTTGAAGTGCTGATGTTTGATGTTTCCTGCTGTTCCTTATTGGAAGCTGGGAAGTTATTTTCTGTTCTTTTGGCTCCAGGTATGCCTGAAATGGTATCTGAGGACAAGTCCTGAAGTGTGCATTTTAATTGGTTAGAGAGTTCCTAGCTCTGGATAAGAACTTTTGATTCGCGAGCAATACCCTGTGTCCAGAATAATATTTCAGGGCAGGTATATTCATTATGTACTTCATATGGGCTTTACCAGCTGATGGAATCTCAGTCAGCCTTAAGAACACCTTAATGACTATGATATGAAGGAAGAGTTTTCCGGTACTGCTGATTGTATGAACCAGTGCATGACTATAGCAATTACCTTCTTTTTTCGGGATATAGATGCGAATTTATATTCAGCACTGTAAGCCAATTGGGATGTGAATTTAAGAAATATCGGACTTTAGCAATCTGAGGTCTCCAGGGATTAAGAGTTGGATTGTTCATATTCACATTCAGGATAGAAATTTTGGCGTGCAATCCTTCTCCAGCATTTTCTTCATCCCTAATTTTCTTCTGTTGGTTTAGGTGTGACCTCTTTCCAATAGCCCCCTTTAAAATGAATTGTGCATTTGGTCTACTAGGTTTGGAGTCAATCAGGCTTTTCTTGCATTATATCGTACAATGAAATTATTTTTCCCAATCTACTTGCAACCTTAAGAGTGTAGAAAAAGATGTATTCCTCATTCTAAGATGGATATTTAAGCACCGGTGTCTCGACTTTGCAACTGCTTTATGAAACTGCAGATTCATATGAAAGCACTTGATGGTTAGATATCCTAGCAGGAAATCTTTGTTGTAGTTTTAGATGTAGAATTATCACAAGAAAATGCTGCCGAAGAAAATGCGTCCACTATTTTGCTGTTTGGATGAACGTGTCCCCTATGTCATTGACTGGATGTTCAGAATAGTCCTGCGAAACTTTTGACAGTTTCAGCTAATGCTATATTACTGATGAGTAGATGTTCAGACTAGTCTAACAAACTTTTGTCAATTTAATGTAGTATTGATGTGTATCGGTGAATCAGAGTACTTTCTATATTGGTAAATCCTTTCTGCTTGACAAATGATTTGAACTTGAAAGTACAGAGCTTCCGTCCCCGGAAGAAATGCGAGTGCAGTGTCTTTGTCGCTCTATTTATATCTTCTCTATTGAGGTTGTTGCCATATTGATCCCAATGCATCTGTCTTCTACTAAATTCATGAAAAATGAATTTGCATCAGATTCTGAGTCAGAAGGTTGTAGTGGAGAATTAGATGTTGCAAAGGCTTCAGCTCCAGTTGGTTCCCCCAAGGTATGTCGGGTTTTGTTGATTGCAGTTTCTTGGTTTCAGGTGCTTCTTGTTTGCATTTTGAACATTGGACGGTCCCTGTATCTTTTATCATCTGTTGTGTTCTTTCACGCAGGAAAGTTCAAATCCTGGGATAGTAGAACAGAAGAAAGGCTGCGATCCCTGTGGAGCGTGATGCTTGTTTAGAGGGAAAGAAATGAAAATGGCTGAAGATTCTGCATCCTTTTGTTTTGTTGCATCATCTCACCCATGATGCTGTGACACTTCTAGCCGCGAGTGCCCTTCCAGAGAGGCCAGTCTCTCCTGAAAAGCTTTATCGTGCGGCTTTGTTGAGAAGCCGTTTCGCCGACACTATAATCAGGGCTCAAGAGAAAACGCAGGAGTGGGAGAGGAAATATTTCAGTTTCACGGTTTTATAGCTCAATGGTTCTTATTTACTGTTCTCCTTATTTAGCCAACATTTGATGCTCAGGATGACAAGCTGGATCTTCAAAATTTACTAATTGAAAAAGCCATGGTTGAGAGGCGGAGAAAAGAAGGTTCTAGTCTAAATTTTTTAAATTTCCCCTATTCTGATTCAAATGTTTATCTTATACTCTTTCGGACAACTATTCCATTGCCTTAAGCGAACATTTTCCTTCTTTTTGTGTAATTTGGTTTGGTCTAGAAAAAGCTCGTCTACAAGCAGAAGCAAAAGCTGCGGAGGAAGCTCGGAGAAAAGCTGAAGCAGTAGCAGCAGCAGAAGCTAGGCGTCAAAGAGAGCTCGAAAGGGAATCTGCCCGTCAGGCTCTGCTAAAGGTATAATCTAAAGTTGTATTATCTTTCGAATCTGCACATCGTTTAATATTTTGCTTTCTGCAGATGGAGAAAACGGTTGACATCAACGAGAATAGTCGGTTCTTGGAAGATTTGGAAATGTTTAGAGCTGTCCCTGACAAGCATATAGGGAGCTTTACAGAGGAGATAACACCAGACAACTCCCAAAGTGGTCTTGGTAATTTCAACTTTCAGGCAAGCAGTAATCCACTCGAGCAACTAGGTTTATATATCAAGAGGGACGATGAAGAGGACGAAGAATCTGAGCCCCAGAGTGCAACTCAAGCAGGAGAGGAAGATTGATCTGATGATTTGATTTTGGAAATGAATCTGCATCCCAAATGTTAGAGCAAACCTAGTCTTCGTCTCAGTCACCCCTACAGATGAGATCTGAATCGTGATTTAAAGCCATGACGGTAGAGCTGTTAATTGGGCATTGCGAGTGGCAAGACCTAGCTTGGCTCGCCATGGATCATAAGGTTCAAGGTCTAAGTTCGGTCCTACAAAAAGTATGGTCGATGAGTTTCGTGACAAGTTTGGGTTGGCTGAAATGCACATTAAATTTCAGGCTAATTTGTGAATTAATAGCTAAACTAGGTAGGGGATATAATATTTTGATTTCTTAATGTAAATAGTGAACTGACTGTGACAAGTCTTTATTTCTTCTGGTAACAAAAAGACATTTAACTTTATAAGTACAAAGTACAAATTGAAGTGACAATATAAACAACGAGAGAAAGGTTAGTTTATAGCTATAATTCAATTATTGCATTCAACATTAGTTTGTGGGTGTTATTTTTATTTTAAATATAGATATAAACAGAATAAACTGTTAGGACTCGGTTGACGTTCAAAAAAATTGAAATAAAAACAACAATAATGATAAAAATCATATATTAAAGGTCGCCGTTATTAAATATAGGCGACTGTAAACAAAGAATTATAGCTTTTATTGAATTATGATGATAGATTTGTTTTTTTTTTTTTGATATATTGATGTTTCGGAGACTCGTTAAAAGAAAAAAAATTAAGAGAAGATAATTTTTAATTCTTTAAAAAATCTTTTGTCAAATTATCAAGGTAGTTTATATGTGTGTGCGCGCGCTCAATTAGGGGTGAACAAAAGTTTTGAAAACCAGACCGAAAAACCGAACCAATTCAAACCAAACCGTTTCAAACCGGACCACAGTTTAACAAACGGTTTAAATGTAAAGAATAAACCGGATTGTATTTCCCGGTTCGGTTCCGGTTTTGGAAATAAATAAACCGGCAAACCGGACCGGACCCATTCCACATAATATATATTAAATATTAATATATTATAAATAATTTTATTAAATATTAATTACCCTCCCCCCGCCCCTTGCATCGGTCCCGTCACCTTCTGTCCTAGAACATTCTAGGCCGTCCTAGGTAGTTCCCCTTCCCAATATTCAATTTCAATTTTCATTTTTCAACCATACGTTTCGCTTCCCTTTCCCCCATCTGAGTCTCTGTCTCTCTGACGATTGAATTCCAATTCCTCCCATTCCTTTCACCTTCGAAGCTTCGACTGCGAAAAAACCTTCGTTCACCATCACCCCTACTGTGATTCTGTGAAGACTGAAGAAGAAGAACTTAGTTTTGTAATTTTGTTCACCCCTTCCTTTCACAACAACATACTTCACTTCTCCAGTTCTCCTTCCGTTCACCTTCGACAAATTAAGGGCGAAAGTCGAAATCTTTCCTAGCAACAGGTCCCCGTCTGAGGCTCTAAGACTGAGTTCTATCCTTCATTCCTTTTGTTGTTCTGTACTTCTTCTGTTTGGTATGTGGTAAGTTTGTTACTCTCGCACAAACGCACGAACGCAACAGGTACCCTCTCTGAGTTCTATCCTTCATTCCTTCTGTTGTTCACTTGTTTTGTAGTTATTCTGTCTGGTAAGTGGTAACTTTGTTACTCAGATCTGTCTGGCTTTGTATTTTTTTTTGCATGCATGTTTGATGTATCTAGATTTGTATTTTTTTGTGTTTATGTTGCGTTTGATCTATCTAGATTTATGCAAAGTGGACTATTGGACTTATATTTTAGAGTCCAGGCGACTATTGTTACTCAGATCTGTCTGGCAACAGCCAACAGGTACCCTTCTGAGTTCTATCCTTCATCCCGTTTCGGCGTTTCCCCATTTTTTTGTATGCATGCATGTTTGATCCATCTAGATTTATGTTACTCAGATCTGTCTGACTTTGCATTTTTTGTTTATGTCTGGTAAGTTGTATTTTTTTGTCTTCCAGTCTCCACTTTCCAGAGTCCAGACGACTATTGATTAACAGATTAAGTGAGTTGCTTTGCCTCTGCAGAGTGCAGACTGAAAACAGAGGTGAACTGATGATTGGTGGTTGTTTTCTTTTCCTCTGCAGACTGCAAAGTGCAAACAGTTTGCTATTTTTCTTGATGGTTGTTTCCTTTTCCTCTGCAGACTGCAAACAGAGGGGATACAAGAGCGCATATCTTTTTAATTTCGTGAAGGAAAGGTGAACTAGTGAGTAGTGATTTGTGAAGTATATTTACAAGTAAATAGTTTAATTTCATAACTGCTTTATTTACAATTTGCTATTTTTCTTGATCAATGGTGGTTGTTTCATTTTCCTTTGCAAACTGAAAACATAGGAAAAACTAGAGAGCATATCTTTTTAATTTCGTGAAGGAAAGGTGAACTGGTGAGTGGTGATTGGTGATTGGTGAAGTATATTTACAAGTAAATAGTATGCTTACATAATATAGTTTGCTATTTTTCTTGATCAGTGGTGGCCGTTTCCTTTGCCTCTGCAGACTGCAAAGTGCAAACAGAGGGAAAACAAGAGTTTCTTCTTGTTTGAGGGGATATTCAGGACGAGGACTACGTAAAAGTTAAATTTAAATCAAGTATGTTCCTGATTCATAAATATTAAATTAAGGTTTCTTCAAGTTCCCTCAGAAATCGAGTACCACATAATCGGCTATTTGCATGATTCCACTTTCCAGTTTCCATGATATTAACATGTTTGTTAATTTGAATTTGCAACTGTCTGTTATTAACATCTTTCTTTTGTTCCTCTAATTCTAGGTCCTAAATGAGTGCTTAGAATCCGAAGCTTGGGTGAGAGAGAGAAAGCAGTAGCAAGATGCACTTCCAAAATACGCCAACCCTGTTCTTCTGTCAGTTGATGTGAGAAAGAAAGCTGAGGCGCTAGACAAGTAGACAGGTATATTGTCCTTAAACAGGTTCATGTCCAGTGTCCTGCATGAATTTGTAATTTTGATAAAGATGTACTTTTGGACATAGAAGCATTTTCCGTGTACAAGTGAACCTTGGCATGTTTATAGTGATGGTGAAATATGTTCAATTTGAGCAACTTGATGTATCTGTGATAGGACAATGTCTTTTTGTCAACAGGTTTTGAGCCTGTGACCTGTGTAACAGTGTAAGTGTTGTGTATTTTTGGTGAAGGTTGAGTGGGTGTTCCTTATTGTCTTCTTGATAGTTGGATTCTGGTATTGGTGGTTGAATTAGTATTTGAAAAGTGAAAACTGCAATGGTCAAGTTGCTGTCTTGCTGGATATTGTATTTGTTGCAATTTAGACCTTTGGTAAAAATGCATGTGTGATGTGTTGCGTATGCGTAATGTGTTAACTGTTAATGCATCTTTCAAGGAAATATATTGTCTTTGTATTCCAAAAGGCAAAAGCAGATTTGAAACCGAAAAAACCGGAACCAAACCAAACCAAACCGGACCGGTCAACCAGTTTGTTGACCGGTTCTGGTCCAGTTCCGGTTTCTGGTCTTCAAAACCGTTACAAACGGTTTGGTTGCCAACATATGCAAAAACCGGCCGGACCGGACTATGTACACCCCTACGCTCAATTAAACCTATGGTATCGGACTAGGTGCCAAATCAAACATCAGGTAAGGCTATGGTGGATGGTCTAAGAGTTCTTCAAAATCTTCAGATCAAAGATTATCAATATCAATACGTAGATAATATGTTATTTGAATTATATGCAACACACGTGCTAGGTGTCACATATGCAAAATTTAACATCGTCAACTGGTCATGTAACATATTTCAAACAACGCTATTTTGTATGATAAGCCAAATAATCATCAAGGCTCGCGTCCTCTACTCAACATGCAAGATAGGTGCGTCTTCTACTAGGGGCTCGCATGTATCCACTCTGCTAATTTAATAACACGTATACCGTTTCATGTAAAATCATGAGGCATTTGGGTCCAGTCCAACAACAACGTACAAATATCTCGCCACCCTGATATAGTACGCATAGGCTCCAACCCCATACAAGGCTCACCGTCAATACATAAGCCAAACAGAATTGCTACATTCTGTAGTGTAATAATCACTTCACCTACATACATATAAACTATGCAAGTCTCCTATATCCACCTCTCCACAAGCGTGCATGATCAATCCATGATCGACACTGATCCTACTGCAACTCGTCACTCCACATGATCCTACTGTATGAAAACAGGTATACACCTATGTAGGATGTCTAAAGCCTTCATATACACGTCTACTTTATGTAAATGGTCCGGAGTCTTATAACTTGCAATACAGAGTGTCTTATGTCCTCATATGAGAGTTAACAAATCATCGATCTAAGGTCTCAGCTTTCCATTGATAATGTACCACTACCATTAGCATGAGATGATATAAGTACACCTATATTTTGAGTCTCACGCAACATAATTATATATTAAAAATATATCATTTAATATAATTGCGTCAATAACAATAACATAAAAAAATATAATAACATTATAACCATAACATAAAAATAATAACAATAACATAATAAGAATAAAATAATAATATAAGAATGATACTAACATAATATCATAATATAATAATAAGATAAACACAACAATAACACAATAACAATAATAACATTATACAATTACACACTAACAGTAATAACAACATAACACAAATAAATAATAACATAATAAATAACATAACAATAACGTAAGAATAACAATGACATAATAAAACAACAACAAATTAGAATATCAAATTTAAAACAAATAAAATTATAAATTCTCATTAGTTTGCCCGGTTATAGCTCGTCGTAGATCATGTGTCAATTAAGTTGTTTTTTTCTTCAATCTACTGCTGGAAATAAAATGCAAAAAGTTTTGATTTTTATACGAATGGAATAATAGAAAGTTCAACCGGGTTTTATAGATGCGTCTTAGACGTCATTATGAATGGTCCCATAGGTGTGTAAGAATGACGCCTTAGCCGAGCTATTTTTAAGCCCCCAACGTGGTTTTGCCTAAGGCGTTATTCAGATTGGCGTATTGACAACACTCTTAAGACCCTATTCTGAATGACGCGTTAGAGCACCTAAGTGCCATTCATAATAACACCTTAACTATTTGGACAATTTTTCACATTTGTACGTATTTGTGGTTTTTATATTAAAAGTACATTATTTTTTGACATTTTCCACAAAGACAGCATATTATTAACCTGATGTATGATATGTGACAATGACAATATTCATCTGTTGTATGATATCATGTTTCGGTTAATAATGCATCTTATTACATTATGATTAGGAATACTATAAAAGTAATACAAATATTGATTTTTCTTAAATCATGTATCACATCCATCCTACGTAGTATCTTTGACATATTCAACGATAGTAAAGTTAATCATCATGAACTCGTCGCCCACATGTCACAACACTTCGCGTGGGCTGTATTATTTGTAATGTTCAATATACAAAATAAGAAACGCAGAATTCCAATAAATAAAACTTCTCTTATATAAAAGTTTGATAAATGTAAATGTTTTTTCTAACTTTCTTACATCTATAACCCATTGAAATAAGAAATCCCTATCTAACTTTTTTTTTTTATTAAAACTGTATTTATTTTATCTATATCGTTAACCTACAATATTTTAGATCTATGAAATACTAATAGCAAGCGGTCCAGATAACTAAGATCATAGAAGGTTTCCCTGTGTAATCTTTACGGCTATTAATTTGCTTAACTAAAACAAATGTAATTTCAGAATTATACAAAAAGAATTGGAATTTGTACATGTGAAATTGTAAATGATATAGAAAATGCAGACTCGGTGGTTTATTGATTTACATAATTCACTCTTTCTATATTTCTTTCACATGAAAGATATTAATTCAGCTCCCTCACATTCCCAACTTTCCACGTTTATGTTATAAGATGAAAATTATTTTCCTATAAAAAAGTTAATTACTTTAAGAAACATGTATAAAATATTCAGGATGATAGAACTTAGCAATAACTTTTGTTGTCGTTTAAATATACTGGGTATGATTGTTGTTTGTTGTAAAATATTCAGGATCACATAAAATGCACTATATTTTTAAAATTTTTAAGTAACATTAAACTCATAACAGCAACAACAATCATATCCAGTATATCTCAACGATATCAAAAGCTATCGCTAGGGTCTAGGGAGGATAAGAGGCAGTCAAACAATACCTCTATTTCAAGAGATATAGAGTTTAATTCCAGTAATACCCTGGCTCTATATATACCTGTATTGATAAACTAATAGCATAAGGATGTAATGCTATATAATATTTACTTACATAAAAGAAAAGGTGATTGACTAAAAATATGACTCATATATATTATATACCTTTGATTAATGTTAGAATAATCATAGTTGCCCCACCAACGTTCTAAAATTTGCCCATGAAAAGTTGTATTTCTGTATTTAAATTTCAGAGAACGGGGATAGTGACAACCAGACTCCACTGGACACAGAAACACAGGCCTGAAGAAAACTGTGCCTCTTCAGTCCTCCATTCTTTTTCCTCTGTTCCTATATATTATCGGAATTCAGAAAACCCCTAATCTGTAAAGCTAGGGTTTATTTTAATCTCACATTTTAGAAACGGATGCTTCATAACTTCGTTCGTCTTAAATGATCTCTGAGGAGCTGGATCAAAAGCAGGAGGGGTTTGGGAATCGTTTCGATTCCTCAAATCCCCCTGATGCAGAAGTGGAGTTACAGGAAAACCTTGATGAAGTGATTCATCAGGTGATCTTCAAACAGGCCTTAGATGAGACAGTTATGAACTTGGATTTGAATGGGGGAGACGATGGGCTTGATTCATCTAATGGAGAGTATCATTCTTTGGCCAATGATAAAGTTTACAACCACAAAGATTCTAGTGTCTCCATCAATGTGGATGCATCGGTGTGGATGGCGGTTAATGATGCTGAAAAGCAGAGGGATGTCAGGGGCAAACATGGAGTTTTTGATGCAGAGGTTAAAGATACTGAAAATCAGAATGGTGATTGGGGCACAGATGGAGTCTTTGATGGAAATGAGGGGCTGAGCGATAAGAACCGGAGTGAGGGCGTTGCAGACCTTTTGGTTTATATGAACGAACAAGAAGAAACCGAGAATGCTGGTGATCACGGTGTTACAAATGAAGATGCTGGACAAAGCGGTGGTGGTGGTTGGAGACATGGCGGGAGGAGTCATATATATCCTGTGAGGCCTGGTGCGGAAGATTGTGCGTACTATGCGAAGACTGGTAACTGCAAATATGGACCAACTTGCAAGTTTAATCATCCTCCGCGAAAAAAGAATCAGGTTCGTTGTTCGTGTATATAGATGGACATGTTATCGTAGTGTGTTTGCATACATATACTTCAAAGTTCAATGGCTTGTGTTAGTTGGCTTGTTATAGGATATTACTAGTTTTCTCTTAGTTCTGGGTAATGCATTTATGGTTGCAGTTTTAATATTCAGATTATGATTTTTGTTTTTTCGGGTTAATAAGTTTGAGCATCTCGGCATCTTGCATGGGCCTTTTTCAGTAAGATATTCAAGGTTTATATCTTGGTGGGTTGGTTTCTTGATCATCAGTAGTGAAAGGCATAGGTTACGTTACTGCCGCACATTCTGTGAGCTAATTTGTTTGCCTTATGACTACTTATAAGCCTTTAGCCTATGGAGGCTATGAGTATTGCTGAATCGATTGGTTTGTTATTGGTGTATTAGCCTTTTGGACATTGTCCTGTTTGTATTCAAGGACAGGCTTGTTGCTAAAACCTTTGCATTGAATTGTTGATGGAACTAGCTGATTTGCATTTGGCTGCTAGTGGTTGGTAAGTAATGGTCTCAATAGATCCTTTTGGTCATGAAACAGTACCCCTTAGGCCCGTCCTTTTTTCGTAATAACTATTACTGACAAATATGACCTTGTCAATTGAGTTATGTTTGATGATTACACGTGCTTCAACAATTGAAGATCATACTTTCCATTGCGAGGAGTCATGCTTAAGTTTTAGACTTGTTTTTCTTGTCAGGAATTAACAGAATCTCAGTCTGTTACTAGTAGAAAAGACATTTTTCTTTGTTCTCACTTTGCTCTTATAGTAATGATTTTGCATACCTTCAGCTCGCTAGAAGTACTTCTCCAATCTGGATTATAGCTTGCAGATTCTTAACCTTTTGAAAGCGTGTCTTTATTGATGTGTCAATCTGTCCATTACTTAGTTCTTTCTTTTTAAATGCCACCCATTCTAGGATTAGGTTATTGGTTTTGTTACAGAGGTTTAGTTATGACCAAATTCTGTACGTTGGAGGTCACAAGGGCAGTCTTCGTTTAGCTACAAGAAATGTTGTACCTGAATTATGTGTTAAGTGTCTTTGTGATCCTTGAGTTCCTCTAAAACCTTTCTGCTCTGATGTATATATGTATGTAAATGTATATGTATATGTATAAGTATGTCTGTCTATTTTGTGTTTATGTACACACACGTACGTACATACATATATGCATATGTACATACACGCATATTTGCCAAGGATCTTTGTAGTTTACCTCCATATTTGTTAACATCTACGCCTATCATATACTTCAGCTTAATTCTTCCTTACTATTTTTAGTGTGACGTAGAATTTCTCTATGCATATTCTCCCTCTAGGTTTTGAGGTTGATGCGGGTTATTTAAGTCATTCATGTTCCATAATGTTCATAGTGTGTGCCTGAGGTCTTGTTTCTTAGCAAATGTGTTTATATTGTGGTTACATTTTTATTCTTTTTGATTTCCAGTTGTTAAAGTTGTATTTATCTTGCCTTGTTATATGCCAGGGTATTAAGGAGAAACCAAAGACTAGGGGTCAAGAGTTTGAGCAGCAAGGCACCCTTGAATGCAAAGTTAGTCTTCTTATTTTATCAGGTTCCCCTGCCCCTCAGTGATTTCAAGTAATGTTCTTCGTATCTAGTTTTTTGTCTAATAAATTGCACATAAAGGATATCATATCTAATTCATATTGAAGCTCTAGCAGAATGATGGGTTTGTTCATTTTGGACGGTTTCTTGCAGTTTTACCTGACACCAGCTGGTTGTAAATATGGTAAAGCATGCAAGTATAGTCACAGCAGAGAGAGAACTACAGTTGCTCCTGTTTTAGAGTTCAACTTTCTTGGTTTGCCTATTCGACTGGTATTATGGTGTTCATGTTGTGATCTTTTTTTATTATCATGTTTATTAAAATTTTGAAGTTCTGATAATATTGAATAAGAATCAAGAAGTTGAAGACGATAATGGACCTTACTTGTAATTCTTCATAACAGGGGGAAAAGGATTGTCCTTACTACATGCGACATGGTTCTTGCAAGTATGGATCAAGCTGCAAGTTTAATCATCCTCATCCTACCTCCGCAGCCACAACTGACTCAGCTCCCGATTATGGTAATGGTGGATCTGTTCGGTTTCAAACTTCTGCTCAGTCAACCCCGTCTTCATGGTCTACAGTATCAATGGTATTACCTGGGAACCAGCATATTCCTTTGTCAAATCCAGATTGGATTCAGTATTCTCAGGTTGCATTTCTCGCTTACTTTACTTTATTGTACCAGTTGCCTTTTTCTGCTCAATAATGCAGTCACTACTACTTAAACATCCTAAATTCATACATTTATACACTTAACGTATCTCCTTATGAGTTGACTAACCATATCTTTGCAACGGTTTTTCCTTGTTCTTAAGACAGCAGTAGTAGTAGTAGACAATGACAATAGTATTAGTTTTAAGAAAT
Organism: Eustoma russellianum; assembly: GCA_036186865.1. NCBI lineage: Eukaryota > Viridiplantae > Streptophyta > Magnoliopsida > Gentianales > Gentianaceae > Eustoma > Eustoma russellianum. Next base: position 237,757 of record AP025043.1, read on the forward strand.
TAGACAGCAGATCCTCATGTGTGGACTTGCTGCATGTGCACGACATATTTTCCACTTCTTCTAGACAACAGTGGTGTTGGTTTTCAGAGATGGGCAACAGGCTCTCAGGTGTGGAATTACTATCAAGCACAATATTTTTCCCTTCTAATTTTAGGCAACATAAGTAGTACACAGACATCAGAAAATGGAGACAGGATTGTACTCAGAATCTGATACTTACATACTATGTTAAATCACATCTCATCTAAAAGCTTGAGCTATTTAAAAAAGAACGATGAATATTTAAAAAAGAATAATTATATTTATACACTTAAAATTAAGTTTTTAGTCGGCAAAGCTGGCACTCTGTTTTATGTTTCCTTAACTGTATCTGGCAGCTATAAAATTGTGCCCTCTGAACTGATGAATATATTTTTGGTAGATAACATCCAGACTCCTCTTACGTCAACTTGTAAAATCATATCGCTGTCAGTGGTACTCTTTTGGTGAATACATAATGCACTTGAGGTGCAAGTTGACTAGTTAATTTTTTTTTAATTGTTGTGTTTCAACAACAAGACTCGAGCCTTTTTACACTATGTGAAGTCGGTTTTATGGATCAGTCATTTCTATTACACTTCATTTATTTATTTTGTTATATATATTTTTGAAAGAAGCGTATTCTAATGGCGCATATTGTGCATTAGGCACGCAAGGACGGTACTCAAAATAATGATAATAACAATAATAAAATCAAATAAATAAAGCACAACAGAAATGATTGATTCATATAGCCGACTCATATAGTGAAAAAAAGAATTGAGTGGTTGTTCTTGCATATATTTTTTAATTGTTGTGTTTCACTTCAAGATATTTTTATTTTATAGCTACTGCTAGTGTTTAAAGCATTGGTCTCCTTTTACCCCCAACAATCAATCTTATAACTCTATAGTAGATGTAAATGAATATTTCCAATTCTTGGTGTCATTGAAGCAGGATCCTAGGAGTTGCACTTCTTTTTAGGAGCAATCAGCTTTACCGTGACAATCGTGCAGTAAAAGCTCCAAATGATAGAATGGTGAAGCAAACAAAAAGGGATGGTTGTGCAATAAGTGTAATAAACGTGTTACAATGTACCAAACCTTAAAGGGACAAAAAAAAGAGAGGAAAAACTAAAGTTATATTGTTTAATAGGTGTTATATCACACATTGATTCTTTTACTGAATGATTAAGCACTTCCTGTTTTACATCTATCCATTGGAAGTGTTGGTGCATGACTGAAAGAAGCTTAACCAAGCCGAATCCCTCTTAACAACGCTTAATATATAGTTTTCAAGTAGTTACCATCTCTCTATTCACTATGTTGTGAATATTTATCTTCTCAAAAGAAAATTGATTTTGTGATATGTTCATTTACTAATTTCATCCATTATCTTTTATCCGAATCTCTTTATTATCCCATACAAGTCTTCATGATGACGGTACATGTTAAGAAGCCTTATCTGTATGCTATAACTGAGGAATATAGTCATATGTGATCATGTATTGGGGTTTTCTGCTTCATACACGCGTGGACCTTCTGAAATGCAACCATATGCTATAAGTACGGTCGTATGTGAATGTTTAGCAGTGAGGCTTAGGCCTCAAAATGCTTCTTGCATTCATGGTCACTTTTCGCTTGGAATTACTATGACTTTTGTCAATCCTGCCATTTGATGACGTGCATCCTTAATCTATTTCTTTTTTAATGGTTAAATGGTGAATAATGTTAAGTAGTTAAACATTTATGCACTTAACACGACTACATTGAAAGGCACATTCATATCGCTGCTTGTGAATAGATGTGGATAATTGTGATGCATGTGGGCGTTTTCTTTTTAGGAGGCTCATTTCTGAATTGCTTGCATGGTTGTTTGAATTAGCAGGCTAAAGTTTCACTATTATTACTAGTAGTGTTAGTATTTGACCTCATAAAATTTTCTAATGGCTTTTCTTTTCTTCTCTGACTGATCTAGACCCAAGTCTACCCCACACCCGAGAGAAGTTTACCAACTCCCCCAGCATTTGCTGTAAATAATCCTGCTGCTGAGGCCAGTTTCTTTGCTCACCATCAACAGCACTTGCCAATTGACAAATATCCTGAGCGGCCTGGTCAACCTGAATGTTCGTTCTTCTTAAAAACAGGAGACTGTAAATTCAAGTCTAATTGCAGATTTGACCATCCAAAGACCGGCTTATCCAACTCTACATCATGCGTTCTCAGTGACAAGGGCCTACCTCTAAGACCTGTAAGCTCTTATACAAGGAAGTAACAGTGCAATATGTTGTTTTATTGTATTGCCTTGTGAAGTTTCATGTCTTTGCTGAATAAATTTCACATGAGCTCCAGCCTGACCTGTCTCTCATCACCTTGTGCATATAGGAAGCTTACTTTATCCTGGCATGAGTAATGTTTTCAGCATACCTGCCTCATGATGCATATTCAACATGATGTCATTCACTTATCTGTTTCTATTGATTCTCGGCACTAGATAATCGCGTTGCCTTCTTATCGATTTATCTTTTAATCTTTTTCCTTTCTTGGGTATTGATTTAGGATCAATCAATTTGCTCATTTTACAACCGCTACGGGATTTGCAAATTTGGTCCTGCTTGTAAATTTGACCATCCGGAGAATTGGGGTGGCTCTGCAACTTCTGGGGGAGCTGGAATGGGTAGCAATGAAATGGAAGCAAATCTCTCTTAGACCAGCTCTGTTTAGCCATCTTTTTCTTCTCTCCCCCCACCCCCCCTGCCCCCTCCTTTTTTTCTTACCCCAGCTCTTCTCCTTTCTAGCTTCTCTAGTTCTTGAGAATAGATAATAGGACCAGCGGGTTCTGATTTTTCTTGGACAGGCTTGGGTTTTCTTTTTTCTTTTTCTTTTTCTTTTTATAAAAAAAAACTTGCATACATTTTTTCTGACAGCTCCATGGTAGGAGGATCTTTAAATCTGCTATTTTCTGCTAAGGGCAATCTTCTTCGTAGTATATGTAAATTAACTTATACCAAGTTCACCTTTGCATTATCGACGAATCTCACCTGTGTAATTTATTTCATCCAATCCTGTTATATCTTACTTTCCGTCCATATATTTATTTTTCCCTTCTCCTACATCCTTTGCCCTGGGAAGAGCCAAGCAGAGAACTTTAAAACCTAAACGGTACTTGTTTCTGAGTGTTACTAGATCACCATTAAACCGTTATTGAATTATATGTAATAATTACATTAACCACACTCATATACGTACACACGTGTGTATATATATGTTAATGTGTGTATATCTGTTAAATTCTGGAAAAAAAAAGAACATTCAATATGTCTATGTGCTTCTGTTAAAAAATAAAAATAAACATATGTCTATGTGCTTGTGCAGCTGTGCGTGCTGCTTGATTTTGGGCATGAATCAATTCCTAAGGGAAATTACTTTTACCTTTAACGTGGTTTGGTTTAATTCACAATAGACTCACATTTCAAAATAGTCCTTTACATCTTTTGTGGTTTTACACTAAAAGTTCCAGGCTAAACCAAATATGTTTTTTGTATGCCGACGAAATTTCGCCGGAAAACTCAGACTGGCAGAGAGGAGAGGTAAATGCAACGTTTTCCTATAAAAATATCCCTACTTCCTGAAATGCAAAAAAGAAAAAAATGGATAATTATTTTCGTCTCTTTAATATGTTTGGCATAATGGCCAATACATTATTTTACGTTTGCATATTTAACCTCTTTGATGTTTGAAACCCTTATCTACTTATTTAATTAACACACTATCACATCATATTATTATTATTATTATGTCATTTATGCAGGTACATGTAGAGACGGAGGTTTCACTAGAAACAGACCCTCTATCCCTTGAGACACAGGTATTGTTTGCCTACCACTTACCCTCCCCAGATCCTAGCGATAACTTTTGCTGTCGTTGTGATATATTGGGTACGGATGATGATTCGAATTATAATATGAAATAATTAAAAAAATGATTCGAATATATAATATGAAATGCTCATTTTGCCACTTATTAATCATTAAAAGAACAATATTGCCCTTCTGCCGTTCATCTGCTTCATGTCTCTCCTTCACCCCAATCTGTTTCGCCTTCATCAGACACAACACCACCGCCATCCCCATCCACACTCCTTGTATGGACGAAACCGTTTCCTTGAGATGAAGATGAGGTTGATGCTTATTGCATCTGGATTATTCGTTGTAACATCTAAGGTGGACATTTCACTTTCCGGGGAAAAAAATAGAAAAAGCAAACAAGAGAAAAATTCTCCTTGGACATGGATTTGTTTGAAAGTTGTTCATGATCAGTTTACCAAAATTTATCAATACCGTAGTGCTCTGTTTTTTTTTTCGAGTTGTCAATGTCTAATGAAATCACCCTTTTTTTTTTTTTTTGAAGGTTGATGAGAAAGAAGATGAATAGTCATAATTATTGTTAGTTTTTTTGGTTGTAAAATGAAATTGTACCATTTAGTCCAAAATTTAAATTGTATAGAAAATAATAGACATCTTCCTCAAGGTTCACCCACCTCCTCTGCCTTCTGCCTGCAACTCCAACTCCATAAACTTCAGCCCTTCTCCTCCCCGCCGGCTTCTCTCTGCAATGCCTCCACCAGAGACCTCATCTCCGCTGTCCTTTGTCCTCCTTCACCAGCTACCCCCTACCCCAACCCCCTACATCGTCGCTCCATTTTCCCCTCTCCCCTTGAGCAAACTGCCTCCCTCCACCACTCTGTAACCCGGAGAAGGCATCAGCATGGAGCATTTCTGATCATGTTGGCTCTTTCCCGAAAGTTAAACAATCAGTCCCATCATAGACAAAGAAACGAAACCAGAGAGAAATTAGAAAGGATAAAATCTTTATACGGTTTCTAAATTGGAAACCCCTAGTGAAATTGCGGAGGCAACCCCTTTTCCTCCAGTTCATATGGCGACTACCATTCCCTGGTTTTCTTTTTCTTTTTGGATGGGGAGTGGGGGCGTTGGGGGTGGGGGGGAACCAAAAAAACCAAAATCAGAGAGCATAGAGACCAAGAGGCAAGAAAGGATTTAGAAAAGGTCTACACTTGTTTCTGCTAAAAATAGTTGTTCCATTTTTATCTTCGTCTTTGTCGTCTGCAACCTTCAGATTATATTAAAAAATGGAAGGCACTGGTGTATTTTGAATTACGATTTGCAAACCCAGTTCCATAATTTGGCCGATTCTCCACTCTATTAAGCAGCATGACAAATAGATGTCGCCAGATGTTGTTCTTGATGAGTGGCGGCGGAGTGATGCCGGTGGTCACTGCGAGGTTGTTAAATTTCAAAGGGAGCAGTGGGTGGTGGCTTTGGAGAAGATGAAGGGGAGGGGCATAGTTGTTATTACCCCTACTGGAATGAAAAAGGACGGTTTGGAGGAGGTGCTCGGAAGAGGGAGGATTTGGATGGCTGAGGGGAGAGGAAGCGGTGGGAGGAGAGGAAAAAGGCGGCGAAGACGGAAGGAGCTGGAAGACAAAAAGGAAGGTATATGGTTTGGTATAAAATTGGCTCAAACCACCTTTAGTTAATAACTATATGAGAAGTAAAAATATATTTTAAAATATGGAAAAAATTCTGACGTATATTAATTTAAATAACAGAAAAGATAGGTAATCTTTGTCAGTAAGTATTACAATGTTAGAGAATAATTAAAGAGAATAAGCGGAAATTTTCCCGATAGGTCTGTTTTCCATTAAAATGTTGTCGTTATAATACTCTTGTAGTTTAGTAAACAAACGGTAGTAAATATTATATATTATCATGGTTTATTTATCTTCTTATTTATTCTATAGAGCAAATTTTTTTGATAAAATTTCTTGACATAAAATTCTCGAGTTTCTTCCTCTCAAAGTTGAAGAAAACATATTAATAAGAATACAACTCGATAAGAAAGAGCTTTTAAGATGTGAGAGAAAGTAGAGAGAGACGCTCTCTGGGTTTTAACGCATCTTCTCCCTTTCTTCAAGCTTTTTCTTTTTTTCCGTGCTTGTTTCTGCATTTATTTCGCATGATGAGTAGCAATAAAGAGAATAATGTGGTCCGGGGATACAGTTCTGGTCCTTTTTGTATTTTGGAAGAGGACTTGGTTTCTCCTCAGAATGTTAGGCGAGATGGAACGTGTAAGAAAGAAGGTGGGATGAAGAAGAAAAAAGTAGATCTGAACAGATCTGGTGATGTTGATGATGTTATCCTAGGCAACGAGCATGGGGTTGGTTGTTCTCGGTCTGTTAGTTCAGATGCTATTCTTTCGAGGAAAGACGGAAGCTTTTTGGAAAGATTGGAGGATAAGGTGCATGTTGAGGATTATGTGCCTGGTGAGTTGAGTAGATCTGAGGTTGGAGTAGGTAATGAGAGTTGGAAGGATCTGGAAGGAGTTTGTCCTTTAAATGATGATGAGGGGTTGGAACAGAGGGTCCAACACAATGTGAAGCCTGCTTCGGTGCAGGATGGGCTGCATGCAAGCCCCCCTTGGACCTTCTTCTTCAAGGATAACCGTAAGGATGGTCTTAAGCTCTCCAAAATGGATATCTCTTCGGATGGGCTCACTTTCGTTGATGCTGACTTTGAGGAGGAAAAGGAATGGGAATTTTGTCTGATTGGTTGTGTTGGAGGCACCTTTCCTGGTCTTGGTCACTTGAAGCAAGTCACGAAACAGTGGAAGGCTAAGCATAAGCTTCAGCTACATGACTCTGGATGAATTATTTTCCAGTTTGATAAGATTGAAGAAATGCTTGATATCTTGATGGATGGTCCTTATTTTATTAACGGTAAACCTCTTATGCTTAAAAGAATGCCCAAGTACTTCTCTTTTGGGCATGAGGACATGCATGTGGTCCCTATTTGGGTGAGGTTGGTGAACCTGCCATTGATTCTTTGGAAAGAAAAGTTCTTAAGTATGATTGGTTCCTACCTGGGAACTCCAATCAGTACGGATAAAATCACAGCCAGGAGAGGTACTTTTAATTACGCTAGGCTCCTGATTGAGGTTGATGTGTCGAAGGATCTACCAAAATCAATTGACATCACTCTCCCGGATCGAGTTCTTCAGCAGGAGATTCAATATGAGAAGGTTCCTATGTTCTGTAGCACATGTGGTAGAATTGGGCACACTGCAAAAGGTCATCCCTTGTTCTTAAAGGATGAAAAGCTCAGGAGAGAGGCTTCTAAAAAGAGATCATCGGGGAAATCTGCTGGTCTTTTGCGCAAGACTCAGAATAAAGAAGATGGTGGTTGTTTGGTACCTGCTGACGCTATTATGGAGGCTCAGACTCTGCATCCTGGCTCCACGCAGGTTGATGTTTATTCCCAAGTTCACTCTCAGGAGAATATTGAAGCTTTCTTAACGAATGCGTTTAAAGGAATTGGTGGTGAGGAGTCTTCTGAAATTGATGCACTTCCTCTGGAACATTTGGAGCAGGAAGATCGTGATCTTCAGCTCTCTGAGGATCTGATTGACAAAGAAGTTCAACAGGCTGAAGCATTTATCAAAGTTGTTTCAAAGAAAGAACGGCGCAAATTGGCTAAGGCAATGAAGGATCACCCTTCTAAGTTTAAGGATAAGGTTTCTTCCCCTTTATGTCCTCAATGATTTTCGCATTCTGGAATACTAGGGGATTGGCTTCCCCCCCAGAAACAAAGGGAAGTGTTACAATTTGTTTTGAAGAACAATATTGATGTCATTGGTCTGCTTGAAACTAAGCTCATTCATAAAAATTTTATTTTGTTGGTTAACAATGTGTTCACTGGCTGGAGATTTATTAATAATTTTGATGTACATACGGGCAGTAGGATTTTGGTTTTTTGGAATCCTGCTTCTGTGCAGGTTTCTGGGATGGGTGTGCAAGAGCAAGTCATTAACTGCCAGATCACCTCCTTGGCTGATGGAAAGAATGTTATTCTGTCCTTTATTTACGGGCATAATTGTATGACTGCAAGAAGGAGTATGTGGAATTTTCTTGAGCAGTTTAGTCATAGTGTCACTTTGCCTTGGGCAATTCTTGGGGACTTTAATGCCGTCTTTGCAGATGATGAGAGAGTTAATGGTAGGAGGTGGCTTCTCTTGAGCTAAGGGATCCTCTTCATTTCTGTTTGAGGTGCAATGTGGTTGAATTGCCTTATTCGGGTTGTAAATACACTTGGTCAAATGGCCGAATCAAATCTCGGCTTGATAGAGTTTTGGTGAATGATGCTTGGCTGGATGTTCACTCTTCTTCTAAGGTGCATTTCCCTACTGCTGGTTGTGTTTCTGACCACTCTCCTGGTATCGTGTATCTTGACCAGTTGGTTTCTAGAACAAAGGTCAATTTTAAATTCCTTAATATGTGGGCTAGTCATCCGGACTTTATGAGAATTGTGCAGGAGGCTTGGGAGACTCCTTGCTATGGCAGGAAAATGTTTACATTATGCAGGAAACTGAAGGTGCTTAAAGGCTGTCTTAAGAGGCTCAATGAAAGGGATTTCTCACATATTTCTGAAAGAGTGACTAGAGCTAAGGGTATCTTGGAGGGCTTACAGGTGTAGTTTCAAACTGATCATGACAATGTCCAACTTTTGGAGTCACTAAAGAATCAAATTTGCTACACTAAGCAACTGTTGAAATGGGAGAATGTGTTTTACTCTCAGCAAGCTAAGGGGTTATTCACTCGTTTGGCTGATCGCAGTACCAAGTTTTTCTATTCTTGGGTGAAAAGGAGTAGGGCAAAGGGTAGAATTCTTTCAGTTGAAAAAGATGATGGTTCGTTTGTTACTCATCCTAACGGTATTGCTGATGAATTTCTGAGGTTCTATAAGCACCTTTTGGGTGTAAGTGAGCCCCTTATCCCTGTTGACTTGAGCATTCTTGAGCTTGGTCTCAGTCTTGATCAGATTGCTGCTGATCATCTGATTTCGCCTGTTCAGGCGGATGAAATTAAAAGGGTTTTGTTCTCAATTGGGAATGATAAATCTCCTGGCCCTGATGGATATACCTCGCTTTTCTTTACTAAAGCTTGGCCTATTGTTGGCTCTGAGGTTACGGATGCTGTTTTGGAGTTCTTTGAGAATGGACGACTCTTAAAGAAATTAAATCATTCTGTCATTGCTCTTATACCTAAGATTGCCAATGCCAGGACTGTGAGTGACTATAGGCCAATTTCCTTGTGCAACGTCTTGTATAAGGTTATTTCTAAGATCTTAGCGGATAGATTGGCTAACACGCTACCAATGCTGATAGATGAGGCTCAAGCTAGGTTTGTTCATGGTAGGTCGATGGCTGAGAATATATTATTGGTCCAGGAATTGCTTCGGCAATATGGGAGGAAAAGGACTGCTTCCAGTTGTCTTATTAAGGTTGACATCAAGAAGGCGTTTGATTCGATATCTTGGGACTTTCTTGCTATGGTTCTTCGGGGTCTTAAGTTTCCTAGAAGGTTTATTAATTGGTTAATGGAGTGTGTTACTACTACTTCATTCTCTATTGTGATTAATGGCTCTCTGGAAGGATATTTCAAGGGTAGCAAAGGCCTTCGCCAAGGAGATCCTATCTCCCCTTTTCTCTTTGTGTTGGGTATGGAGTACCTTTCCCGTATGCTTAGAACTCTGCATGGGAGTCCTTCGTTCAAGTTCCATGCTAGGTGTGGGTTTCACAAGATTTTCCATCTTGCTTTTGCGGATGACTTACTTCTTTTCTCTAATGGGGATTACAATTCTGTGCGTGCTATTATGGACATTTTGCATGTCTTTGGTGATACTTCTGGGCTGAAGCGAAATATTGCCAAGTCGGACATCTACCTGGCTGGCTTGAACAGTGATGAAGATCAGGAGTTGCTTGCTTTAACAGGCTTTCGAAGGGGTCACTTCCCCTTTCGGTATCTGGGGGTTCCAATTACAGGGACTGCCCTTCGGACTGTGCATTTTGGAGGTTATATCAAGCGCATTGTCTCGTGTACTTCGCTTTGGAATGTCAAGTCCTTGTCTTACGCGGGTAGAATTGAACTGATCAGGGGAGTCCTTCAAGGCATTCATGCCTTTTGGATGGGCATCATACCTATCCCGGCTGGTGTGCATAAGCAGATTGTGAAGATTGCTAGAAACTTCCTTTGGGGTAATAAGGAGGACCATCATGGAAAGGCTTGGGTTGCATGGCGAGACGTTTGTTTGCCCAAGAGTGAGGGTGGTCTGGGATTATTTAATCTGTTTGATTGGAATCATGCTCTGTTGGCAAAGCACTTATGAAACATTCAATGTAAAAAAGACTCTCTTTGGATCAGATGGGTTCACCATTATTATAAGTTTCAAGATGGGATTTGGGATCATCTCCCTAAACCCCATTATTCTGTCTTTATTAAGAAGCTTTTGTATGTGAAAGACTTGATCCTGCAGCATTTTGGTGGCTGTTCCCTTTCGGAGATTGAGCTTTGGCGCTGGGAAAATGCTAAGGTTTCCTTTGCCTCCTTGGCGTATGATGCTCTTAGACGGAAAGGTTGTCGTGTGAATTGGTCCTCTATTGTTTGGGCATCTTCTAACACTCCTAAACAGTCCTTCACTTTCTGGTTGGCTGCTAGAGGAAGGCTCCCCACAAGGGATATGTTGCATTTTGTGGTTAATGATACCTCTGTTGAACAAGAAACAAAGAATAGGAACGCTAAAAGAAAATGCTTGCTCGTGGTTAGCAGGAAACAAAACGCTACTATTCATTTCAATAAAACGGTTCTTAAAAATAGGCAAAAACAAACAACCACTTTCCTACAAACTCGGATAACTACCAATCACTACAATGCACTACTTAACATGCTAAACCAACACTCCTACAAACTAGGACATTATAACAACTACTTTGACTCAGCTAAATGTGACGTTGGTGTTGTCATGCATCCACGTCAACACCTCCCCTCAACACCAACTCCCTTCATCTTCCTCATACCAAGTTCATGTGAGAATACTGCTAATTTGCTGCCATGAACACTTTTAGTAAACACATCCGCAATTTGACTTGAGGTACTAACATGACACAAATCTAATTCTCCTTGCAAGACTTTTTCCCGAATAAAATGATAATGTATCTCTACATGCTTAGTCCTTGCATGAAACACTGGATTTTCAGCCAACTGTATGCTTGACATGTTATCACAGTATAAGGAAACCGGATAATTTACTTGCTGGTACAAATCCTTCATTAATTGAATCAACCACGTTCCTTCTTGAGCTGCCATTGCTGCTGCACGATATTCAGCCTCTGTAGTCGATAATGATACAGTTGGTTGCCTCTTGCTGCACCACGAAACTGCACTTGATCCAAGCTTAAACACATACCCGGTTGTTGATCGACGAGCATCGCAATCTCCCGCATAGTCAGCATCGCAATATCCAAACAACTTGATTTTGCAATTTTTCTCATACAATATGCCCACTCCAATGGTTCCTTTCACATATCTTAAAATTCGACGCACAACTTCTAAATGAGGCTTCTTTGGTTTCTGCATATAGCGACTCACCACTCCCACGGCATAAGATATATCTGGTCGCGTTAAGGTTAAGTAAATCAAGCTGCCTACCATTTGACGATACATAGCTTCATCTTGCAAGTCTTTTCCCTCATGTACACACAACTTTGTTCCTGGTTCCAATGGAGAAGGAGTGACCTTGCATTCAGTCATGCCAAAGCGCTTCAGTAAATCCGTGACATACTTGCTTTGATGCAACAAAATTCCAGCTTCTGTCCGTTCAATTTGCAGCCCAAGGAAGTGTGTTAATTGTCCTAACTCTTTCATCTGGAAACGGACAGCCATATTCTCTCTTGTTTGGTTGATTTCTTCAACTGCATCTCCCGTTATGATGAGGTCATCAACATACACCAAGATTACAGCTATCTTTCCTTCAATATGCTTAATGAATAGGCTGGTGTCCGCATGTGTTACAGAGTATCCGCTATGTACAAGAAATTCTGCGATTTTCCCGTACCATGCCCTTGGGGCTTGCCTTAATCCATATAACGCCTTCCGAAGCTTGCAGACGTATCTTGGATGCTCGTGACTTTGAAATCCCATTGGTTGATCCATATAAATCTCACGGTCCAGCTCCCCGTGTAAAAACGCGTTCTTCACGTCCATCTGCCACAAAGTCCAGTCTTTGCTTGATGCTAAAGCAAGTAGAACTCTTACGGTGGTAAACTTTGCTACTGGGCTGAAAGTTTCCTCATAATTCAATCCATATTGTTGAGAGAACCCACGAGCCACTAGTCGTGCCTTAAATCTTTCTACTGAGCCATCTGCCCGTTGCTTCAATTTGAACACCCACTTACACGAAATAGGAACAGCATTCACTGGTTTTGGTACAAGCTCCCAGGTTTGATTTCTCTCCAATGCTTCTATCTCCTCCTCCATAGCTTTTGTCCACTTCGGGTTGCTCACAGCCTCTTCAAAACTTTGTGGCTCTGAAATGTTAGAATCCACAACTAAGGTTGAGTTAGCATACCTTGGGTTTGGCTTCTTTGTTCTTTCGGACCTTCTGAGAAGAACAACACCATCAGTCTGTTCGCATGGATAGTCCTCATTTTGCTCCATTTCAGCTTCTCCATCACTTTGATCATTCAATTCCCTTGAATTCAGCGGGACGTGCACAGGGTCTGCCACTCCTTCATGCTCACGATTGTTTGGTTCCTTATTAATATCTTCAGCCGAAGTCCACCACGAAGAAGCTTCATCAAATACCACATTACGAGATATATAACATTTTTCAGTTACTGGATTACAGCACTTCCAGCCCTTTTTCTGGCTATCATAGCCAACAAATATGCACTTAATTGCCTTTTTATCCATTTTACTACGTAAATGATCAGGAATGAAAACATAACAGATACACCCAAATACCCGAAGATACTTCACTGTAGGTGTCATTCCCAGTAGCTTCTCATATGGTGAGCTGAACTTAAGTCTCTGCTGTGGTAATCTATTAGTCACATAAGTTGCCGTCTTCATTGCTTCGGCCCAAAAACGTCCAGGCACATTCTTTGCGTGAAGCATACTGCGGCACACCTCGGCTAAATGCCTGTTCTTGCGCTCAGCTACGCCGTTCTGCTGTGGTGTGTTTGCGCAAGAAAGTTGCCTTCGTATTCGATGTTGTTGAAGAAATTCTTCAAACTCAGTTGAAAGAAACTCTCCACCGTTATCTGTTCGTAAAGATTTTATCTCCTTATCAATGAGTGTTTCGGCCTCCAGCTTAAACTCCTTGAATTTGCTGAATGTCTCAGCTTTTTCTTTCATGAAATATACCCAAACAAAACGTGAGAAATCATCAATAAATGTCACCATGTACTTCATTCCTTTAAGAGATACCTGCTTCACTGGACCAAAGACATCTGAGTGTATCAACTCAAGAGCTTCTTTAGCTCTAAACTTTGACTCCTCGAATGGAATTTGGTGTGCTTTTCCATATTGACACCCGGCACATACTACCCCAGTCTTTACTTCTAACGCAGGCAGTCCTCGCAGCATTGCTTTCTTCATCATCATGTCTAGCTTGAAATAACTTACATGACTCAATCTCATATGCCAAAGTTCAGCTGTTTCGTTCCTACTGGTTTTGTTGACATATGCTTCTCCTGCAGATAGCACATAGATGGACTCCACCTTCTTCCCTTCTATCAACGGTTTTTCTTTGATCTCAAGATCAGAATAAACTCTAACATCATTGGGTCCAAACAAAACATGGTGACCTAAAGCTGTCAACTGAGCAACAGATAATAAATTCTTTTGCATACCTGGCACGGGATAAACATCCTCTAGTGACACATTTGTCAAACTCTGTTGTGGTTTCACCTCAGACTTGCCGATATGGGCAATGTGTAGTTTTGTATTATGTGCAGTAACTACAACTCTCTTCCCCGTATACTTACTCATATCCTTTAACTTCTCTTTATCACCAGTCATGTGATTAGAGCAACCTGAATCCACTATCCAGTCTGTTTTAAAATTAATTTGTTTTGGAGAAGTATTCGAAAGAGCAAGTTCTCTTGCTTCATGGACACTTTCTTCCTCATCAGTAACCACCAAGGCTTCTGCGTCCCATTCCTGTTCAGCCTTTGATGTCACGGTATTGCTCTCCACAGTCCTTCTTCTCGACCAACAATCCTTTGTTCGGTGACCCTTTTTGCCACAAGTAAAACACTTGCCAGCAAACTTATTCCTGCTTCCACCATACCTCGGACTTTGCTCTTTATCCTCGTGACATTTTCTGTCGAAGTGATTCTTGGATTTTGTGCTCACACCAGTCTGCTGCCTACCTGTCCATTTACTCTTGTTCATGGACAATGCTTGCTCTTCCGTTCTCACAGATACAGCACCCATCTGTTTGGCTAAAGCCTCCTGACCGGCCAGCAGATTTTCGAATTCTACAAGTGATGGCTGATTTGGCCATCCTTGTACTGCAGCTACAAATCCTCTAAATTCCGGCTTAAGTCCATGAATAATAATCCTTTTTGTTCTTGTATCACCAATTGGTGCTTCAGGATCTAATTCTGAAATCTCACGACACAATGCCTTTACTTTATGAAAATACTGAGCAATTGTTAGCTCTCCTTGTGCAACGGTTAGTAGTTCACTTTCTAACAATTGCAATCTTGTATCATTTTTCTTGGAGAAAAGCTTGGCCAGCGTGTCCCAAGCATCCTTTGGTACGTTTGCATCTTTAATGTGTTCTAACACATCTTCTTCAACCGTAGTCTTCAACACAAACATTGCTTTTCCCGCTTTAATTTTCCACTTTCGTAAGGCACCATTTGTGTCTTCTGGTGCTGAGACTTCACTCCCTTTAACAACTTCCCACAAATCTTGTCCTTGCAAGTACGAAGTCATGCAAGTGGACCATGTGTTGTAGTTTTGATAGTTCAATTTTTTGATACCACCAACAACTTGGAATTCACTCATCTTGGGGATTAGGATTTTTGAGATTTCAGAATTTTTATGTCTCTGATACCACTTTGTTGAACAAGAAACAAAGAATAGGAACGCTAAAAGAAAATGCTTGCTCGTGGTTAGCAGGAAACAAAACGCTACTATTCATTTCAATAAAACGGTTCTTAAAAATAGGCAAAAACAAACAACCACTTTCCTACAAACTCGGATAACTACCAATCACTACAATGCACTACTTAACATGCTAAACCAACACTCCTACAAACTAGGACATTATAACAACTACTTTGACTCAGCTAAATGTGACGTTGGTGTTGTCATGCATCCACGTCAACAACCTCATGTCTGATTTGTGGCCATTTGAATGAGTCTCAGGATCATTTGTTGTTCTCCTACCCTTTGGCATGTGATGTTTGGCGTTTGGTTCTTAATTGGTTGCAAATCCACATTCTTTTTGTTTCCTTCAGGAATTTGGTTCGTTGGACGCTAAGAAATGCTAGAAGGAAGAGCTCAAGGACGAAAGTCATCAAGGCCACTTTTGCTGCCACCATCTACTTCATTTGGAACGCTAGGAATTTAAAAATTTTTGAGGGTCAAACTTTAAATGCTTCGGATGTGGTTCATAGAATTTTTTCTCATATGTATAGATCCTTGCCTCTGTGTGTAGATTTTGGGTGATTGTATGAACTGCATCCTGGATATTCCCAGTGAAACTGTACATGTACTGACCCTATTTTGATCTTTGGTTATATGAAATTTTTACATTTTAGCCAAAAAAAACTCGATAATTTAAAAAGGATGGATAGCCGATGCCCTTGTTTCCTTCCTGTCACAGCAATTCGAGGCGGTTTTTGGTAAATGTCGCAAATACCCTTTCAGAGAAGAAAAACAAGAGGAGGAAAATAGAAAAGAGAGGAAATTCCTTAAACCCGCCTTCTCAAGAACTTAACCCACTTCTTGCTTCCAAGTCAAATTCCTTTTTGAAAGGAAAAAAGAGGGGGAAACCTTTCCCCTAAGTTTTCTACAATTCTCAAGCTTTTGGTGTTTAGGTGTAAAACCAGTCCCAGTTACTTGTTATTTGAATGAATTTTTGATTATTTTAGCTGTCAGATTCATAGCTTCAATCACCAAGATTTCGTGACAAGAGAAGATGGCTGGGCGGAGTGAAGTTTTGATGCGTGATATCAGCAACGCTTGTCTTGCCGTCAGCAATTGTATCAGCCGTGACTCCGCCATATCTCAGCTTGACCTTGAAGAGGCCTTGGAAGCTTCTAGATACGCTAGCCACCCCTATACTGCTCATCCCAGAGAGGTTCAATTGAAGTTTCTCTCTCTCTCTCTCTCTCTATCTCTTCAAATTATCTTCTTGGTTATTTTAGGTTGAGGAATTTTCCAAGTTTGTCTTTTCAGTGGCTAAATTAACACACATGTGAAAGTTTTCATTTTTCTTGCTTTATTCTAGTCATTTTTGTTTCTCCCTGAGAATTTATGGAAGTCAATAGGAGCTGGATCGCGATTCTTTATTCTTCCAGTACTGATATGGTGCAGTACAGCTTTTATAACCAAGTGCAGAAAATGAACCAAAAGGAAAGAAAGATTGATGGAATTAGGAAGCCGTCTACATGTCAGGAAAAATGCACAAACTCAGGCTGAAATACTTGTATTAAGAGTATAAGTATTAATATTTAGATATACTACCACATTGACAACTCTAATATAATTCCTTGTAATTGACAGGTATAAAATATACTAGCCTACCCTCTATTTGGGGTATGGCATTAACACAATGTCAATATGTTTAACGATCAGACAAGCAATTTTGTTCCTCATGTTTGTCTGGTTGTTGTTCTCTTCTATTAGTTGGTATAATTTTTTGAACAGGTAGCAATTACCAAGGTTAGTTTAAAATGGTTCGTGTTAGATGCAAGTATTAAGTAAGGTACTGGATACATTTTCTTTTAATAAGTGAAAGATCTTGGTAGTATGGTTGATAATGTAGTTTGTAGGGTAGAAGTTCTCCTTGTTTAAACATTGTTAGTTCTAGCTTTAGTGTTGCCAAATTGGATAATCTGCTTCTAAGCACCACGTACAGAAGGGCATGCCACCCTGCACAACTACAAGATAAGACAGCACATTTTTAGTGGTCTAAAAGCTAATGGATAGCTGATGGAAGAACTAGTGCCGATGAAAAGCTGTGATGTCTTTCAGAAATGCTTTTTCTTGTTTTTTCTTTTATGGTTTTGAAAACCATGAACTTTGCAAAACCAAAAAGCCATAAGTCCTCTGGAATTTTAGACACAACTTTTTCTCATACTCACAACCATGCACCCAAATGCACTAATAAATGTCCTCGTCAGTGAGGACCAATTATTGTGTATGGAGAGCAAATTGTGAGAACTAGTATATTGCTCATTTGTAATATCTAGGTACTTGATTCTCTTGTGTTATGATAGAAAAGAACAAGTTACCTTGTGTTGTGATAGAAAAAATTAAGTTACCTGATTTTCTTGTGTTATAATAGAAAAGAAAAAGTTTTTAAGCACCAACTTTGTTTGTAGTTGTTGAAGATTGTGGATGATTCATAATACCATGGAATTAAAGTAGTTACTTTTGTAGTATTTGATAAATCACGAAAATATGCATGTTATGAGTTTCTTGGAGGACATGGACATCTTAGGTTCCCGTTTGGGTTCTGTGTTAGTTCTTGTATCTGTACCACCATGGACTTTGGTTCTCCTTGAATGGTGAGAAAATGTCTGTCACGTATTTGCTTTTGGTCCTGATTGACTTTAAAATTTGCTTACCATGTATGTGCAACATAATCCTATACAATGATGATGATGATGATGGTGACGATGATGTTGATGTTGATGTTGATGTTGATGATGATGATGATGATGATGATGATAATAATAATGATAATAAAGAGGAAGAAGCAAAAATCAGCATGGATGTGGTTGGATCCTTTCATCTTTCACTCATTCAAGGATATCCTTTAATTTCTCAATTGTAAACCGTAGTTGCATCTGGTTTCTTTGCCCTATTTGTTTGGGTAATTCTAAATTTATTTTAAATTGTTGTCGTTGCAGTGGCCACCTTTAGTAGAAGTAGTTGATACTTGGGAGTTGCCTCCTGTACTTGTTGAAAGATATACTGCATCTGGTGGAGAGGGAACAGCACTATGTGGAATATTTCCAGAGATACGGAGAGCATGGGCCTCAATAGATAACACTTACTTTCTTTGGAGGTTTGACAAAAGGTCAGTATTGAGAATTTGCCGATGTGTTGGTTAAAAGACTCTTTTGATGGTCGTCTTTAGATCATTAACAGTGGAGAGATTTAATACGGTTGGTTATATGTTTTCCCAATTCAAAAGATATTTTCTCTCTCATTAAAATTTGGATGAAAACTTTCTGTGACTTGTTGCCTTTTCTCTTTGACTCTCCAAATAAACCGATGCAATCCATAGAAAATACTACAGCGTTTTAGAAACTTTCTTAAGGTGTTGAAAAGAAACAGTCAGCAGTCCATAAAATATCCTAAAGTGCTTTAGGAACTTTCTAAAGGTGTAGAAAAGAAACAGTCAGAAGGTGATCCAAACCCCGAGATTTGGCAGTTGTACTTTAATTTGGTATAACTGCAGAGGAAGTTTGTTTAACAGTGTTAGATTTAAGTGATCTAATAGATTTTTTTGCCATTCATCTCTAAAGATATGCTTGCTTGATCTAGTTGCAAAGGAAACTTTAGTTTGACCCCTTTCTCTCCCCCCCCCCCCTCTCTCTCTCTCTCTTGTTTTTGGGGAATTATAAAATTTTATGCAATGTTGTTACACTAAGCATTGGGACTTTTTGCAGCTTTCTTTTTTTATCAATACAACTTCACGGTTAGAATGATTCTTTGCCTGTAGCAATGGTCAGTGTCTAGAATATAGCGTGGAGGAGCAAGCAATATGTTCCATCGGCCTAGCCAAAACCAAGCCTGGCATCTTTATCGAGGCTATCCAGTATCTCTTAGTCTTGGCAACTCCTGTTGAGGTACGAATATTGTTGTCTTTTTGTCTTTGAAATTTATTGCATCACAGTTCTATAACTTACGTGTATTTTTAGACGACGTCAAATAAGGTTCTCATTTTTTGGTCCCATGGCTCGTGCATGAAACTTTTTGTTAACAATCTTGTCTAGAGCAAGAAATTGTTTTTTGGGCTTCCTTGAAATGTAGTTTAGTCTTATTTGAAGCCATTTGATGGACAAACCTGTTAGGAAATCCGACAAGATCACTGATAAAACGCGCAGCGGAAAAATAGAACTTGATCTCCGATTTTCTACTAAGGATCCATGTTGTTCGTTTAATTCGATGAAAGAAATCAAAAACCTTACCTCTGTAGATTCGAAATCTGCAGACATAGGAGGTGCGATGACACGAACACCCTCTGCCGGTATCCACACGAATGCTTCCGTCCGGATTTCTAGCTCTCAAAAACGGCCAGGCTGATAAATTCGCTTTTCTCCAAAAACGATTTCGTTTTTTTCTGATGATTGTGTGTAATCTCTGTACGAGATGCACCATCATACATAGATATATGTAGACATCAAATCCGAGTCCAAATCGGATTAGTTAAGCCAATCAGAATCCATATCAGATATGGATCCTATCAGGATATTCAAAATCCATATCAAATATGGATTCTCTCGTTATTATCCGATAACACACACACATATATATATAATCATAAAAAAACGAAAATAATAATAATAATAATTAATATCTAATATTAATATTATTAATATTATTCATATCAGCCCATACGCATTCTTGTGTGTGACCCGATAGTCTCATATTAATTGGTAGTCGGTTAAATCTTTATTAAACCAACAAGTCGTAATTGGTCTCTAGCAAGGCATTACGACTACCCAATTAATACGAGTACAATCCAACTAGCCTAATAATAGCACATGCATTAATCCCTTTGTCACACGATATTTAGTTTGAACATAAGTCATGGTCAGCGTCATACTTATATTGTTCAAACATATGATTACTCGATCTGCTAAGTAGACTGATAAAACAAATGATATTGATCACACTATCAATTCATTTGAGCACGACCATGTATTTCACAGTCTCAATAATCGAGGGGCCTAAAGATATCTCTCTCAAAAGAGAGGGACAAATTCTATCTTGATTGTTCAATATCCTCTACATAATTTCTATCATACTCAAGCATGACCTTTATTATTATTCAGTTACGGGTAACGTTAGATCATGTCAAAATATAATAGTCCTTATGTTGGAAACTATGACAATCTCAAGTCTAAGGATTAAAACATGACTATCATGAGATTTACTTATGACGCTAATCAATGTAGTAATCTCACGATGGATCTATCCAATACACTGTTCTCCAACAAGTATCTATGAGATTGATTTGTATCACCATACACATAATCATCTCATGATTATCAAATCAATACTCATACTGGTTATAAATTATTTTATCTCTATAACAATAATGAACCAGAGACATATATCATAATTGTGTAACATACTAACCAACAATAATGATAATAAAACCTCTTTATTAATAATAAATATATAACATAAACATCCAAATCATGGCCTAGGACACATACACTAACAAAACCCCCTTGGTTAGGAGGCCGCTTTCCATTTTACACTCCTACAACTCTCTGGCTTCAGGATCCCAGTCCATCTAGCCGACTCGCTGTGCCAGTGGGAGGGGATCCACCATAGGAGTATGGAACTGTTGGTGGGTAGGTGGGAGAGAAGGGTTTGGGGAGGCGGGTTGCTATGGTTGGTTGGGTAAGGGAGCAAGATATTCAAATTCGGCTTTTTCCCTCACTAGTTTCTCAATCTGGATGGTCGCCCTTCTATGAGGTTTTGAAATGGAATAATGCTCCTTATGTTTTTCCTTTAGTTTGTCCTTGATAATTTCTTAAGCTTTCATCTGATAGTATTGTCTTGTTTTATCATAATTGTGTCACTTATTCTTACCTTCTACTCCAATCAGTTGATCCTTGTAGGTGTCTGTTGTTCTAGGAGGGGTGATGACACTGATCCATATTTTGAGGTTACACTTGAACCATTGCCTGAGTATAGAATCCCATCTGACGGGGTGACCATGACATGCATTAGTTGCACCGATAAGGGTGAGATTTTTCTTTCTGGCCGAGATGGACACATATATGAAATCAAATATACGACTGGTTCCACTTGGCAAAAACGTTGTCGGAAAGTTTGCCTAACTACAAGACTGGGGTCTGTTATTTCCAGGTATGGCTTTCCCTTCTTTTGATTTGCTGCAAGAGTGGTGGTCTTCTATTGTCCTTCCATGAAAAATGGTAGATTTCTTCCATAAACTTTGCTAGATGTGGACATCATCTTTTTCTCCTTGGATTTTTGGGGTCCAGGCTTTTACTTCTATCATATTGTGATTTCACTCCATATCCCTTTTCATCAGATGGGTTGTACCAAACGTGCTCAAGTTTGCAGCAGTTGACCCTATAGTTGAGATGGTGGTTGACAATGAGAGACGTATTCTGTATGCACGAACGGAGCAAATGAAAATTCAGGTCTTTTCTCTTGGACCAAATGGGGATGGAAATGTGAAGAAAGTTGCAGAAGAAAGAAATTTGTTGAGCCAGAAGGATATAAGTTATGGTGGTCGACAACTCAGTGGATCAGGGACCAATTCTCGGTCTAGTAAAATATCTGTTATTTGCATTTCACCTATATCTCCGTTAGAATCAAAGAGCCTACATCTTGTTGCCATTCTATCTGATGGCAAGAGAATGTACCTTACCACTGGTGCATCTGGTGGAAATGGTGGTGTTCTTGGAGATTTGGGAGGTAAAAACCAGGGACCAAGCTGCATAAAAGTTGTAGCAATTAGGCCACCTCCACCTTTAGGGGTTGGTGGGGGTTTTGGTTTTGGAATCATGTCTCTTGCAGGTAGAAATCAGAATGAAGATTTCTCACTAAGGGTTGAATCAGGATATTACTCTGCTGGAACACTTGTCCTTTCTGACTCATCTGCATCGGCAAGCTCTTCCCTTCTATTAGTGAACAAGGACGCAAGCACACAGTCATCTTCATCTGGTAACTTTGGAGCCGGTGTCAGGATACCTCGGGCACTCAAGGAATCAGTTTCTTCTCTTCCTATGGAAGGTAAAATGCTTTTTGTGGCGGATGTTCTTCCTCTACCAGAGACAGCTGCAATTGTGCAATCACTTTATCTCCAACTGGAATTCTGTGGGTTTGACAACAAATGGGAATCTTGTGAAAAGGCATCTGGAAAACTTTGGTCGAGAGGAGACCTTTCAACCCAGCACATACTGCCAAGAAGGAGAATTGTCATTTTCAGTACAGTGGGGATGACTGAAGTAGTTTTTAACCGACCAATTGACATTTTGAGGAACTTGTTAGAGTCCAGCTCACCAATATCTCTTTTACAAGATTTCTTTAGCAGTTTTGGAGCTGCAGAGGGAGCAGCAATGTGTTTGATGCTGGCTGCAGGAGTCATATCTACTGAAGGCCTCATTAACAATGTTGTCGCTCAAAAAGCAGCTGAAGCTTTCGAAGATCCAAGACTAGTTGGGATACCCCAGTTGGAAGGAAGTGGTGCATTACCAAGCACCAGGACTCCAGCTGGCGGATTTAGCATGGGGCAGGTGGTCCAAGAGGCGGAGCCAGTATTTTCAGGTTCTTATGAAGGACTCTGCTTGTGCTCATCAAGGCTATTATTACCTCTGTGGGATCTACCTGTTTTTGTTGCAAAGAGTGGAAATGTTTCTTCAGATACTGCACAGGAAGACTTGGTCGTCTTTTGCAGACTCTCCGTTGGGGCTATGCGAATTCTGGAGGATAAGTTTCGCGCCATTGAGAAGTTTATAAGTTCTAGAAGGGATCAGAGAAGAGGGCTTTATGGTTTTGTTGCTGGGATGGGAGATTTGACAGGATCAATTTTGATAGGTACAGGCTCCGATTTGGGGGCCAGCGACAGGAGCATGGCGCGTAACTTGTTTGGTTCTCGAAATGCGGATTTAAGTGAATCGTTAAGCAAAAGGCAGCGGCTTCCTTATAGTTCGGCTGAACTAGCTGCCATGGAGGTAAATTGACTTTCATGAGATCTTGCATTTTTGCCTCTTGTTTCCTTGAAGCCAGTCCTCCCTTATTGGTGTTTTCAGGTCAGGTCAATGGAGTGTATCAGGCAGTTACTGCTCAGATGTGGTGAAGCCTTGTTTCTCCTCCAGCTTCTTTCTGAGCATCACGTTACACGCTTGGTTCATGGTTTTGATGCTAACATGAAGAAATCATTGGTTCAATTGACATTTCAGCAGCTGGTTTGTGCGGAGGAAGGCGACAAACTTGCTACAAGGCTTATATCTAGTCTGATGGAGGTAACTAGTATGCCAGATGATCTGTTGAGCTGAACTTCAGTTTGACTGGATACTTGCTTTCTGCATTACTTTCTTTTACCATGCTTATCCACTATATGATGAACTGTTACTACACCCTTACCTCTTCCTCACTTAAGATGTTATTGAGGATCCAGTTTTACACTGGTCCTGATTGCAGGGGTACAGTAGATGATGTAAGTGCTAAACTGCGTAATGGCTGTTCTAGCTTTTACAAGGAGTCTGATTACAAATTTTACCTTGCCGTGGAATGTCTTGAGAGAGCCGCATCAACATGTGATACCGGGGAGAGGGACAACCTGGCTAGAGAGGCATTCAGTTACCTAAGCAAAGTTCCTGAATCTGCAGATCTGCCTGCCGTGTGTAAACGCTTTGAGGATTTGAGGTAAACCGTAGCTTAATCCTATTGGTTACTTTTGTCTTTTTCTTTTCTTTAATAGGTATATGAAGTTTGGTGCTATGTAAGCGATGGTCCTTTTCTTCCCCTTACCCTCCCCTAAATTCCACTCCCAAACACGGTTTCCAGGAGGAGGTGGGTGGATGTACAAAAGAAAAAGAAGAGAGTCCTAGCTGTTTCTATTAACATGTTTACGACCTTGCAGATTTTATGAAGCTGTTGTTCGCTTGCCTTTGCAAAAGGCTCAGGCATTGGACCCTGCTGGTTATGCTCTTAATCAGCAAATTGATGCAGGAACCAGAGAACATGCACTTGCACAGCGTGAACGGTGCTATCTAATTATTGCAAATGCGTTGCGTGCTTTGAAGGCTGATGCTTCTCAAAAAGATTTTGGTTCTCCTCCAAGAAGTCTTGCCCAATTTACTCTTGACCAAGCTGCTCGTAAGAAGTTCATATGCCAGATTGTTCAAATAGGAGTCCAGTCACCTGATAGAATATTCCATGAGTATCTGTATCGAGCACTGATCGATCTTGGTCTTGAAGATGAATTGTTGGAGTATGGTGGCCCAGATTTGGTTCCTTTTTTACAAAATGCTGGTCGTGAACCTTCACATGAGGTTTGCCTCAAATCAAAATTTTCATGATAATTATTCGATTGCAAATTCATTGGTGATGTTTCATAGTTTTGTGTTTGGCTACAACTTGTGTAAATCTGACTAATATGGTTTATATATGAAATTTTAACTTACCCAAAAAAATGGTATCGGGTTTGATATAAGTTTTCTCTATTATAGGTGTTCAATTAAAAAACGTGGATTTAGGCCTTTTTTGTTTCTCTTTTCCTTTTTAATTTTTTGTGGATGGTATATCAATGGTATGATGAGGGAGGAGGTTCATACTTACATTCCTATTCAGTCATATGCTTTAATCATTGACCGCTTGTCCCTGGAATAGAAGAAAAAGGAAAAAAAAAAAAGAAAAAAAGGGTGTAAATTACTATCTTGTGTTTGTGCTAATGTGCATATACTAATGCTCGAACTGATGCTTTCAGAGGAAAAATTGCGAGTCAGATTTGGAATCTCCAGTGTCCTAGAAAGGGAAAGAAACTTCTCTTGTTTATTTTGTTTTGTGTTTTATTTTTCTATTAATAGATATGGAATTGTCTTCTTTTATTAAAAATCACTCACTTCTAAAGCCTTCTGTGCTTTTAGATATTGACTGGGAACCCCTCTTCAATTCTGAAGCTGGACAAGTCAATTCTGAATTTTTATTGGAATAGTCCATTTTCTACTTGTTTCCAACACATGGGTAAGGTTGCATACATCCGACCCCTTCTACCCTGCCATAGGCGGGAGCCTCTAAGGCAATAGGGAAATGTTGTTGTTCTCGGCATCCACTCTCTGCTTCGTTTGGCACAAGGCTTGATGGGAAATGAAATTTTGATAGCTGAAAACCTCTTTACAGATTGAAATTTTGAATGTCAAAAATTTAAGAGGAAAGCACTTGATGAAAATAAAACATAATCGACTTTGTTATTGTTTCTTTCTTTTTATTTCTGGCTAGCGACAACATAATTGCCTTACTTGTCCTTTCCATGACTTGTGAACATCTACAGAGATTACTATAAAAAATGTGGCCTGATGAGGGGGATGTTGGTGGCAAGTGACACGACTCTAAATATGTCTAATACATGGAGGAAAATAAGGCTTATAAAATTCTCACTATCTAATGCAAATCGTCCGCACTCACTGAACACGGTTCCCAATTTTTGACTGTGCCTTGGCTCTTAAATCTGTTTTATATTGTTGTAATTGTCTATTTACCTAGGTTCTGGCTGTTGCGGCTGTCACCCCTACACCTTCTCCAGGCCAGTCGATGGTACCTATGCGAAGAAGTCAAGTGAAATACCTTGAGCTGCTGGCTCGGTATTATGTTTTAAAGCGGCAGCATATTCTTGCTGCACATGTGTTGGTGAGACTGGCAGAAAGGCGCTCCTCTGATGAAGAGAGCACCCCCACTCTAGAACAAAGGTTAATTCTTCTCTTGTTAGGACTTAGCAACAATCTATACTCAGTGATACCATGGTATCAATTGGGATGTAGGATTATCATATCTTATATAAGAGCAAGAGCGTATACTGCTGTTTATTTTTTATTTCGTTGGGGAAAGGGGAAAAACAACTATCCATACTATTATTATTCATCTTATAGACAAATGGACTAACATTAGAATTTTCAAGTTCATCTTTGACTGGTCAAGCTTGCAGCCATTTGTTGGTTGATCATTGAGTATTTGAGTCTTGCACTAGAATCAAAGTTATGCATATTTTGTTTTGACAATTTTCTAGTTTCTAAGACAAATCAGTGAGTGTTAAAAATCTTATTTTTGCAGCGTTAAATGGCAATACTTTCTCCTTAGAGAACCTTCATGTGTTAAAATTGCTCCTGCTCATTGTAGTGCATATTTTCCCTTATAGTGATTGCATGGTCTATCGTTTTAATTGATTTTCTAGAGTCGCTTGCTCGCAGAAATAATTCCTCATTTACCATACGGAAGTCTTTGCCTACCAGAGTTAGTTGTCTTTGCTACTGTATGATGCCATGCCTTTTATACGGGATTCAATTTATTTCTCCAGGCATCAGTACTTGAGCAATGCTGTGATCCAGGCAAAAAGTGCAACTGATGGTGATGGTCTTAATGGTACTGCTCAAGCTTCTTTTGATAATGGATTGCTAGAATTGCTTGAGGGAAAACTTGCTGTCATGAATTTCCAAATTATGATTAAAGCAGAACTGGAAGTTATGGCTGCTAGGATAGATGCTTCCTCAGACACGTCTGTATCTGCTTCTTTGCAGTCAGAAAACGGACTCTCCAATGGTGCTAGTTTGGCCCGGGCAATACAAGAAAAGGCCAAGGAGTTGTCATTGGATTTAAAGAGCATCACTCAATTGTACAACGAGTATGCTGTTCCTTTTGAACTATGGGAGGTATTTATTTCATCTCTATATTTCTAACATTCCGCTTCATTGTCTTGTTCTGTCCTGTTGTTGAAGTTGCCGAAGACATTGTAGTTTGTCTTTTTCTGTTCTGTTGGTTTTTTGGATGAAGCTGTATCTGTCTTAATGCATTTTGCTCATGCAATCCTGTAATCAGATATGTCTGGAAATGTTATACTTTGCAAGCTATTCAAGTGATCCCAGTAGTGGCATCGTGAAAGAGATCTGGGATAGATTGATCGATCAAGCTCTTTCACGGGGTGGCATTTCTGAAGCATGTGCTGTACTGAAGAGGGTGGGATCTCGAGTTTATCCTGGAGATGGAGCAGTTTTACCATTAGACACCTTATGTTTACAACTTGAGAAGGCTGCCCTTGTATGCATTTCCATTGCTTTTCCTTCTTCTCTTTTATTTTTCCTAAGCTTGGTTGACTTGCTTGATCAGAATTTTTTTTTTTTTTTTGTAATTAAATTTTGTAGATAGCCAAAAAGACAGATTTACAAGAGTAGTTGCCTGAACCACAACAGGAAGTTTGACATTAAGATGTAGGCGGTTTACAATTGACTATCCATAACTAGTGCCAACCTTTACATAAATTTGCCTTTGTGAGGCATCATGAGTCAAACATATACAAAAAAGAAAATGAAGTTTGTAAAGCTAGCTATAAGGAGTCCATCTTCCATATGCGGTGTCCTTATGTTCCCGTGCATGCCTGAGTGATTTCGGCTGTAGAAAGATGCTCCAAACTGATCCAAGATGACTGTCACTCCGTTATGTACCATGTGTGGGATTCATAAAATTTTTTGCGGTGATACCAAACTCCAAGGATATCTCCCAATTGAGTTTATTTATTTTTATCCTCTCCAGTAGCAAACATAGTAACATATATTCTCCCGAATGTCCTTGATTACCATCTCTGCGCTTTTACTGATTTGATGATACAACCTTATGTTCCTCTCTCTCTATATGGTAAACCGCAGCTGAAAATCCAAGAAGAGTCATAGCCTTCAGCAGTTTTGAAGACCAACCATGTGATTTCAACCAGCTTAAAAGTGCCTAGCCATCGATTAGTTACATGCTGGCATTTCATTTTTTTTAAAGATTGCTTCCCAAAATCTGGCTGAGTAAGGACAATGGAAGAATAAATGCTCATGATCTTCCTAGAACCTGCTGTATAAGACAGTAGTAATTATGGCCCAATTTATAAACTTGTCTTGTGTATTCATGATTGGATATCAGAATGGGTGTTTAATGGCTTGAATTTATATCTTGCAGGATCGAAGTGTGTCCGGGGTTGAATCTGTTGGAGATGATGAAATACCTCGAGCGTTCCTTGCCACATGCAATGGTGCTGCAGAACCTGTGCTGAATGCCTATGATCAGTTGTTATCCAACGGTGCAATTCTGCCATCACCAAATTTAAGATTACGCCTTCTACGGTCTGTGCTTGTTGTACTCAGAGAACTGGCAGTATCTGTCCTTGCTCGGAAAACGAGTACAACTGCTACTGGAGCTTCTATAATTTTTTCACCTGGGCAAACTGGCGCTCTAAACCAAGGGATTCGTGATAAAATCACTAATGCAGCAAACAGGTTAGCTTCTGCAGCAGCTGGCTGTTGAAGTACAATTATTCATTTTCTCACCCTGTTGGAAAATGTTATGAAAACTGCATAGTAAGAAAAAAAAAAAAATCATCAGGTAAAACGTTGTTTACATGAGATGCTTCTTCTAGTCTATAATGGAACAGCTATTATTGTTCAATATTTAGAAGAAGATTGCAGTTGAGTGTAATGTAACAACTATTATTAGGATCTGTATCTTCTTGTGTAACATCCTAGATTGGGTCTGTATTAGTATAGGTCTGACTACATCAAATTTAACCTTTAGGGGTTTTGTTCTTGCTGGTTGAAAAATGATTACCTCGAATTGAACTTGACATTTTAAGCTTGCATATCATGCATTTCTTTCATTTGTTTCTAACGTGGGAAGGGTATTAACATCTCGTTTTTACTTATCTCTTGTCTGTGATCAGCCTAATCAGTTGGATTCATAATATCTGATGGTCAATGTTGATCAATAATTTGCAGGTACATGACAGAGCTACGGAGACTGCCCCTTCCACAGAGCCAAACTGAGGCAGTTGCAAGAGGGTTTCGACAGCTTGAAGAATCACTCTTGAGCCCTTATACGTTGAACGGATTTTGATATTGGCCGGTGTATGTTTATCTTATCCTTTTTGTGTTTCCCTTGTGTACTTTTTCTTGATTTCTTTCATCAAAATTTTGTTTATTCCACAGTTCATTTCCGAGGATTATGAGCCCCCAATGGAGGAGGCATCGAGATGTTATTGAATCTCTAATTTTCGGTTGGTCGCCATGCAATATTAGGGGATTCTGGTTTATGTTATAATTAATGCCTATTATTTGAGATTTGAATAGGAGGAAATGATTTTGACATAAATAGCAGCGACACACTTTTTTTTTTGTTTTGTTTTTTAAGCACATCAGTAAAACTTAGTGTGCCAAATATTACAATAACATTGCCCTATTGTCTTAGAGACTTATGTCTATGCCAGTGTTAGCGTGCCAAATATTACAATAACATTATCCTATTGTCTTAGAGACTTTCGTTTATGGTGGGGTATGAGAGGGCCGTATGTATGTAACCATACCTATTTGCTAGAAACACACATGTTGTTTATCGATGACTCATAATGAAAATTGCGTCTAAATGTATCGATAAATCGTTATTTCACAATATAAGAAGCGTAACCAATTTAGCATGCCAAATATTCTTTTTCTGATAAATAACAATGGGATACATTTATACTTTGTACGAGTTTAATATTTGTTTAGTGTGTGTGTGTGTATATATGTATATATGATTTTTCCTCTAAGAATTAACCATATTCATTTTCTCTTCAAAAAAGGATTCCGGGTTGGCATTTAACAACACGGTCACTACAATTGATGACATGCTTTCTTGAGTCCAGCAACATACAAGGATTTCATGTCTGCTTAATTCTGATTATGCTGCAATTATTTTATATATGTATAAAAAAATGTTTGGGGGACCTTTTCTATTGATGAGTATTAAGTCTCGCTATCTAATGATAGATGAGAACCTATTTTATTACATGTCTATGCATGTGCAGAATTAATATTTCACAAAACTTCAGCATTAAACTTGGTATTACATTATAACATTTGCTACTTACATTCCTGTGTATATCACAAATGAAAAAAAAGGAAAAAAGAAGACACAGCGCTGACCATTTCCAATATCAAAAATAGGCATTTTTAAAAGAGGAGTATTGATTTTGGCCGCGAGACACTTCTGTCTGTGCCGGAGTGGTCAGAGAGGGTTGAGAAAGCACCTCCGTGCTTATATCAGTCTAGGTATTTCAGAAGTGTAGATGTTAGATTTTTGTTCGCCAGCCGCATGTGGCGGCGATCAGAGTGGCCGAAGTGGGTTGAAAAAGCTCCGCCACCGTGGAAAGAGAAAATAGAGAATGAGAAAAAGGAAAAAGAAGACAGGTTAGGATGTTTTAGAGAGAAGTCAGATCATTTATTTTTTTAAGAGAGTTCAGATGACAGTCTCCTCTTTGTATTTCCTGAATTACCTCACTAACACACTAGCATATCATATCCGTATTATTGTGCCGTTTATGCAAGTACATATAGAGCCGGAGGTTTCACTGGAAGCAAACTCTATATCCTAAGAGATAGAGATATTGTTTGTCTGTCATTTACCCTCTCCAGACTCTAGTGATAGCTTTTGATGTCGTTGAGAAATAATGCGTTCGATTGATTGATAATAAGTATCTGCCATCACGTGGGACCAAGTACCATTAACCACGGTACCCAGCGTCAACAGTGCACATCACATGTGTTGCTCATGGTAAGATGAAGACAAAAACGACACCTTACCTAACAGAGTAACAATAACACTTTTTTTTTGGGAGAATATATGAATCTGCTTAACACCTTTGCACTTATTGAAGTGACATTTGGATAACAAAATGTGAAACACTCAACTGATACTGATGCTAGTGCCTCTATCCAGGTCTCTACCCATCCACATGAACAAGTAGTCGAAAGGAGGATCACAAAATCTGCCATCAAGAAATGAATCTGCCACTGATTTGTAAAATGCTTCAGTAAGATGAACACCATCCCAGTTGATGTACTCAGATGGTTTGGGACAAGACTTTGCAAAAGGTGAACCACAACCTTTAGAAGCATCATAATTGTACAATCCACCTCCAAATCCTCAGCAAACTTTGAAGGGCTCCTTGAAACCATATGTCTTTGCATTTTTCAGTACTGAAGTATAGGAATTCCAATAATCTGCATAAATAATGACAGCTTGTGGGAATTGTTTCCTAAGTTGAGATAAAATGGACAGGAGGGCAATGTTGTAATTGTAGGTTGGAGTGTTGAGACTTTTGGCACAACCCAAAGAGTCCCTATCATCCTCAGTAGATAAAGTCATGGACGCTGCTAAGCAGCCTAATGGGGGTAACCCTTGAACCACGAGATGTTTTGCACCTTTCCTCAGCAACACCTGTCAAGTATGAAGCAAAATATTTATTTTCTACTTTCTCATTATTGTAAGATGTAAAAATAGAAATGATGAAATGAAAAGGAAATAAAGAGGAGACCTTTTTTTTAAACCCAAATTTCATACATAAACCAAATTAGACATCTTTACCAAGGGAGTTACTAGAAGTAAGCAACACCAAGCACGTTTGTTCAAAATACATAGGCACAGTGCAGATTCTAACATTTCTTAAATTATAGAAAGAAAAAACAAGTGCTGGAACTAATCTAATCATCCAACCAGTAAGCATGGCTGGAATTACATTTGTGGGATTGGATTAGACTTGATGTCAGATGATATTAATTTAACATGATACAAGAATAGGAGGTCATAAGCTTCAATCTGCTGCCCCATCTTTATAAAGTTAACAGTATCACTATCTACTATTGTAATTGTGGCTCTCTATAATTATTGTGCAGGTGTTTTAAGTTCATCCCACTAATTTCGCATTACCTTTAAGAAATCATGTACGCTGCTAATGGCGAGCTTTTGAATGGTGTTGCTTGTAACAGAAGACCAAACGGAATAACCATAGTCATTGGCACCAATCTCACCAACCCAAATCAATGAATCATCAAAAATTCCCCTGCATTCCGCTGGACTAGTTGAGTAATCAATGCACCCTTTGCCCACCAAAATCTCATTGAACCAAGAAAGCTGAGTTTCAAGCGATTCAGGAGTACGATTTCTTGTCAAGTTGTTCTTCAGAAAGAAACTGTAAGAAATAGCAGTAGATCCGGCAACAGCGAAGTTCACTCCATGACTGAAATCTGCTACAGGGTTTCGATAAGGAGGCAATAGTGGGAGAGAAAATGCTTGAGCTATAAAGTCTATTATTAGCCTTCCATCAAAGTATCTGTTAGTGGGATGGTGAAAAAAGGTTTCTCCATAAGGAGGGTTCGATGCATTCATGAAGAATGGGAAGCAGAAGATGAGTTTGTGTTGCCTGTGTCTGTGAAGGAATCACCAAAGGCATAAATTTTGTTGAAAGGGCTTTGTTCAATGAAGGTTTGGATGGATTTAGCGAGAAGGAAGATGGAGAAAGAGGTGGCATGAAGAGGATTAATGTGATTTGTGTAAGGTAAGTGGTGCTTTTGAAGGAAGATTTCATTTCCTTGAAACTTTTTCTGCTTGGAATGGTGTATGTTTCTATTTGTAAATGTGACCAAAATTCTTATTCATCAAGCGGGATGGAATGGAAGGTGGAGATAGGATCCTCTCATCCATTTTCCATCACCGCACGCGTCACCGCACGACACGTGTCTGCAAGAGGGGTGGTGAGGTTAGATAAAAGTCATCCGCATCTAGTCTCACCACCCCACCCTGCTGCCATGTGTCGCGTGATCATGATTGAGGTGAGGGTATTGAGGGTGAAGAGATCCCTCACGGTGGGGGGATATTTGGTGATTGGGAGGGGGGCCGGGGTTGTGTGGTTTTCGGAGGCAATGGTCTTCTGTTCCTTTGGCGGAACACTTGCTATCACATCAAATGCTCCTAATTGAATAAAGTACAATTTGTCTTCACAACTAAACCCAAATTGACATTATACTCCAACTTTTTTAGACATTTTTCTCTATCTAAAATAATTAATTGGGAAGGAAAATCACAATAATATTTCACAGAAGAAACCATATGGTATATGAAATAGTTCATACTTTCGAATGAAAATTAAGCTCAACTTTTGTTGTTTTAAAACAAATTTTAATGACTAACATGAGTATAATGGTCAATATATTTTAAATTATTTATACTAGTATTACTGTATCAAAGCTATTTTATTATATTAGTGAATAATGTTTCCCCAATGATTTTGTTATTGTAGCCTTTTAAAATATCTTTGAATAATTGACTTCGTAAGTTTGTTACAATAAGATACCAATGACCGTATAAATTCAATTGATCCCCTCTTTTATTATTGTTACGCGCTCCATAATATATTACAATTGACTTAGCCAATATTGCTCTCTTTAATATAATACAATTGACTTTAGCAAAAATGCCATCATTATGTTATTGGAGAAAAGATAAGTATAAAAAAATTTATCTGAAAGAATCACCCTCAACTTCGTCCTCTCAAACGGAATACGAGAAGAATCGTCAATATTATCCATTATACTCATGGCGTGCACCGGATCGATCTATGAACATGAAATGAAGCACATACATACGTCCTACCATATCAAGCGCTACATAACAGGGCAAAAACTCGACTCAGATTTTTACAACGGTAAAAAAATAATAAAAAAATGGATGTAGATTTACATGGCTACATTTTCCTGTAAAGTGACGGGCCAAGGATCCCTCCATACAACTGGATAGACCGGTCCCAGAACAGGAAAAACTGCGTAAGGCTACTACTAATCTGAAAACAAGAAAAGTCAGAACACGCAATTTTTTTGGTACAGCAAAAGCTAGCACTAAACCTTGCAAAATCTCTGGAAAGCCTCAGCATTGAGGAAAAATGCACATTAGATATCAACGTTAGCTTTGTTCCCAGCCAAGATCAGAGAGATCTCCAAACCACGACTGAATGCTTGGTTGAACAGTAGACGCGATTGGAAGGTGGAGATAAAGGGGAACCAAGATAACATTGCTATTGGGGTGAAAATCAGCATGCCCATGCCAGCATCATACATCCGAGCAAACTCTTTAACAGATTCCCATAGCCCTAGACTCCTCACTATTTTCTTCCATGTGATAGCCAGCTGTGGGACAACAATCACACTATCTCTCAGCATGGAAAACATAAAAAAATAGGAGAATATGAATGGCAAGCAGCTGAATTTCAATATGAAGTAATAATTTGCTGACATGAGGCCAAGATATGGATTTGATAAAACCAAAATGAAAGGGTCAGCTACTGTGCTGTGTTAATTGCAATCATGCAAGACAAAAAGCAGCGTCCCTCCTGCAACATTCATGCATTCGGAAACACTGAACACCCAATTACCTTTTGTCAACATCCCCTATTCCAGTTGTCCCATTTTAAAAATACACCCTAAGAGTATATGCAGTGTCTGACGGAAGAGGCTCTACAAACTTACACAAATGATGGCCCATCCAGTGGGAATAAATGCGAGAACGCTGGAAAACAAGTCAGGTAAAGAGAGCTCCGTGACCACCACAGCCACTATGACAGCTGCTATCAGTGTTAGGGCCGTGACTCCTTGCACAAAGCGGAGCATTAGCTGGAAGTTTGTGGACTTCTTGGGGCTCAAGGTAAAAACCTGTCAAAAATCAAAATCGACAAGTATTATCAAATAATTGAGAGAGGTCAATCAATCAGTAGCAGCGGAAGGAAAAGGATCGTACCTTAAATATTATAACTATTCCAGCCAGTACAACCCAAGAAAATCCATAGACCTTGAAACGGAGAACATTAAGATTCTTAATAAGACTTTGTGGCTTAACGATGAAAAATAATAATAACTGAAAAAAAAAAAGGTGAACATGAGATAATACCAAAATACCCTTCTAAGCAAATGCATCAAATCTAAAACCTAAAAATCTAAAGAAAGAGGAAAATGAATTCACAGGACACCTTTTCCCTCAAACATCAAAGGAAGAGAGATTCTGGATAACATAATGAGTATTTGTGTCCACTTGGAGGAAAGTAGTTAGAAATAGGGTAAATTGGAAAATTGCAGTGAACAGTGTAATCTTTCTTTTAAAGTTAAAATTTCATATATAGGCCAAATTAGGCAAATTCACAAAAGTGGTTGACGGAGGAAAGCAATAGCAAGTATGTCTTAAAGCAATGACAAGCATGTCTTGCTCAAATACAAAGACAAAAAGTTCTCCAAACGTATTCTAACCATAGTCTAGTGCCAGATATAGCCTATATCCATATTCCTAAGACATAGACAAAAGACAAAAGACTTCCCAGTTGAGCAAACTAGGGGAACTTCAAAAACAACATAGGATAAAGAAGAAAGTTCTGCTGGTTGTAAGTACACTTCGGAATAGCAAAAAGCGAAAAAAGCAGCACCCAAGT
The DNA here is from genome assembly GCA_036186865.1 of Eustoma russellianum. NCBI lineage: Eukaryota > Viridiplantae > Streptophyta > Magnoliopsida > Gentianales > Gentianaceae > Eustoma > Eustoma russellianum. Next base: position 273,119 of record AP025043.1, read on the forward strand.
AGGTGGCTACAAAGGCAAAAGGATCCAGCATGTAGATGGGCATCTAAATGAGCCAGGCAAAGCAGCATGTGAAGCCTGGCTGTAGCCACAACGTCAGTAGTCTTCAAGTAATGGTCACAGGTGCTGAACAGCGATAGCAGCAACATCCCATATAATGTGATAGCCAGTACGAACAGAAACTAGAGAAAGAGGAATGAAGCAAGAAGTTGTGGCATATGTCAAGAGATGAAGGTGTGAGCAACATTAGGGCCAACAGAGAATAGAGGATGCAGATTTTGGCAATAAGACGGAACAAACTTAACAGAGTTTAGAGGATGCAGATTTTGGCAATAAGACAGAACAAACTCAACAGAGCTTCCATAACTTTGCCAAAAGACTCCAAATCCCAACCAGAATGTGGCACAAACATGTTTTCCATAGAGTAATCTTTGAATATGGACCATAAGCATGTAGAAGTAGGCCAGATGTGTGCAGAGCAAGTCAGGAGCTAGGAAGGAGATAATGAGTAAGTTGCAGAGCCTTTTTTATAGAAGATTTTCATTGAGATGCCAAGATTCAAAGCAAGTTCCTAATTGAACTTGCTACCTTTGTATCCCCTCCAAGAGAAAGCAGAACACCAAATGCTATACATAATTTCCTTAAGACCTGTCTTATGATCTAAAGTGCTAGAGTTGAGCCAGTTGATAAAGTTCTGCCATTTATTTATGCTATCTTTGCTTTCTGTCTGCTTCAGCAGTGCATCCCACACCTGAGCTGAGTAAGAGCATTGAAAAAAGAGGTGTTCCTAGTCCTCCGCGCACCTGCCACATGACACATAAGTTAATTTAAATTAAACAATAATCTAGGATTTTATCTAGTGTATTTATTCTCTTCCAATATACAAGCCAAAGAATGATTGCATAATGTGGAATAAATATTTATACCAAAAAACTTTCTCCCATTCAGCTAAAGGTAAGGGAGCATGGAGGGCCTTAATGGGATTCTTGATAGAAAACTTAATGTTAGGTTTCCTCCAGCAAGCAATGCCGAATTGGATGACTTAGTCATCTCACCTTCTACCATAAGGTAATCTTCACTCCTGTCCATCCAACACTGTATAGACTCTTGCATCTTCACCAATGCACAGTTTCTTTTTTAACTCTGGATTACTTATACTAAAGATACCCTATGGGTATTCTAATACCTCTCTCTATCTATAAAGTGAGCGTATTTAGCTCTGACCCCAAGAGATATTTTCCGAAACCAATAATTTGAAAGCCTTGGTTTTGCCTCCCAGATTGATTTCTCTTTTAAGATCACTATGTGCATCCATTTGACCCAAAGAATCTCCTTTAGCGGACAAATATTTTTTTATATTTTTCATGATATATGCATTCTTTACCAGCACTAGAGGCCAGTGATATCCAAACCACCACTATCATTTTGGTTGACATATCATAGACCATTTCCTCCATAGGAAAGATTCTTATTAGTCCAGCTTAGCAATATGTTTTTAAGCTTGTTCAGGAAAGCCCCACAATTAGATTAAGATAGCTTGCTCGCAACTCATACACTATGGGGACAGTGAAAAGAGATATAGTTTACTTGACCGAGAGGCTACAATTGGAGATACAAGAGGTACACCGAGGTATCTTACACGCAGATACCCAAATAGCAAACCTAAAATCTCAGTAATTGTGGTTGTCTTGATAGCATATGCTAAAAGTGAAAATCTCGCACTTTTAGAGGTTAAGCTAGAGGCCTGAGAGAGCATGGAAATTCTCCAAAGACTCCTTTGTAACAGTCACATAACCGGCGTTAGCCTTTGACAATGAATAAATCATTTGTAAAAGCCAAAGAAGAGAGTTTAACATGTTCACACTTAGGATGAAAAGTAAATAGAGAGTTTAAGATCTTCTATTTCAATAGTCATGTGAAACCTTCCACAACAAGAATGAAAAAACAAGGAGATAACGGATCACCTTGTCTGAGGCCTCTTGTTGCTTTAAAGTTACCTGTCAGGGCTACATTTAAATTGATGTAGAAAGAAGCAATAGATATGCATAGTCAAATTCATTTTTTGAACTTTTATGGGAATTTCATCTCCCTCATAATCATCAGCAAGTATTGCCATCTTACAGTATAAAAAGCTTTCGTTGTATCTACTTTTAATGACACAACATTTTGGTCCTCCTGTTCTCTTATAGTTTTTTACAAGTTAATGCATGAGAAGGATATTGTTTTGAATGGTTCTGGTATTTACAAAGGCTGTCTGATTATCATCCATAAAAAAGGTAGCAGTGGTTTAAGCCTATTTACCAGGATCTTAGAGATGATTTTATAGGTAACATTAAAACAAGAGATGGGCATGGGCTCTTTCAGCATTATTGAGTTAGCTACCTTAAGAATTAGCGACATGGTAGTGACACTTATAAGGTAATAGATATAATTTTCCTTGAAGAAGCACTCAATTGTTGCTAAGAATTCATTTCTAAATTCAACATTTTTTGTGATATTTCTAAATTTTTCCTTATTTATTTTCTTGAAGGGCCCTTCAACCTTCTCAATTTCTTAGTTATACAATCATATTTCCTTTATTTAACTTTAGTTTCTACTAATCCAATGAGTCCTATGTTCTTTTCCCTTATGAAATCCTTTAAATCTTGTTGTCTAAGAAGGAATTTAATTCCTCTAATATTCCAACAGGCTATTTTGATCATATTATTTGTTTATTTTCCCGACCTCTAAGCCTTCCCTTACTCACATCTCTACTATACTACCTAATTTGAAGGGTGTCTTTGTTCTCCATCCTCAACCCTTCAAAGACATTTTGACCCGAATTATCCTCCTTATGTTCCCTTTGTGCTTGCAAATATACTAAGTAATAGAGTTGGCTTTCTTAGTACTACCCTCATTTGGGGAACCAAAAAGCCTTCTCCAACATTTTCTATTTGAGCCACTGTCCCGTAGTTTTGACACTAAACACTGTCTTGCCAAATATTTGTCCTACTGGAGCCAAGCTATCCAATGAGTCATCACTAGAGGAATGATGTTGTTTGGCCTCTGCATTTTCTTCCTGAGAATAATTTTCAGTTTCCTCTGCAGATAAGGAATAATCACCATACTCAGTCTTCTTGCTCTGATATTCACCATGGTCACTTTTGAGATTAGTGACTTCATTAATATCAATTTTCAGTCCTACAAGAGTATTAAATTAGTCAGTAGAGTTTTCATAAATCCTAGGAGAAGCAACCATCATATTAGTTTCTTCATTCTTGTCTTCTTGCTTTGATCTTCACCATGGTCACTTTTGAGATTAGTGACTTCATTAATATCCATTTCCAGTCCTACAAAAGTATTAAATTTGTCAGTAGAGTTTCCATAAATCCTAGGAGAAGCAACCATCATATTGGTTTCTTCGTTCTTGTTCTTATCCTTTTTTTTGGTTTGGCTATATGTTGGAGAGGGTCTGAGGCTGGCTTCATCATTTCCTAGTTCTTTTCTTCTTTGTATTGATTGTTGAAGAAGACTGATTTCTTCATCACTAGCATCAATATCAATTCCATAACTTGTCTTACTTGGACCACCTCACCCCTTTTAAAACTCCGTACTAGTGATCTTTTCCTTGTCCTTACTATTTATTAGGCGTTGCTCTGGGATTGAGCCAGGGATTTTTAATATTGCACTCTTCACATGTGATTTTGTCCATCAGTGTTTTGTTGATTTTGACAGTTTCTCGCTTCCAAAGAATAAGCCCCTTTTGCAGCATTCTTCATTTCATATGGTCAATTTGCATCACAAGAGTGTCCAAACGTCTTACGCTACAAACATTGTACTGGCATCCGCTCATATACTACCTCATGGTACAGTCCTTCCCATATTCGTCAGTGAAGTTTATACATTTAGGAGAATCTCATCAGCCTTGATCTCAAGACAGATTCTAGCAAACGCTAGCCGTGACTGAGATATCGTCAGTTTGTGCATAGACATAGGCTTTCCAATAAGACTGTCTAGGCCACTAAGGACATACATGTTGAAATAAAAAAACTAAGCTTTGGGAATTGAACCCATACCGGAACAACGTTCATTTTTAGTCGTTGAATAGGCCTATCTAGGACCTAGGGCCGGAAGAGAACCTTGTTCCCAAAAGGCATTGGTGATAGCTCAAGTATCTCGCGCTTCGAGTCTTCTGACAGAAATATGAATATAGACAAGTCTTCAATTCTTTGTAATTCCAGTAGGCGTTTCGAGTTCCATCTTTGCTCAGCAGAGGTTTTCATGTTAAATTAGGATGCGTTATTTTCCACAACATGCCCTACTACAAAGAAGCTCCATTTCAGATTATCTTCAACTACTTTAGCAGCAACATAGCAAAAAAGCGCTTCCCTTTGTCGACATCAGTTTGAATAAAGGTGAGAGTTGATGAAGCTTCTGGGTTAAATCAGACTTGAGCAAGAAAGTCCAAGCTGATTTTGCACTTACCTCAGGTTGCATGTTGCAGATCGAAGCTAAATCACGAAGATCCAGCCATTTGGGGGAGAAATAAATGAGTTTGGAGTTCTCCGACCTCTTGTTCTGGAAGCTAGAGTGACTTTAATGGCTGAAGTATGCGTCGCGGTTAGGCTCTTATCCAATTACGATGAAGATGGAAGATGATTAGATGTTTATTAGTTTGTTAGGTGGAGATTTGGCCGTTAGGGGAAGAGAAGAGAGAAGAAAAGAGCCGTTAGCGGCGGACTCGGGAGGAGAGAGAAAGCGATGGTTGGTTAATGTGAAGTTGGTTTTGTCCGCTTATGTGTAGAGAGAAGGAGCGTTTAGTTTACACAGAGAAGGTGGTAGGATGTCAATTTTAGTCAGAATGTTTTGTAGTTTTGAGAGGAAAAGTTGCAATCAGGATGTGTTTGGTACAGGTGGAATTCCATTGGAGGTTTTCTCGTCTTATCTCCAAAATCTTGTAAATTCTCCACTATCTTTATATAGATAAATGATCTTACTTACACAAGAAAGCAAAACAAACACAAAGGGAAGAGGAGAAAAGTTAAAATGCAGATGATCAACCTCAAAAAAATCAATCACATCCCTAAAAGCAACTCAATTTCATGTTTAAAAACAAAAGGCATACCGCAAGAGATGTGTGATTTCCTGTCAAATTCAACTTGTATACAATGCCATACTGGAAAAGGAAGAATCTCAAGCTCAATATCGTTTCAAGTATTCGGCCTCTCAAAGTCTGGATATGCATCTGTAAACGCAAACAAGAGACTTTTTCAGTAAAGGAATCATTTGAACGACATATATACGCAGTGAAAAGTGCAAACTGGTGTGCACTAAGAAAAATTAGCACGAAGCTAATAAATCGTTCTAACAAAGGTAATAAATGTAGCTAAGCTGATGGCAACCAAAACAAAAGCCTAATAATAACCACGAATTCAATTAGAATATGGGAAAGAGAACCGGGATGGCTTCAAACACAAATCATTTGTGGGTAGATCTAGGTTCTCAAGTAACATCTTTTCAAACTTCAAGTATTCTCAACGATTAATTCAATAAGGTGATCCTAAACACGTATCAAAGTTCATCAACCACTACTGTCCTACAGTGATTAGATGTAATAGAGACAAAGGATCTATGATCTAGATAAGGGGACCGGTTGGGCTGGCCTTGGGAACATGAATGGCAAAAAACTTCCCACAGATCTCAAGAAAAACAAAGACTAGTGGGCTCGATTGAAACCAAAGCAACAAGTTCCTGGATATGTAACAGTATTATAGGACAGGAGACACAATAAGCACAATGGTAGAACAGGAGAAAGCTAAATACATATAGTGACCACTGCCTAGTTCAATAATACACATAGGTAGTACTAGTTTCGGGAAGAAAACAGGTAGGTCATGAAGTAAACTATATTACAGAACTAAATACAAATACACACGTACAGAACCTCATTTCAATCAAGAGAATTCGACAACCACCCTTTTCCACCATTGCAACATATCACGTTTATGTATATATCATGTACACAAGAAATACATATTTTATCAGGAATTTAAACTTTTTTTTGTTCATTTCAGATTTTTAGTTACGAGTTGCAATTCAACGATTATTTATTGCTCTCCTACGCCCCTGCCACCTGTTTGAGAGCATAAATCTGAGAAAAAAGTTGAAGAAGAATGTCAACATATGCATGATAACCTGCTCTTCATCCCACCACGACTCCCAGCTGTTATCACCCTTAATACCAACTCCACCTTTATACAAAAGCCAGCTGGTCCAGTCATCAAAATCCTCTACAGTCCTGTTAATCACAAGCTGAACTTATAAGCAGTATATTATGAGATCACAATAGGTAATATTGCACAAATTTGGATGAAAGAAGTGTAGCAAATGCTTTAAGTGGTCTAGTAGAGAAACAGAAATGAAATATAACTTACTTTTGCCATTCGAACCCCGAAGGATTGAAAATATACGGAGCAAAGAGCCAAGATATTACAAGAAACCAACTGCTTAGGCTGATCAAAACAAATGAAAGAGATCCTCCTTCAACATATCCATAGGCAATGTAGACTATAAGAAGCAAAGCCACTTCCAGCCTGAAATTTTTGATAAAACAGACAGTCCAACACATCATAAAGATTTCTGCAATCTAATGTGCCGGAAGCAATCCTAGGAAAAAAAAAAATGGGAGCAGAAAAAGAACGGAAACTAAAATACTCACGCTTTGATAAAATGACTTCTTGAGTACAACCGGTAATTTTCAGCAAATTTGATATGGCGGACCACAAAGCCTCTCCCAGTGGCACGATACTGTTGAATTTGTTATTTTTTTTTTTTGTAAAAAAAAAGAACACATCACTGCTTGGAAGTTGTATCATACCACTGTTAAGCATTGAAATTAAATTACAAACCTTTGCACCTCCATGAAGAATTGTACGTCCAAAATAGTGAGTTCTGGTCCCTAATGAGAATGTGAAGAAGACGGAACAAAGCTGAAACTGCATCGTAATGAAACTAAAGATAGCCTACAAAATTGTTGGTGAGAAGCATTAGCATGACCCTCTGGTGAGCTGATATCAAGGATGCACTCAAACGCCAAAAAGCAGATATACTAAAAATAGATGTGCCCAACACATGTATGGACCCGCTTTATATATTAAAAGTTAGACAAGTTTAGCAATTAAAAAGCATCAGCCACATAGAATGCTTTTGAACAAAAGGACAAAGTACAAGATACAAATATCACTTCAGCACATAGAAATCAATATAGGACAAAGAAAATATCATTGGACTAACCTTCAGCAATCCCAACTCCAGTATAAAACCCATGATCATAGGGACAGCAGTAAAAACCCCAATTTGGACCAAGAATTGAGCATTTAGAGCAGCATCCAATGCAGTGTTACCCAGCCGCTTGGCTTGTTTTGAAATTCCTCGATCAACTCCAGAGAATGCCTAATAATTAACAAGCATTGATTAAATATCAATAGTTGAGCCTGTATATGGTAGCGAATAACAAAACATAAAAAGTTGTCGCATTTAGCTAGAACTGGGCATTGGATTCAAGATAAGTATAAGCCAAATACACCACGCTCAAAATGAGAAAGCAGAAAAATGGAGGCAAGAGATTTAAAAGAATGGCCTAGCCACACCTACTCAATCAAATTAACCAAAGAGCATGCATAACAAAGGACAGAACCCCGTCAGGTATACAACCCCTTCAGTCGAAAAAGTACTTTACAAGTGCTTTTTTAAAATTAAAAAAAAAACTTTAGATATACGCGCACAAGGGATGGATCATATGGATTTGAACCCTGCTACCTCCCACCTTATAGAAAAACAACAATAATAGAATAATACTGTAAAGATAGTGGAATTTAATGAATAATAGACGAAAGTCTATTACAAGATTCCTACACTGTCATATACATACATCCTACTTATAAGAAGAAAGAAACAAAAGAAATGTGTTCCAACGGTCCCAAACGGTAACCTGCTGTGGGTGGGACCGCTAAACAATTTATTTTACATTTAAAAACTAAACTATATTTACAAATCTTCTAAGGAATTTTACACTCCCCCTCAAGCTTGATGTATATGTTTGTACAACCAAGCTTGACAACAAGTGATAGAAATGTATGAATTGCCACCGGTTTCATGAAAATGTCTGCCACTTGATCATTTGAAGATATATGTACCAGGCTAATAATCTTGCCTTCAACTTTCTCTTGTATGAAATGTCTTTCAATCTCAACATGCTTGGACTTGTCATGCTGTGTAGGATTTTCTACCATATTAATGGCAGATATATTGTCACAGAAACCTTGAAGTGGTAATCTCAATTCCATCTGAAGTTCTTCCATAAGTCCATTTAACTACAATCCTTCGCAAATCCCCAAGGCAAGGGCACGTAGTTCTGCCTCTGCACTGCTTCTGGAGACCACTGTTTGCTTCTTGCTTCTCCAGGCCACTAAGTTCCCCCATACAAATGTACCGTAACCTGTGGTTGAACGCATATCTGGTTTTGAACCAGCTCAGTCTACATCTGTATATACAAGATCCCTCTATTTGAATGCTTTTTAAATGATAGACCTTGTCCTGGTGCAGACTTAAGATATCTGAGAATTCTCAAAGCAGCTTTAAGATGCTCGTTAGTAGGGTCATGCATAAATAGAGAAACAAAACTAACAGCATAACATATATCTGGACGAGTATGTGACAAATAAATGAGTTTACCAACTAATTGTTGGTATCATAGCCTATCAGTGGGTGTCATATCCCAAAGTTCCTTCGGTTTCCTAACTGGTTCCATAGGTGTAGGTGTCGGCTTACAACTCAACATACCTGTCTCAGTCAGAAGATCTAATACATATTTTCGTTGAGAGATTCATTTCATTTTTTGTTCGAGATACTTCCATTCCAAGAAAGTAACGTAAGTTTCCTAAGTCTTTTACCTCAAATTCTCTCGACAATTGCTTCTTTAACAACTCAATACCCATATATCATCACCAGTAAGCATAATATCATTCACTTATACAATAAGCATAGTAATAGCCGGTGTACTAGAAAAACGCGCAAATAAAGTGTGATCACAATGTGTCTGTTTAAAACCAAGATATAAGACAACAGTGGTAAACCGTTTAAACCATGCTCTTGGAGATTGTTTTAAGCCATACAGTTATCGCTTCAATCTGCAAACTGTACCATTGTTTTTATCAGATTCAAATCCAAGTGGGACAGTCATGTATACTAGTAGTTATCATAGTAGTTACCTGTCTTTTGAGATAAGCTATTAGGGTGATAAAATGCATTTTGTTCATCAAAAACACATCCATAGAAACAAACATCCTTTTAGTTAATGGACAATAACACTTATATCCTTTTTGTGTACTTGAATAGCCAAGAAAAATACACTTTTGTGTGTGCTTGTCAAGCTTAGTGCGCATACCTGTCTGGATGTAAACATATACCACACACCCAAATAGTTTAAATGGAATAACTGACATTAATTTGTTGTTAGGAAATCTGTTCATCAGAATTTCTTTAGGAGTTTTAAAAGATAGCAGTCTAGATGACATTCTATTAATAAGATATGTTGCGATAAGTATAATCTCTCCCCGGTAAAATTTTGGAACATTCATAGAAAACCTAATTCTTGCTACTTCTAACAAATGTCTATTTTTACATTCTGCAACTCCATTTTGTTGAAGAGTATATACACATGATGTTTGATGGTGTATACCTAAACTAGTTAGGTATTCCTTCACTTCTTTTTCCAGATATTCGAATCCATTGTCACTTCTAAGTACCTTGACCGTGGTATTAAACTGGTTTTGAATTAATTGTAAGAAGGCTCAGATGATCTGCCTAACTTCTATTTTACTTTTCATTAAATATACCCAAGTGATCCTAGTATGATCATCTACAAAAGTAATGAACCATTTGGCCCCATTTATATTTGTAAGTCTAGAAGGTCCCCGTATATCCGGGTGGATTAAATTAAAAGGGGTACTGGGCTCATATGGTTTCACTAAGTAATTGGCTTTGTGTTATTTCGCAAGTATGCAAGTTTCACAAGAAAGATGTTTCAAATTGACATTGACAAATAACTAAGGCATCAGCTTCTTTAAGTATGTAAAATTAGGATGCTCCAACCTATAGTGCCAAAGCAAAATAGGATCTAACTGAACATTCTTACTTCCAATACATGATAGAGACTTAGAGTTATCAAAACATAATTTCCCTGGAATTTCAAAAACAGATTTGGTTGGTTTCTTCCTTCCTCCACTACAGGGTAGTGTTCTCTTGTCTGAGAACTTCTCAAAAATAGGATGATCTTCTTCTACCCGAAGAATGTAAAGCCCATTAGACTGTCTAGCATTGCCAATCATCTTTCACAAATGTTTCTCCTGAAAGAGACACTCAGAAGATGAGAACAAGGCCCAACACTTATTGTCACTAGTTAATCTGCTAATAGAGATTATATTTAAATTTAACTGAGGTACATGTAGTACATTCAATAAGAATAATCTGTTAGTCAGTTTAATAGTACCTGTACATATGACTTTGAGACTTATACCATTAGCAATAGTCACACGTTTAGGAGAACAGAATTTGTGATATGTATAGAAGAATCAGATGCCCCTGAATCAACAATCCAAGGACATCCAACATACTTTGACCTATTAAATGTAGAAGATGCAACAGTGTTTTAGATAGGAGTAGATGATCCAGCGTTCAGTTGTCCAGATGGACTGTTATTCAGCTGTTGTTGTGTCAAAAGCTGCACCAATGCCTCCACTTGGTGAGATAACTTGAGGTCAGAGGCCCTAAACGTTGTGTTGGCTACTTGAGGCCTGTTACTTCCCCAGGACGGTGAGAATTTGGGTTGAGAGTTTTGCTGGTTTTGCTGCTGGAATTGTTTCAATCGTTGCAGTTTGAAACAGTTGTCTACTAAATGTCCTGGCTTCTTACAATACTTAACATACTTGAGAGGATTTATATGGGGGACGAGATCCAGAAAAACCTTGATTATGTCTAACCACTAAACTTGTTCCATCAGAGTGTATTTCATCATACTGAACAGAGGTATTTCCAGTATTCTTTGATGTGAAATTGGTAGGACAACAGTTAGTCACTAGAGCTGATCCTTCATGAGTTGTATGTGGTAAATTCCCCATCATAACCTTTAGTCTACTTTCCTCTTGTCTTAACTCAGAAAATGCAGCATTCAAGTTAGGAAGTGGTTTTATTCCAAGTATTCTACTTCTTACTGAGTCCAGATTCTTGCTTAGGCCATGTAAAAACCTAAACACCCTCTTCTTTTCAATATAACTCCTAAAAAATGAATCATCTGCAGTTGATGTCCAGTTATGAGTTTCAAACACGTCTAGCTGCTGCCATAGTCTAGTAAGGTGAGAGTAATACTCACTTACAAACCGATCTCCTTCATGTACCTCATGTATCTGCAGTTCTAGCTCATATATCTCAGATACATTATCCCGTTTAGAGTAGAGTTCCATTGCTGCTTTCCAGATTGCAGCTGCTGTAGGATATAGAACGAAGTTGTTACCAATGTCAGGCTGCATGGATCCAATGAGCCAAGACATGATCATTAAATTCTCAGTCCTCCACTGTCTAAAGCCAGGATCAGTTGCAGCAGGACTTGAAAGATTCCCATACAAATACTCGTCTTTGCCTCTTCCAATAATGAACATTTCAACAGCTTTGCTCCATGATAGGTAGTTTTGTCCAGTGAGCTTATGGTTAGTAACCAGTATAGAGTTACTATCCATCAAGCTTGGGGGTTGAACTAACGGAGGAGCTTGGACCTCAATTGAGCCTCCCACAGATGGTGCTGGTCGAAATCTAACAGATGATTCAGGAGTTTCAGACATTTTAAATGGACGAAGAGGATGTAAAGAAAGTCTTTTTGGTGTTTACTGAGTTTTGGAGGAGGAAGAAGATCAGTTGAGAGAAGAAGATGAGGTTCAGTAGGAAATGATGGTTCTAGAGGAGTGAAAATGGGGAATAAAGAAAAGTGAGAAAGTGTTTTGAAATAGGGACAAAACTTAATCGATGAATTGGTAGAAGTGAAAAATTAATTTTGAATGAAACCGAGACAAAATGAGAGAAAACATGTGAGTCTTGGGTCTTGTGCAAGGCTTATGAGAGAAGCTTCGTTTCTCCAAATTTTTAATGTATTTATCTCCGTTTCCAAAGCTCCACCACTAGCATTTCTTTTCTCTTGTCTTTTTGAAATTGCGTAACAGTTGTACTCAATTTCTTTTCCACGTGGTTGCAGTTGGTACACGTGTCAACTGCGAAATTTTTCTTTCTCAGTAAAAACGTAGAGGGTCTCCTTCTTCAACACTTTCTTCTTCCTTACACTATAACCAACAGCCGTATTTTCCTCTTTTCCCTTCTTGGTTGCTCTTACACTATAACCAACAGCCGTATTTTTTAAATATAAAATAAATAGTTTAAATTGGATGCTGGCAGAATGAACTTCTGTCAGAAACAGTAAGAGCAACCAATACTCTGATACCATATAGAAAAACAACAATAATAGAATAATAAAGATGATAGTTTCCTGGAATTGTAAGGAGAGTGGAATTGAATGGATAATAGACGAAAGTCTATTACAAGATTCCTACACTGTCCATATACAAACATCCTACTTATAAGAAGAAAGAAACAAAAGAAATGTGTTCCAACGGTCCCAAACAGTAACCTGCTGTGGGTGGGACCGTTAAACAATTTATTTTATATTTAAAAAATAAACCATATTTACAAATCTTCTAAGGATTTCTACCTTACAAATGTGTTCACTTTCTAAAGTGTGAAGGTCTTGGAAAACAAATACAGAATATATACCAAGGAGATAGATCATTACTTCCTCTAAATGCAAATCTGCAAACATCAATAACCAAGCAGACAAAAGCGCGAGCTATCAATTGAAAGGCTAACATGCTTCCTGGGTAGAAAGACAGCAATATTGAAACATGGTAAAACCCCAACAGGAGTCACCATATGTTAGCTCTTGAAACTCTAGATAACATTTAACTCGATATAAGTTCTTGGAGGAGGGTAGGAAGAATGAAAATAATTGGGAGATTGCGTTTTTCCCAAAGTCCTTTGTTGCTCATGGCTAAATATGAATTGACACCAACATAAATTTGAAAATTCATATTTACCGCTCAGTTGCAATGCCGACATGCATATTTTTGTCTAGCCTATATCACGGTTAGGTGGTAGTTTTTCACATTGGTGTTTTCGGTCTCTCATCACAATCACATACATTCTTTGTTCATGAGTGAAATTTCACTTACAACCACAATAACAAAAAACCAAAAGGTGAAAAAAGAAAATGTAAAACGCCTAAAAATACCAGATATGCTCGGCCATAGAGAAATACATATATTGTAAGAACAGTCATCTGCAAAAAAAAAAAAAAAAAAAAAAAAAAAAAGTCAGAGAGACAGAACCTCATTATTTTGATGATGGAAAAGGACGACCAAGCTTTATACGCTATATTTCATCTTCAAGATAATTTACCATTGTGCAAACATAATAACCAACTGTTGTGAAATAAAAAGATAGCATCCTGAAGAAGTCAAAAAGTTGGCCCAGCCTATACACATCCCTGCTCAAAACTTGCTCTCCGTTTCCACCAGCCACCTTGCCTTCAAACAGTGCAATTTGGTTTAGACCAACATCTCTTCCCTTTCCAACCTTCACAAATATTGGACGATATAATTAAGTAATTTAGAATTACTCCACGGGTAGCAGTTACATCAAACATAACATTAGCCTAGACATACCTGAATATACTCATGGTGAGTAATGTTGCCCTGCCTAAGCGTAGAGTTAAATCCTGTTCATTTCAGAGTGGGAGGAGGGGGCAAAGAGAATAAAAGAATCAAAATATTTGAGACTGGCGCCAGAAGGAAACAGTCAATGAATAACACAAGGCCAATGGAGGTTCTTACTATAAATTTATGCTAAAAGAAATTAATTCCCTAAGACCGACCACCCTCCCCCCCCCCCAAAAAAAAAAAAAAAGAGAAGGCCCAACACATGATGGTAAAGGGACAAAAGGAAAAAAAGACGCGACAGGATATTTTCCATTCGGGGGACTAATTTTCCACTTCAGCACATCTTTTTTGTGTAATTTAACTATTTCATTCCATGTAAATAGGATAACAGAAGCTACTTACAAAAGAGGAAAGCCCAAAAGTATAGCTAAAAGACTACCCACCATGGCAGCAACATTTCCTTTGAGGGTAACTATAAAGGAGGGGAAAACAACACCTTACAGAAAGAGAGAGAGAAGAGGGGATAGAAGAGGGGGGGGGGGGGGAGATAATCTTGGTCAAACTTATTTTAGTTAATATAACTATTCATATTTAAAAAACAATCCAGGACATTCGAGAGATAATGTTGACCCCTCCATAGTACACCATTAAAATGAAACTTTCTTCTCAATAACAGGATTGTCATCTAAATCTTGTTCAAGAGATTCGCTAGGTCTCAATTCTTTATCATTTTCTGATGCTAATAGAAATGAACAAATTGTAACATTCTTCACAGTTCACGATTTTCCCATGGATAATCATCCGATACAGTTGAACCATTATATTGACTTTGAGAATTGAGCAGAGGTATTTCTGGTAATATTGTGTGAGCAGGTACATATCTGCATCTAGTACTCTATTGATTTTTATTTTTATTCCTGTAAGTAACATTTTAATTGATTGCAAGGATGTACAAGAAGTTAGGACAATAATTACATGGCAATAAATTCCTCAAAACAAAAGCTAGTAAAATTTCTAGCTTCTGGGAAAAATACTATAGCCTATACACATTCTTACAGCAATATCCAATTCGCATTACTTTTCCTATTGAATTTTGATCCTGAATATATATCTTTCCTTGGAAAAAAATTTTCTTAATATATATCTTTCCTTGGAAAAAAATTTTCTTACTCTAAGCCTGCATCTAACTATCTCGATTCATAATTTTATATAGCTGCCCTACTTCACCAAGTATTGATAGTACCTGCATAGATGTCTTCACTAATATTGATCACACGTGAGGCTTTACTAATGCCACCTCGAGTGATATGAAATACTCGGTCAAAGACATCCGGATGTCCATAATGCATGCGCACCCTGCAGGATTTGCAATCATCATAATCAGGTACCTTATTTAGGATAGACCACATAACACCACAATTATACAAAAATCATCATCAAGATATTAATGGTTTCTTCACCGTCCTCTGCATTTAACTCCAGTTTTCCATGGCTTCAAGTGGTTAGGGCCTGGTCAGAGAGTTGTGCTCTTCATGAAAATACGTCAATTTTATACATACAGGGGGGAATATTAAAAAAATCACTTTTTGAATTAACAACGAGCTAAATCCCAAATCAGTTCAAATGGATCCTGCGGTTTCTATCTTACATTTGATGACAATCCTTTTACTCTTTGCCAGAAGGCCATTCTGGTCATTTTAGTAAGCCGTTCTACTAGAATGTCCTCTCCAAAAATCAAACAAGGATGTATATACCAATGACAGGAGCTAAGAGATTAGAGATACCAAACGCTTCATAAATTATGCAGTTCAAGGTTTTTGCGATCGACATAACAGGCTTAAAATCCTTATCTCCAATCGGAGTTTCTAGATCAAGGGGGAAAAAAAAGGGATTATGCAGTCCAGCGAATAAGGACGTTATCACACAACACATGCATCAAACACATGGACTGTTAACTTACATCATCTCATCTAAAAGTTTATACTCAAAGCGAAAATAGTATTTTTATACACTTCAACATAGAGACTGAGACCAGAACAGGTAAATTTCATTCAAAGCAGAGATTCATGTGCAGTCGAACATCAACCCATATCTGGGCAAATTATATATATATATATATATATATATATATATATATATATTCAAAAGCAACATAATTAGATATGTTTACCAAAAAGCAAACCTCATTTACAAAAATGTTACTTTAGTGCTTACTTGAGAGGCCATGCTAAAACTCGCTGTCCCAAGGTAACAAAACTAGTCTCCTGGTTAGACATGAACCAGGCCAAGGAAGAAACACTGCATGAACACAGCCAATCCACAAAAGGACATCATATGTCACTTGATGACGAAAGCCCAAAGGAAGCAATTAAGTCATTCATTTAGAGGATGACAAACCTTCCAGTGAACACATGCTCCCTTACACCAAGAATAGTAGGAGGCCGGAGTCCATGATCCCCGTAAAATTCCTCTAGAAGATTTCTCATTTTCATTGCCTCCTCAAGGTAGTTATCCTGTATAGATAAATTCAGTTGTATGCAAGGATAGAGAGTGCCTAAGAAAACGCAACACAGATAGACAAAGAACGGGACTAAAAGGTAAAAGTGGTGCGAGAACACTCGAATAAAGCATCTTTCAACAGGAAGAGAAGTTGGTAGTCATTGAATATGCAGAAGTTTTGGGAGAGGAGCTTAAGGATATATATATAGCAAAACAGTTTAACCTAGAGAAACAGAATCAGCCTTTCCTTCACAGGTCAACCAGGACACATCATTGTGAAAATAAATCCAAAGCTTCATGAGCAAAAACACGGATAGAATTGAAGATATCAAATTGTTAAAGCAAAAGGCTACGAGTTTTATCAATCATCAATCACATTCCAACATTAACCAGCTGAATGTTTGGCAAGAACAGGTAACAAATTGTGATTTAAGAAAGGTTGCTCAGAGGTTTATCTGATCAGCAACTGCTAACAACCGGCATATATACATACTTAGATACATACATACAAAGATAAAGAACTCAAGCCGTACTCGAGCCAAGTAATGTTCATCTTTATTTGTTGCATTTGCACCCATAGACAATGCTAAAATCCAAAAACCTGGTTCATGTCAATCGTCTGAATAGCATCTCCACGAGTGAAAATTATTGCATGGTTCTGGTTTTCTGGCTTCCCTTCCCCGAGTTTTGGGTCTCCAGGAAGTTTAATAGAATATATTTCCTGCACAGACAAGTATAACTTGTATAGAATAATAAAGGTGCCTATGGAAATATATGCCTGCATGTATAACATCCATGTACATGTAAAATACATAAATAAATCCACATGTGACTTTGAAGTATAATTTCAGAATACAACATTTCAGCACATAAAGACAGCAACATTGGCTTGCAAACAGAGTACAACATTTTAGCATTAGGCAAGCTACAATTGTCTGTACATGTAAAATACATAAATAAATCCACATGTGACTTTGAAATATAATTTCAGAATACAACATTTTAGCACATAAAGACAGCAACATTGGCTTCCAAACAGAGTACAACATTTTAGCATTAGGCAAGCTACAATTGTCTCAAAACAACCCAATAACACCTCTCAAAATGCACAAAATCATCTTTTCTTAAATTTCATCAAAATAACCTGTCAAGCTTTTCGACTGCATAAGGTTTATTTACCACCAATATTCTTCTAACTAACAATAACATCTTGAATTGCTGATTCTGAAACAACGTGCCATTAAATTCACATTAGAACAGGATTAGTTGAAGATGATCAAAGGGCATGAAAATGATATTTTCTTTCCAGGTACAAAAATTGGTATTCAATTGAGAAGCTCATGGTTGAGGAGGAGGAAATCAAGTACCGTTCAGGTAATCCAAGTTTTTCTTTAAAAAATATTAATTTTTCATATATAAGCCAAATCAGGTTGATTTACAAGGGCGGTTGCCAGGGGTGGTCAACGGCAAACGAGGCTTGCTCCAAATACAAGTGACACTAAGTGTTTACTATCCATAGTCTCAGCTAATCCAAGCTACTGTGGCCGAGATTAGAGGACACAGAAAGGAAGGAACGATGTCACCTACTTACAAATAGAGGGCACTTTAACCTCGAATAGAAGTGGACTGCCAAACTATTGCTGGTTAACACTTGAGTTGGGCAAGAGAAGTTAAGCCAGTAAGGAAACCCCCAAATCCTTCCTGGCAAACAAAGGCACTTGTCGTTTTTGTGCTGCCCATCTGGAAACCCTTGACAACTGTTTTCCATGAATCTACTCAAAAGGGTTGACGTGCCACATGTATACAGAAGCACATACAATTTGAATCAGTGTAGGAATAATTACAAATCGATATCCTCTAGAATAATATCGCTGCAAGGAGTGGCACAGGTTGTTCCTAAAATCCAGAGGAGCCTCAAGATGCAAGCATATGGTCGTAGGAAGCTGCAAAGTGTCTAATTAACTGATTGTTTTGCAATATTTGGAAGATAAATCACAAAGCTTGTTGAAATGTATAGCAAAATGTAGTACATTGTACACTACCATGTACACACACAGAAACACTATAGATACAGATACACTTGCACAGGATACACACTCATATACACATAATTACAAAGCTTAATTACAAATTAGAATACACCACCATTTCAGTGGGATACTATGAATAAACACAACAGCGATAGTGGAGAATATAGCCGTTGACAGTGTCCCGTCAACTAGCCATACGCATATTAAGGCTGTTGGGGGTCTTGTAAAGACTCCTATATAAAGAGAAACACTTGCATATTCAAAATATCTGGGGATTAATAAAATCCTCAAGTTTCTATATGCTATCAGAGCCTTGCGCTCTATTCTACGCCATTCTTATCTTTTGAAATCTACTATGAATGACTTCAACGGATGAAATAATTGAAACAAAGGCAACTTCCACCCAGAAGACCACAGGGGTAGGGTCTAATGCCAGTGCTTCCTTATTTGATGGGACACCCATTATAATCATAAACTACAAATTAACAGAAACCAATTGCCTATTATACAGTAGAGCTGTTATGATGTTTATACCAAAAATAAGGCAAGGGACATTATCTCTTAGGAGATGTAGTTATCCCTGCCTCAACAGAATCTAAATTCAGGAATTGGAAATATGAGAATTCCATAATGATGTCATTAACTAATAAGGCCAATGGCCCCTGAAACAAGTGACAACTTTATCATTTACTCAACTGCTGCAAAAATATGGTCTGCAACAAGAAATATGTACTCAAAGAAGGATAACATCTTAGGGTTATATGTTGAGCATCCCACATTGGCTAATTTGAGAAAAAATGCATGGCTTATATGAGGATGAGGTACCACCACCCATAGCCTTAAGGTTTTGAGTGGATATGGGTCTCACCTCATGTAAGCCCAAGTTTCATCATGGTATCAGAGCATGTTTAAAAATGTGGACTCACCTCTTGCCTGGCCCATGGTTGGCCATTGTTTCCCCTCACCTAAAGTCCAGATGTTTATGCCTGGCTTGTAGTTTGTGATTGAGGGCGGATTGTAAGGCGCGTGTGTATACCAAGCCACGTTGCCACGTGAGGGCGGGTGTTGAGAATCCCACATTGGCTAATTTAAGAAAAAATGCATGGCTTATATGAGGATGAGGTACCACCACCCATAACCTTAACGTTTTGAGTGGATATGGGTCTCACCTCATGTAATCCCAAATTTCAACATTATATGAACTTGAAGCTCAGCTTCAAGAGATTAAACAAGGAGACTTGTATGTTAGTAAATATTATTCAGATCTGACCAAAATATGGTAGCAAATTGACATATTTGAAGATTATTCATGGGCATGTCAGACAGATGAACAGTTATTCAAACAAATATTGAAACGAAGAGGGTGTTCAGATTTCTCACTAGTCAACACAAAGACCTTGATGTTGCAAAAAGCATAATCCCAAGTACTAAAAATTTACCAAGTCTCAATACTGCTTTTCCAAAAACCAGACAGAAAATAGAATAAAACTCATGAACGGATCTTAGTCCATCACACCTACTTCTCATGTTTCTGTCCCATAAGTATCTGCATTTGTAACCAGAAGAGGAGCTACGACCAATATCAATGACAAGCCATACTGTAAATATTGTAAGAAAATTGGTCACAGAGTTTATAATTGATAGAAGTCCCAAAGGCCTCTCAAAGATCCTTCAACAACAGTTGGAGGAATATCAGACCACAACATATGACAAACACAGTTAGCAATGACAACAGTGGACAAAAAATGGAGAATACAACACTATGTATCTTACTTGGTACACCGTTTTTACTTGATCAATAATTAAATTGTCTCTTCTTTACCTTTACTCACATTATAAATAAGCTCTAAAAATAAACAATACTCAAGCATACACAGTAACGGCAAAGACATCTGAAAACCTTAACAAGGCGAAGAAAAGTGTGCTGATTAACCTCAATACAATCCAAGAAGGAAATGAAAGGTTCAGCCAACTCATAAGGGGAAAAAAGTTAAGTGTTTCACAAGCTTTAATCCAGCAACAGTCAGAAATGACTTCTGCTAACAAAGGTAACAGACCCTTCAAACAAAGATGCGGACAAAAGAACAAGCCCTAGAATATTTATGAAACCAAGTACCTGATCCTTCCCACTCGCATCAGCTTTAACCAACTTTGAATAAAATTCCTTGGAAACCCCTCCTTCAGCTGAACCACTTTCTTCAACATGTATAAAAGCTACCCGAAGTGCTTCATTCCTAGAAAGAAACAAGTCGTCTCATTTACACCTATAAATCAACTTAGAAACATGAAAACAGGACAATGGACTGCAATTACATTATTCATAAGAAACACCCCAATAAGGACCCTAGGCCACTTTTAAAACACCACCAATTAACCACGGTCCTTGTATATTCTTACAATCAACGAAATTTTACTTTCAAAAGAAAAGAAAGAAGCAAATATCCAAGTAGTAAAACCATCATCAACAAATTAATTCAAGGGAAATGTTTAGGCACCGATATCCATATATAATCGTAGCAAATCACAATAGCCATTATCAAGACAAATCTAGCATTGTCAAAAACATAACAAGAGCAACACATCAAGCAAGCTCCCTTTCGTATACTAAGTCATCATACATCTTTCCCGTAATATTAACGTATAATGTGGTAAAAGTGTAAATGTGTCTAAAAAGGAAAAAAAAAAAGGGGGGGGGGCAACGAACATGGACCTCAGTCTCCCAAAGAGAAAGGGCGTAGATAACCACTGACGAACCTCTGCAATAAAAGAGCAATATCAGCTGCCTCAGGTGCCTTGCGCTGCTTTTGCTGCCCGTAAATTTGGCAAGACACCACATATGTAAATTTTATATCTGCTTGAGCCCGTGCTTCACGAGATAGTTCAAACCCATGTGCCATGGGGAGACTAGTCCGTGATTGAACATCCACTGCATATAATTGTGCAATGCTTGTTTTGAGCAGTGCCTAAAATTGAGTAAAATACCCACCTCAACCACTCCAAAAGGAAAAGTCAACTGATACCTCCTACAGATCTGTTTTCCAAGAAACTCTGCAGCATTAGTGCCCTTCTGTAGTACATCATACCTCTCACTGCAGAGGAAGACAAAAAAAATCCAAATCATACAAAAGAAGGCATGATAGCTGGTAACCCAAATCCAAAAAAACAAAAGGCCATTGAATATAGTCTCATGCAAGTTACTTTAGGCTGTACAGACAGACACAAAAGTTCTGAAATCAAACCTGTCCTAGCTAACGTTTGGCCTCGGTAAGATGCCCAAAACCGCAGCTCCAATGCACCAGAGGAGCTTTGTTGAATTTCAGCATCACCACCACCACCATGACCGATTCGCTCCAAAAAATTTTCCCATTCATCTAAAGGCGGCAAAAAAGTTGATCATAAGGAAACCAAAGAATCTCCAAAATTATCGAAAAATCAATGTGCATAAACATAAGTGAGTGCAATTACTTCAGTTTTGGCACTAAATCTGAATAGAAAGGAACATAACTTGGCACAAGTACGGGGAGTATATCATAAAAGCCAAGGAAATCCATGCAGAGGAACCATAAGGCAGCTCTATTTCAACTTGAATTTTTTTATGTAATTTAAATTTCACACATATGCAAAATATACATTCTAGACAGCCAATAGAGTAGGCTATTCAAGAAAACAAATTTGCTCAGTTACATTGTAGGCAGTTGGCACTTGATTTTTGAGTTTTGATTTTGTGATCGAAACACACTTTGAAGTCTCAATTATTAGCTAATTCTACTATACAAAGGGGGGAAATTAAACTTCGCCGTAAAACATTTTTTTTCCAGTGTCTGAATAAGAAATTTATATAACAGTCAAATAGAATCATAGCCAGACTTTTTACAAAAAGGGCAATCATATCTTCTAACTTCATCCTAACCACAAAAATTCTCCTTGCCAGATCCCTAAACAAAAATGCTCAAGTCAAAGAAGCAATTGAAAGCAATAGACCAAGTAAACTCATTCTTTTTTTTTTGTAATTTAATTTTCATATATAAAGCCAAAATTGGCAAATTTACAAAATCAGCTGGACCGCAAGGTCTCCGCTAGATAGATAAAGTTTACTTTCAAATCATTAACGGAAAATCTAAAGTTAGCAAGAATTTCCTGGGCTTTAGCTTGATTGTTCTTCACAACACCGTGGTAAAACTACCGGTTCTCTCCTTTATATATTCAACTTCTTTTATATCTCCTATCAACTTTTATTAATGGTAACTCTTCCTTGGCCTACCAAGTTCCCGACTTGCTTCCTTAACACCCAAATGTAGCTCATAACAAGTTTCACCCACAATACTTTCAACTATCTTAGGACCATCACACATGGAGCAATACGGAAATAAACTACTCCATGCATACTGAAAACATTATGAATACCAGATTTTCAAAGAGATCTGATTCGGTTTAGCATGGAAGCTGCTACATATGATGTGTGAAAGGAAAGAAACTTAAGTTCCTAGAAAGAGAGCAAAACAACTGAATCAAAGGCAATGAAACCACAAATCAAATTAGGTCTTTCTTTGGTAATTGGAGAAAATTAGGAAGAATATGACAACGGAATGTTAAATGTTTGTCTTCCTATGCATATCCTTTTATAGGGCGAATGGGAGAGGAAGCAGGCTGAAGTGGGCTAAATGTGGAGGTTAGACCTCTTTTTGCGTACAAATTTTTCTGTCAGGCTTTATTGTGTGTAATTTAACTACTTCATTCCATGCATACAGGAGAGCATAAAAGTATAGCCAAAAAGCTACCCACGACAATTTCTGTTTACAAACATTCCATATCAATACACAATCAACAGCCGTGACCAGTTAAATGTCATACACCTTTTCATGAAATGACGGATTAAATTACACCCAAAAAAAAAATAGTATAAGGGTGACATGTTAGTTATCGGAGAATCTACTGGAGCTCAAAATTCCAAAAGGACCTTGTGTTCTTTGCCCTGGCTTCTTCTGTCTATGCTATCTGGACGGAAAGGAACCAATGATTTCATCAAGGTATCAGCAAAGATTGGCAAAGCATAATGAAGAATATAGTGCAGAACATAAGGTCCTTTGCAACATCCGGGAAGAGAATGAAAAAGAACAAAGTGAATTGAGCTTGCGATCAACATTGGAGTATGAATATTTTCTGTTCCTAGACTCTGGAGGTACCTCAGTCTCCAGTCCCTTCTCATAATTCCAGTAGTTTTGGCTTCTGGTTTCTTTTGCTAGCTACGGTGGCTAATCTTAAAAGTTCTTTTCATTCGGTATAATGTTTACTAGTAGTAGTAGATTTCATCCCTTTCAGCTTAAAGGGATCTTTTGCTTTTTTGAAGGTGAAAAATTTCATAGCTTCGGATTGGATTAGCTTAGATTTAGAATATCTTATGAAACTTAATTCCACTTGTATTTTGAGCAAGCCTAGTTTGCTTGCTAGCTTGCTATGGCCACTTTTGGTGACAAATCATTGTAAATTTACCTGATTGGGTTTATATATGAAAATTTTAGCTTCAGGAGAATCTTTTTTTTTTTTTTTGTAGTTTTGATTATAGATATCAACTGTAAGCAAGGTCAAGAATCATGTATCACCAAGGCTTGTAGCTAACACCACTTTTTTGTAAGTAAAATTTCATAAATAGCCATAGTGACACATTTACAAAAGTTGTAGCTCAAACCTAGGTACTAAACCTTAGCTTGAGCAACCATAGACGGCTTACAACATGCTATCCAATCTCTAACGCCAACCTTTACAAAAAGTGACCGGTAAGTGACAACATAAGCCAAGCATAATCCATAGTTATTCAAAGAGTAAGCTAAACTAACTGCCAACCCATATCATAATCCATAGATACCTGTAGCTATTCTTAAAGCAAACATGACATAAACTAGTTGCCATAGTGATAACACCAAGCATAGCTTGCACAAAATGGAGGTGGTTTACATCAATGCACGTCAAAGACAAAGCTAGTCTAAAGATAGTATCCGAAAAGCCAATAGAAGCAATAGGTAAGCAGGAGAAAACCATGGGAAGCGAAATAGGAAACAATGTGTCAACCAAAGTGTACCAGCAGTTTCAACTTCCTAGCCGTATTTCCTTGTTTCTTTTTTGTAAATAGCCATAATTCCTTGACACAAAGCATAAACAACAAATTCAGCAATGGCCTAATGGTAACCCTAAACCGAGGCGATTCCACTTTTTTGGTGTCATCTCCCATGAGGCAATGCAGCAACAAACAGACAGCTTCAGAGAACAAATAGCTTGCGCATTCCTTATCCTCCAGCTGGATCAGGTCTTGTAAAGATCTGCGGAGATACTCCCACGTTTATGGCTAACTCCCAGTTGAATTTGCATACTTGTATCTTCTCCAAGATTCCACAGCATAGCAGACATTTTGAAGGATGCCTCTGATAACAGCATCATGGTCGTTAGCTACCTGCTGATGAAGTCTATAATTGTGTTCTATCTATATGTGGTAGACCGTGGCTAAGAAGGTAAGGGTAGCCAGAACCTTCTGCAGCTTTGAACTCTAGGAATTTGTTGATTTTAGCCAATCTAGTGTATCTTGTCAATTGTCAAACCTCCTACAGCACTTCATCATTTTTAATACAGCAATCCACACTTTAGATGAGTAAGCACAGTGGAAGAAGAGATGTTCGTGATCCTCTATGAATCTGCACACAATAGACATGAGTTGGATTGAGACAGCCTCCAGTCCATGAGTTTGTCAAGTGTAGACATTCTCTTCCAACATGCAAGCCACAAGACAATTGCATAACGTGGAAAAAGTGGTTACATCAAACCACTCTACGCCAATCAACAGTAGGTGAGCTAGGCTGCATGGCTAAGGTAGCCTGTTTGATCGAAAAAGCAGCGGTATGTTTCCACACCGAACGGTCACCACCTTGCTTGATGTTTATAGCATTGCGGGCAATGCTAAATTGCATAACCTGGGGCCCCACCCTCTTCCATAAGGTAACCTCCACACCTCTTTCCGGGACATTCGAGACTTTCCCATTCTCACTAATGCTTAATTCCTCCTAAGTTCAAGGTGGTTGGAACTCAAAATACCTCAAGGGTGCCAAGGATCATATCAAAATGATGTTGTTTGTCCATTCCCTATATCTTTCCCAACACAGTGGGCATGCAGATCTCTGACCCGAAGCATTCTTTTCCATAGCCAAGAGTTAGAGGGTCTTGACTTTGCCTCTCAGATTGATTTCCCCTTTGAAATCACTGTGTGCGGCCACTTAACCGACAATCCCTCCTTATGTTCACAGAGATTCTAAACAGATTTCATAATGTAAGCATGGTTAACTAATCCCAGATCATGAATGTCCAATCTAGCCTTTTTCTTAGAAAGCCAAAAAGTTAGACCATTTTCCTTAGCTTTCCTAACACTTCCCCACAAGAGGGATTTTAAGATTCTCTCCACTTCTCTAATGATCTTGCTAGGTAAAAAATAGGAGATTGTCTGGTACCTACATACAACCATTAGTATAGAGTTAATTAGCTGAAGTCTGGCCCCACGTGAAAGTTTTTATTTGCCCAACCTTGTACCTTGTTTGACCGCCTATCCAGAAATGGACCACAATTAGAGTAGGGTAGTTTTCATGCCACTAGGGCAACACCCATGTATATAATGGGAAGATAACCTATTGTCATACCTAGAATACCAGTCATAGTATCTCTTTCTTGGGAATTAATGTCTGGTGTGAAAATGTCACATTTTTGTAGATTAGGCCGAGGCCCTAACAAGCTCTGGAATTCCTCCAGTGCCTCCTTGATTGTCCAAATTGATTGTGTGTCTATTTTGGATAATATGAAGAGATTGGTACCTAGAGTTGGATGTTTTCTTTTTTTTTTTTGGAATATGCATGAAGACTTCCACAATGAGCATGAAGAGTCTTGGGGAGAAGGATTCACCTTGTCTCAAGCCTATAGAAGCTTTAAAATTGCCATTCAAAGCTCTATTAAGGTTAATGAAGAAGGAAGCAGTATAGGTGCAGAGCTTAACCCAATTCAGAAACCTCTGTGGAAAGTTCATACCTTCTAGGATCCTCATTAAATAAGTCCATCTCACAGTGTCAAATACTTTCATGATGTCTACCTTGATAGTACAACGGTTAGGCCCTCCATTTCTCTTATAGTATTTCACCAGCTCATGCATTAAAAGTACATTGTTTTATATTATTCTATCTTTTACAAAGGCTGGCTAGTTTTCATCAATTAGATCAAGGATGAGTGGTTTAAGTCTATTGGCAAGGATCCTGGAGATGACCTTATAAATAACATTATAACCGGATATAAGTCTGAACTGCCTAATGCTTATAGGGCTGTCCACCTTGGAGATTAAAGAGATTGCAGTGGCATTAATAGGATAGTATATAAAGTCCCTATGGAAGAGAATACATTGATTAAAAAACAATTCACAGCTCCCAATTTGTTCAATTCTTCTAAAGCCTGATCCAACATTTGGGGGGGGGGGGGGGGGGGGGGAAGACAATTGTATTTCCATAATTTCGTGAGAGGTTGCAGGGAACTTTTTCTTGTATTATGCAATAACCTCTGATTCTGTTTCTTCCTCCCATTTGTAGTTTCAGCCAAACAGAAGTGGATGAGGCCTATGTGGAATTTGGATATCTATATATCCGGATTTACTTGTAAGATATTTTTCCCATAACAGAACAACTCTACTTCTTCGTTCCTGGCCTTGCCTCCACCATCAAAATGGAAACCATTCTCTTGGTACCCGGGAGCTCAGGGCACTATCCAGCTTTATAGCTTTACCTCTCCCACCATGTTAGCCAAATCCTACGAGCTCGTTTTAGCAAATCCCCATGCCAAAATTTGTTAGAAGGGATTGAAGCTCAACTCCGGTTCAGCTCGGAGTTACTTGCGGAAAGGCAGACAAAAACCAAAAAATTAAAAGAAGGAAAAAAGAAAACTTCAGAGTCAAACGGCCAATCTAGATGCACACTCAACATACTACCACGGGCCCGACTGGAAATGGGGGAGAATTCCAACCAAGGAATAGAGGGACACGCCATCCATGCTCAGACAATAGAAGGCATGGGCCAAGACATCCGTTGGCTAGAAGGGATAATTTCAAAAAGGTGGCAGACAGGCAGAGAATGGTGGTCATCAGAGGAACAATGGGATAGTCTAACTAGGGAAAACCCCAACAAGGGGAATCCATGGCGATGGGCAGTGGCTTTGCACCAAAAAGACCGGGGAGGGGGGCATTAGGAGGGGACGGAAGTTTGACTACAAGCTAGACAGAAAGGAGAGGACATTTTTTTTAGTTTTTTTTTTAAAAAAAAAAGGAGAATCTCTTTCCAAAAAAAAAAACAAATCAATGTAAAGGCCAATGAGACAAACAAGGAATGGATAATACCACAAGTAGTCCTATAGAGAAAGCAAATATATAAAGCAGTAACAGAACAGGAAAAGCAAAAGAACTGAAGAAATACCTGGAAATATCTTTTGGAGATAAAAAAGTGTTGATATGCCATCTTCATTTTCAACCCGCAACTCAGAGTTACTATAAAGAACAGTCTCGCTGTAGTAAGGCGTGAACACACTGTTTTCCCGTAAATGCAGCACAGAAATTAGTTAGAATGTTATTGTAGCATAAAGGACCTGAAACACACTTCACTTTGAAGGTTAAAAAAGAAAAATAACATACCAAAAAGGCACCGATTGACAAACTGGCTTTGCTGTAGGCATGTCCATGAATAAGGAATTTGTAAAGAACTCCAATCTCCTCCTTGCTTCAAGATTCTTAGGTATGTTATCAGCAGATTCCTTAACAGTGAGAAGTAGGTGCAGCCTTTTCACCAGCTCCTTCTATTAGAAGGCACAAATAAGTAAAGTCACAAAACGACATAGAAACAGCCTGTAAGCTTGAACAATCAAAAGCTTACAATTTCAGGATCCTTAGGCCACTCTATCCTAGAGAAGAGGCGTCCTTCATTTCTTGCCCTTGCCAATATATTCCAAGTATCAAGCTGCTCTCTGAGAGAGAGAGAGAGAGAGAGAGAGAGAGAGAGAGAGAGAGAGAGAGAGCTTACTTACACTGGAACGCTTAAGTAAAGAATCAAAATATACAGCAGCAATATCTTAATAAAACGGTTCAACTATGAACTGACCTCAAATCAGATGACAGTAACTCGTGGGTAACAACCTCGTATACATCATACACAGCTTTGGTAGCCCCTCTGGCTAGATCAGGAGTTTCATTTCGTATCTGAAATAAGTTAATGCAAATACGACTTCAAACTTCACCAAAAAAAAAAAAAATATGTAAATAATTAAGACATACTTCCTACTAACTTTAGAATTTGAAAAGGCCTCAAATGTACTCTTATATGAAATAAAATTATAACATACACACACACACACACACACACACACACATATATATATATATATAATGCATGTATTCATTCTTTAGAGCATTCCCGTGTGACTAAAGAATATTCCAAGGGCATAATAATCAATGAAAATCCAAATTTCAGGAAGAAATATTTTATAAGCATGGGCAGTGGCAGGTGCGATTTACGGAAGGAGAGGACAAACTTTCATGATCAAGCAAATAGAGCCAGCACCATCTATATTAGAACTCCAGCATTCACACAATAACTATCTGTCACACTTGAAGAAGCACCCAAAGAAAATTCCAACACTTGATTAACAGCGTTCTTAGCAAATTCTGCTGAAGAAATCCTGAAGACTTGCACTCCTGTTTATAACATAGGTGCTTGATACTCTCCTACCCTTTGGCATATCAGGCTTACTAAAATTAATTTTGTAACGAAATCAACTATATGTCTCCAATGTATGTGTTCTCATGGAAGATAAAGAATTACCAAGAAAAATTACATACGGTGACATTCCTATATCCTTATTTAACACATTTTAGGAAGAGCCTACTAACGCACCCATTCTGTAAGAAGTATATTAAATGCAATAAATCGAGCCGAGTCATGAGAGTTTATAAATTTGCCTGAGAATCTAAAATTTGATGCACTAACTATTTTCACCTGGCCTTGGACAATATTTAAAACATTTAAAAGTCATTAATCTCACTAGTAATTTGCTTGAGAGCATTTTGTTAGAGATAGTAAATGATATAATTCCTTTTAAAGTAGCAATTTTTGGACAATTTCCAGAGTAGCACCAACTCAAAAATGAAAATAATTCCTTTTAAAGTAGAGTAGTGCAGCTAATATGCCATATAATTCATGCATTGAGCTCTAACTGTATAATGGACCCTGATAATCACACACAAGAGGAACGCGCGGCCACAAGAACAAAACACATGAGGTAACTTTTTTTTTTTGGGTAGGTCAAGATAACAAAAATTGTTAGCAGCGTACAAAAAATATAACCAAATCAAAACAAATAGCACCTCTCTCTCTCTCTCTCTCTCTCCCTCCCTCCCTCCCTCCCTCCCTCCTGGTACTCCCCCTTTTTCCCCCGCTTTTTGTCTCTTCTGGTACTTTGGTGATCCTATGTCATGTTTGCTTTGAGAATCCTGTACCCTTGGCTATTTCATTAATGCTAAGCTCAAAAATGGAGGAGATCCTTTTTTAACTTTTCCTCCGGTATCATTACAGCAATCATTCAAGCTACCTACCAACAAATAAGAAGATTCTCGATTCTAGTTTCTAGACACCATTTCATTGACACCTCCCAATTACTTTTTGTTCTTTTATCCTCACTCCATATAGTAGCGCAGAGTCTTAGGATCGAATTTATTTACATGTAGCAGCACATACCAGCAGCCCAGTCAAAGCAGTAAATTTCTTTAACACTTCTGGAAGCTTCTTGAGAGACAATGTCATGACAAGTGAACCCTCTTGAAGGCTGTTGTTGATCTCACGGAATATCCTCTCAACCCTGTTGCAAATCAGGCATTGGAAAAAAAAAAAAAAAAAACTCATACATATACTTCTATGGTCACATAACAAGACAGAGGAAACGCAATCTTTGCATCTGAAATATACTGAAAATCGCACCATAGTCTCCCTTCCCCATCAACCAGAGAGTGTAAGATCTTTTCGATACTGTAAAAGCATTCCTGAACAGCATACGCCATATATTCATCCCTGCATACTCTATTCCACAAATCTGACTGGGTATCTCTGCAGTCAAGAGCCAAGTCCATTGCTAATAAAATCTGCAACGTTTGATTCAGAATATGAAATGAATAGGACATTCTAACATTTTCAGGGAGCAAGACAGCTAGTATAATTGTCGCACCTTGCTACTAAGGAGAAACAGGGGCCACTGGACCAATCTTAAAATTCCCGTATTGCTTGGCATCAAGAGCAAGTCCATCTCTCTGAAGGGGAAAAAAAATCACAGAGAAAGCAAATAACAAACCTGACAGAGTGGACAACAAGAGACAGATGCAATGTAAAATGTAGAAGCAGAAATACCTGTTACTAATATAATCCTCTTCACGCAAGCTTTTGATGATATCATTCCAGAATGGAGAAAATATGGCTGCATATTCCTTGTTGTTATCTTGCACATTCTAGTAATCAGATGAATAACGTCAAAAGAAATAAACTAAATAGAATAAATATACAACACGTAGACAGGGGAACAATCACTACATCCTAAGAAAGTGGAGTATCCTTTGCGGCTTTCGCGAGGATGCGTAGAGCACATTCGTAGATTCCTTCTGCCCAGTCAGTCAACAACATCCAAATTTTAGGAAGTGCTTTAAGGGTGGATTAGCTACTAAGACCAATGCAATTAATTATGTCTCTACCAGAAGTTGGCTTGCTTCCTTTTCCAGGAAATTGGGACTACTATATCGAACATGATGAGAAGAAAGTATTTGTGTAAAGTTAACTTTTCTTCTGAAGGAGATTTGGATTGTTCGGGATTCATCTCATCACAACTGTTTACTCAAACAAATCGGTGATACTATGCCAAAACACGCTATCATACTGAACAATGTCAGAACAGGATGGCTTTCTCTTTCTAACAAAATTCCCCCTGGTCTTTATAAAAGTAGCACGAAATTACCAAAACAAATGAATAAATGATAAATAAAGAAATGCGAGGCTTCTAGGACAATCAGATACAAGCATATGTACATTATTGGAAGAGAGTTATTGGCTAAGATTAGACTATATGTAAATTATTGAGAAACATGAGCCTCTGCTAGCACTGCAAATCCAAGATAACATTACTATGTGTAAATTATTGGAGGAGACTTGCGAAGGATAAGAAAAATTGAGAGATTGCCGTAAGCTGCAACATTGATATGCTCATTTTACTATAACGTATAGATTGTATAAATGGTTTGTGGGTTTGTGTTTTTTGCTCTCTCCTCCGGGGCAGGTAGTTTGTAGATGATACCCGTTAAAGATGTAAATGCTCAATTATTATCAATGAGATTCTACTTACCAAAAAGGAAAAATAGAAACCTGGACCTAAATCAATATCACATCTTTGCAATTGTGGATATGAACACAGAAAATAAAAGGACATCCTTAATTTACTTTCGGTATCATTAAATATAAGACAAAACAAGTGTGTTGTGACACTAATTCGACAGCTGAAAAGAGAAAAAAGAAACTAAGCACTTACTGACCTGTGATGCTATTCGATCGAAAGGCAACCTGCGAAAGAAAACACTTAGACAAATAGTACTGATGCCACAAAGAAATACATCTGATGTAACAGAGAAACTACAAGTAACTGAAGACAAAGCTACTCATTGAACTAACCTTTTCACCTCTGATGAAACAAGATTCTTGACAAAAGCTTCTGGAAAGCTCTCGAAACGTTTGTGTACCATTTCAGTGGACCGAATCTGGCCAATAAATCATTTAGAATTAAGATATCTCTCGCAGTGAAAAGGTAATTGCAACATGTTCATGATTATTCTGGGCACACGCAAGTTGTACCAAAACCACAAGTTCTAAGCTCTCTATCTTTTGTGGTGGGTGACAGGGATGCCATAGATTTTCTTTGCACAGTGGAGGGGGGCCAGCAAATGCATGATGCGGACATCAGCCTGCTTGTGCCTTTCATCTGGTCCTTCTTGCCCAAGCGAGAATCAAACAGTGGACGCACAAAGTTAAGAATGTTCTCTAAACAATCCAAATACAATGTTTAAAGTGAAAAGTTTGTGTTACTTTATCATGCTTGGTCAGGAATGAATTTGGATACAGAAAAGCACATCATCAACAGCACCACGGAAAGGGGCATTGACAGATAATAAGATGGAGTTAGTAGTGATGAAGTCCATGGCTATGGAGACTTGGCAGACAGAAATTTCTATATGAGTTGCTCCAGCATTGACTTACGATCCATGTTTGTTAAAACAAGTTTTAATCTCGCCAAATACATATGAGTGAATTAAAGTACCTCTCCCAGACGTGCTCGAGCACCCATAATAGCTCCAACTATTGCAGATAATAGAGTGTACCAGATGTGAATATCCATAAGATATATCTGGGTTCAGAAAAAAGAGAGAAATCGTTATAATCAAAACTCGAATACAAAAATCTAGAACATCATCCAAATCAATTGATCACACAGCTAAGCTCTAAAAAGGCTACAAGCTTTTATTTCACTACAGGAAAAGCAGTTTAGACATCCAAACATCAAATGACATGTTCCCTTGCATACTTGGGTTGGACTCCTCACGATTGACCCAGTACATGTCGAAACATTTTTTACCAATAGAAGCCAAGGAAACAGTCAGTAAAAATAAGAAAAGAATTTGACTAAGACTGAGTGCTTCTCAAGAATTCTTGAAAAACTAGCCGGTTAATCATGAAGCCAAGTACTCAACTGAAATCTTGTGCTATCAAACATGAAGTGTGTGCAAACACTAACATTAGCTCATGCCAAACTTCCGTCTCCATATTAATCTGGTCTCTACCTCGTTATGGTGAAACAGCTATTAGTATCTAGATGTTAATAACGGAGAATCATCCTTTTTTTTCACACTAACAAGTGGACTATAGGCAATCGAGAACATGAGTTAAAGATAAAAGGTACTCACAGCAATAACAGGTGCCCACAAGCAGGCCACCGTCAATGCATTATTGTTGTCTGCCATAAGAATGCAAGAATGAAGAGAAATGAGCAGTACAGCAAACACTTGACATCAAAATCCTTAAGTAGACGTCTCTTTCAATAAACCTATTATTCAGAAACTAGTAAAGCAAAGAGAATGCCTCAAATTCAAGTTCAATATCTAGGAAGAAGATCAAAGGAACCACAAAGACATGTAAAGAAACTTACTTTTAGATATGAAATCGTGCCATGAGTATTGCAAGGATGGGAGATTTACAATAATGTTTGTTGGCTCAACTAGAGGTCTAATCTGCAATCAGTAGATCAACACTAGATCACGTCACCCATGTGCTAAATAATATGCTAATAAAACTAATACCAACTTATCAGTAAATACATAAATAAATAAAATAAGCAACACATACAAGATACATGAATACTAAATATATATTCAAGAGGGTAGAAAAAGGTAGAAGGGGGATTCATACAAAAGAACGTGAACTTGCCTGAAGAAAGTATGCAAATGTAAACTTGCAGGCAAAGATCACCAGCCAAAAAAGCACATACCTATAGTAAGATAATATAGAAAACAAATCAACAGGTGGCCCCAGCTACCAAAGCGCCAAGTTACCTGATTGTATTACACAGAAGAATTTTGGGGACCAGAACAATATATGTATACTGAATTTTGGTTCTACGACCCATTGTGTAGCAAGAAAAGGCTTAACAAACCTTATGTAATCAGTGGCCCTTTCAACAAGACCACGACCAACAAAATATCGCTCCTGTACGATTTTTAGCCAGTAAGTTCAACACCAAATACTGCAAAGATATGTGAATAAAGTGTTGCAGCGTCGCTAGTTCAACCTGATAGATCCATTTGAAGAACTGAAAGAATGACTGATCAGCCACTTCTGAAAAAGAGTGGCACGCAGGTATCCTCAAGAATAAGGCTAAAATCAGCCTGAGAGCAGCGTAAACTCCCAACACCAAGACATAGATCCGGAAGTATAAAGAGTTGGAGTTTTGACTCCTCTCTTCCAACACCTTTCTGCACATTAAAGGTGCAAATTAAGCAACCAGTGTTGCTTCACTGATCCCTTCAACCTCCCCCCCCCCTCCCCCCCCCCCCCCCCCCCCCTCAAACAAGCAAAAAAAAAAAAGAGAGAGGTACCCAAAATAGGCGGCAAAAATACGATATAAACTCACATATACACGTATGTCACAAATACAGAGCTCAAACCCCACCAAAAAAACCTAATAAACAGCCTTGATATAGCCATGCCTCTGGCAGCAGTATAAGCTCCAAACATGAGGAGAACATCTAAACAACCTGAAACACTCATAATACAATCCAACAAGCTTAGATGCAACAGCAAAAGCAAGAAAAGTTCAAACACCTAAATGCACAAAAAGAAGATCAATAATAAACATCTTAAGCAAAACAGCTTACTCTCTACAAAATTCATGATAGCAAAGGTGGGGCCCACACTAAGTACACTCTTGAAAGTGTTGAGATTTAAATGGCCGTGGTTGAAGGCTATAATTGTCAAAGCCTGAAAAGAAAATTAAACACCCAAACCATAAAAAAAAGATGCAAATTATATCCTTGCAAAGTAGACATTCAATATCTAATAAATGAACATCCTACTAAGACTAGAAATTACCCAAAATTTAAAGCAAGAAAGTTACCTGAAACATTAAAGCCAGAAAGATCCACATACGGTGAAAACTTCGATACAAATGAAGGAATGTCCGATGCTCAACAAATGTGCTCTTCCCAGTCTGCAAACAACAAATACATGGAAAATACGCACATAACTAAAAATGAGTCTGAGCAGATATACTAACGTCAGCATACCAAAAGGAAAAAAGGCACAAATTTATTGAGAATAAAAGTAAATATAATTAAATCTATGGATGGTTTAGTAGGCTACTAGTCATAATAATTTCCCACATGGCTAAAAGACGGAGAAAGAAACAAATAAAAAAAATAAAAACAACAAAAAAGAGCAAGTATATTCTGAGAGGAATTGAAGGAATTAACACGACTATAGACACAATAACAAACACCACCAAACACCATTACACAGAAAGGAAAACTAACCCTTTTCCCCTTTTTAGGAGGTATCAAGAGAAATGGCGAATCCTTTTTAAAGGGCCAGCTCAGGTCAAAGCAAGCAGGTGACCTGCAGAGGTACAAAAAAATTAATACAAAGAGACAATGCAGAAGCTTATTCCCACTAGGTGAGGCATTGGTATTCATTAAAAAAAAAAAAGCACGTTCTACGAGAATAGCTTTGATCAATATTTTAGGTAAATAGTGCTTTTGAGAATTTTCGGCCTTCAAATTTTCTCCTTGAGAAAAACATGGAGAAGCAACGAAAAGGAGACAAAGGTAACTAGCTTTCAACAGCTAAATTTGGTGGAAGTAAACCAGAAATATTCATTGAAGTCGTCATAATTCCGCCATTTTGAATGTGAAGCTTTTCCATTATTGTTCCTCTCTGATTCCTGATAGGAGGAGGAAAGGGAATACACAAAACAAAAAGAAGAAAAGTGAGCACTTCTCATTAAGACAACAAACTGTCAAGTAAACACAACAGAAACAAATACAACAACCCTCTGGGAGGCCCTGCAGAGAAATATATAGTAAGGCCAAAAAACAAGAACTTCGACCCCAAAAGGGTAACCACGTAAACTCCTGCCTCAAGCAGAGAATCTCTGCTGCCACACAGCCAATGTGCAGACATCAACAAGGTAGAATATAGTCTCTGGGAAAGCAACAGGCTGAGAGCCACTCAACCCCCAAAATTCAGCATAATGCGACAAAGATAAAATAAAAGACACCACAAAAGTCATTATGCGTGGTAAACCAGAAAAAAAAAATTGAGTTCGAAAATAACTACAAAAGGTGTTGTTTATATATTCAACACTTCTGAGTGCAATAAGTGCAACTAGGGGGCAAATTAACTCACCTTAGCCATAGTATGATATATGGGGCAAATGACTTGATCTAGGAAGGAGACAGAACCACTGTCACTTGTACAGCTGGCAGCGTGACACGCCTCACCATGATCTAAAATAGCATCCAACTCCCTAGCCATCTGCAATAATGAATATGTTGCT
The DNA here is from genome assembly GCA_036186865.1 of Eustoma russellianum. NCBI lineage: Eukaryota > Viridiplantae > Streptophyta > Magnoliopsida > Gentianales > Gentianaceae > Eustoma > Eustoma russellianum. The sequence continues at coordinate 309,627 of AP025043.1, forward strand.
TATATTCTTCTTTTTTCTTTTTGGTAAGTTTTACATTGATGTTAAAAGATTTACATAGGTTTGAATATGTGGCTTATATTCAAGATAGCCTAAACACTTGTTCAGTTAACTAGAAATATATTTCAACATCACAAGGCCAGGCAACCGTTTCTGGAGATGATACGACAACTGACTTCCTTTTTCCTTTTCTTTTTTCATCTTATGCATATGAAGATTTCATTGACAATTATAATAAGTTGCAATAACGGAAACAAGGAAACCATATTAATAATAAGTTGCAATAACGGAAACAGGGAAACAATATTGCCCCAAAAAACAAGTGAGCTCCTCTCATGATCCACTAAATTATTTTAATTTCAAATATTCTCCTAACCAGTACCCAGAACAACATCCTAGCTTTATTTAAAAAATAGGATACGCCCTGTTCCTAGAAATCTGCTGAAATTGTCGCAGATCTCTCTCTCTCTCTCTCTCTCTCTCTCTCTCTCTCTCTCTCTCTCTCTCTTACCCAGCACAACATCCTAACTTTCTTTCGAAAATAGGATAGAAATCCACTTTTCTCTTCTTTTTGTCCATGTTCCTAGAAATCTAATGAAATTGTCTCAGATCTGAGTGAGAAACTGTTGAAGGTTGCCTCTCCCCCCCCCCCCCCCCAAATACATTCCCAGGTTCATTTGGAGATTTTTCTTCTTCCCTTTCACTTTTTTCTGTTTATATTCAGAATTTGTGTTATATTTTATATGAACAGGGTAATAGCCCAAGCTCTTCACAAAATGTAGAAAAGGCTCCTCAAAAACTAATCCAATCAGCTATCTTCCACAATCAGTCCGGTTACGATCAGAACAGATATTAACAGCAATGGACCAATTCAGGATAAAGGACCCACTTTTTCTTCTTCCTTTTCTGGTGAAATTAAGTTTTCATTGTGAATAATAAGGATTACCAAGGAACAATCATTAGACCGAATGATTTGACTTTTTATTTAAATCAGTCACCAACATTTAAATTCAATCGATCTTGTCCCTGCCGCTTGTTAACTTTCACCGACTTAGATCCGCACTCTTTCCACAGCGTATCAGTTCTTCGCCCATAACTTGACCCATAAAACATAATTTTAACTCATTCCAGTAGTTAAAAACCACCATTTAGGTAGCTTTTTTCTTGGAAACTTTCTCCTTTTCGATAGATCATTTAATGCTGCCAAGATCAATTATGATGCACAGGTCACAGTATTTGAATCCAATTTAATCATATATACTCTGTGAAGCTTGAATTTGTGAGGAAATGGTGTCCACATACGACAAACATCAAACTTGGATTCCAAATACTTTTTAAATGTAATTCACAAAGATTAAAAATCACTTAAACCACATAATTTTCAGGATGGTCCAGTCATAAAGCAAAGAAGCATTTCACAGTTCCAAACTGACTGTGCATAGTAATTATTTCAAATTGACTATGAGATACCAGGGTGCAATGCAGGAAAGACTTACATGGTGAAATATGTAGCAGATACACTCAGGTAGAAAACGCACATTAGCTGCTTCACCCCATATGCAGAAGTACAAAGAGACGAGAAAGAGCTTCCTGTCCCTATTAACGGCTTCCAGACTAATGGACATGGATGATCAGAAGCTTGAAAGTAAGCAACATAATATAATAGCATAAGGTTTGAAGATGTACCTGTTATATACCAGGCGTATGCGTAAATATCTGCACCATCTTATGTAGTTATCTAACACCTTTAAGAAGACTTCTTTAATAGCCTTTTCGTCAAGCTTCTGACAAGGAAAACAACACGTTATAGCCTTTTCACAAAGAAACACTTTTAACAATAATGATGTAAACCACCTCAGCCTTTTTTCACAAAGAAACACTTCAAACAAAATTTTGCCAACCCATTAAGATGCTACTTGAAATGCATTCCAAAAAGTACGGAATACAGCAGAGCTAAACCACTTCTAAAATTTCTCTTAAACTCTGCGACTTACGGGATCTGCTTCAACAGGTATTCCAAGCCGTGACTGCGAGTTGGCTAGAATAAGAACAACATTCTCACGCTGATTCCTTATGTTGTCTTTCTGTATAAGAACCTCGGTCAATTCATTTCATGAGAAACAAAACATATGAAGACATCTAGCCAACAAGATCCCTGCTTTCATAATACATTCCCAAATATTTCATGTCCAAAGACGAATTCGTGCACGATGGGATTTGCATCCTTTTTTCCCTATCAATATGTTATTTTTTATTTAAAGGCAGAATGTCTTTATTTATTAGACTAATTAAAGTTTTTTATGCTCCCAGATAACAGAATAAAAGAACTCGTCTGAAATAAGTTTAATTCAAATATCAAAGAAACAAAGACAAACGATTCGTGGATGTGGAAGAAAATCATGTTAATCATACCAAATATGATGCCGAACAAGAGGAATAAGATTGGTAATGGATAGTCCACTTCATTTTAGTCAGATCATTGATCCTTGGGGAATTTCGGATAATTCAATAATGTGAAAAAAAGAATGTTAAAAATTCCAAGACATGCAAAAGTAAGTACAGCCATTAAAACCGGTGAATGGAGTTGGTAGGTGGGAAGGGATGATAGAAGATATGATAACCTGTGCAAATGCTTCTTCAGAGGATTGCTGGTCTCAGTGTACGCTCTAATTTTGTGGATGCTTGCTGGGAGAGAATGTCTCCTCAAGATAGACTTTTGGAATGGGGGCATTATCATGAGAATAAATGCCTACTTTGTGGGTGTAACATGAAAATCATAATCACATGTTCTTCTCATGTACTTACTCGAGAAAGCTGAGTACATCTATTCCCAGTGCATTGAAATGTGAGCCTAAACTGATTCAGTGGCAGCACAATTTGGATTGGCTCCAGAGCAACAACTTTAAGTCAAAATTTCAGAAGGAACTAATTAAACTAAGCCCGGCAGCTTGTATGTGAGGAATATGGAAAGACAGGAATCAAAGACTACACCAGCACATCAACATGGAAGCAATTGTTCATTCGCAAGAAATTCTAAATAGCGTCAGCCTTTTTGTGGGAACTTGGACAGGTGTTAGAAAAAAAACTAACTGGGGATATTGCTGTAAACATAATGCAAATATCATGGCGTTTTTGGCAGGAGTAAGGGCATAACTCTAAGCGCTTTTCTTTTATTTGGTACATGGTGCTCAAATGATTAGATCTCTAAGTAACTTTTTGGGGGGAAAATATAATTAGGACAATGTAAGGGAGACACACACGCACAAGAAAAAGAAGAAGAAGAATTGAACCTGGAAACCAAATATGAATTCCAATAGATCAAACATGTCCATATCCCGCTGCCGAGAAACCTCAAACTCAGCAGGAAGCCTAGGAAACTGATCTGTATACTTAAGAGCCGAAATAGATCCTCTGACCTGCATTTGAGAAGATAATATAAATGCAGTACAAGAATTTGAAACAACCCAGTAACTCTCTCGAATAACCATCCAGAATATGAGTACATCTTCAAAATATAATGAAATCAAACAAGACATAAAATGACTACCGATCAGTAGTAATTTCTCTTTTTTGTAAATTCGATCAGTAGTAATTTGCAAGGATTAGAAAAGAAAAATAAACATTAAGATTTCAAAATTTATATGTGACTGTTTGTCTCAGACGAAACAAAAGCACCACAGGGAGCAACATAGGATTCAATAGAGTTGAGTTCTCAACTTACTTCTGGAAAGAATCCAACAGCGTTGGTAAGGTCTGGTGCTTCGAGAGGAACAATATTGTAAGGTGGACCAATATTGTAAGGTGTAAGTCCACCGGATAAAGTTTCATCTGACCTTCTAATCCTTCTTAACTGGATAGAATAATTACAATCAAAGAACACAAGAGAGGGAAATGAAAGTTGAAACCAGAAAAAGCGTTCAAGATATATGCGTGTGTTTGTGAGCATTTGTGAGTACTCCAACAAAGAGCATTCCCAACAAAGAGCATACTTCTCACTAGTATGAGAGATACAATAAAAAGGGAGGGGGTGGGAAGGAAACGGACCTCCTCGGTGATTAGTCTGCCCACTCCTTCGGGAGCATCTTTACTTAAAGCCTCCATCACCTCAACTAAAGCCCTCAATGTAGCAATAATATTTTTCATTTCATCAAAGCGATGTCTGAATCTAAAAGAAATAGGGAGGAAGAAGCTATTCAGTGAGAAATCAAACCTCTATGCTGGCAACAAGAAGCAAGCTCATGGAAGCTAATAAGATGCTCAAGTTCCAAAAAAAAAATTTCCTATGCGTTCCTGACAATTAACAAAGATTCCATGGTTCATGCACAAATTAAAGGCTAATTCCCAGTTAAATTTATTCTTCTCAATCTTTGACCAGGAATTTACAAAAAGCCTAGTGTAAAAGTTCATTACCAAGTAAGCTAAGATCTATCTTCAATAGCGTTAGCCATTTAAACTTTTAAGTGTAAAAAAGCACAAATTGCTCGTTTGTATAATGGCTTGAACATTTCGACAAGATGGTCACTTATCAAAACAAGTATGCAAAGGCTATTTGGACTTCTGCTACCCATAAATAAATAATATTTTCCACTTGGAAAGAGCAATCCTTGGAATTGCACGTAGCCAAGGACAGTTTTAGTGGCAAGCCTACCAAAGTCAAGAAAGGACCAAGTTCCAGTAACAGTTCAACCATAAAACACATGGAAATGCCCAAGATTGAGATTGTACATCACAAGACATAGCCTGTTTTCAAGATTCATCTCCTATTAATAATTTTGGAATGTCCACACATCATCTAACATTTTGAGTTGTACGCAAGAAAAAGAGAAGTTGATCCATTGAAAATTGCAGCTATTATTCCTCACAAAGTGTAACTTTAAACAGCGTATCTTCAAGACAAGGAGTGTAGACAGAGCATACTGTTCAAAATTTGAGCTAAATGTTCCAGATTCTCGCCATCTTTGTTCTTCTCTCTGGATATCATCCACTTTGTGTCGCCTCTTATAACGTTGGTAAAATTCCCATAAGTGTTCAACATCACGACTTCGATCAAATGGAGTCCCATCTTTCTTGGCAAGTTTTTGCTGCAAAAGTAAGTTATCACATACCAAGCACTGTCTCTGAAAGCTTCACAAATCCAAATATTTTTAGTGCAGAAGCAAAAGCCAATTTCAGAAAAAGGGCCAACAGCTAATTAAAAGGCCACAATAACCAAGCTTGATAGAACGCTGATGTAGCAATGAAGGATATGATTTTAGTGCCTCAGTGCCAAACTGTGAGCCAAACTTGCAGTAGATAGAAGCAAAAGGAAACACAGAGAAAAAATACCCCTAGAGCCTATTTGACATTAACAATGGAATGATGGAACCTCTGCACCCCATTGTTGGCTGGGGGGAGAGGGAAAAGATTATTGTTCGTTGAAAACCTCAATCTGCCAATCTAAATCCCTCCCCTTCCCCTTCTTCGTTTTATTTTTCTCTAATGTACTTGTAGATTCCTGAAGGGCAAAACATATTAAGAATACCATTTTCTCAAATTAATAATAATAAGATTAATAACAATAATGAAAGGTGCATACCCAGGATCTTGAGAGCCACAAAATTAATCACGCAAATATCACAATAAACATCTCTCACTACGACAATTATGTACCTCTTCTCAAATCAACATGAGTTTTACGTATCCCATTGCTTAGGTTAATTCTAGCTTGAACTTCACCAACATACATAACAGCTGTCAAAAGTGTACCAAATGATAACTTGAACGGGAGAACCAGATATCTGGATTCCTAAGGAATCTATGTTGTGGACCTATTACAACAAAGCTACCAGTAAAATGCATCATGGATGGTTTTTTATCATAATGACCAACGCAAAAACAAAGCTGATCTCTGAAGTTGCGTCATCATAACCTTTGTTCTACAAAATTTTATTTCCATAAACAGCATGATTATAATCCTAAAGAAAATTGTTTAGTCAAATCATGTTAATCCTATTCCAACATATCCAATAAATTTAAGTGTTTGCATGAAGATTATGATGAGATTGATTTCACATAAATGCTACCTTCATCCCAAAATATAAATGCATTTTGACTTTTTAATACAACGTAAATTACACAATATTTAAAAGTGAAAGTGCAGTTACATTTTGGAAGAGGAAGTAGTAGATAAGATTGTTCCTTTATCACTTACCCAAAAAAAATATTCCTTTATCCATTAAAGATAAATTAGGTCTGGTTTAGAGAAAAAGGAATAGAGAATACAAATCTCATGACCACATATTCTTCAGATGCAGATTTCCAAAGGTGTGGAGGAGGAATGTCAGAAGCCACTGCTTTTGCCCGATTCTCTGTCTTTACATAGAAATTTGAAGGATTGATTTTTAAGGTGTCTTCAAAGGGGAAAATTTAGCTGTAACTCCCTAGCTACAAGTTGTATATGGTGGTCAATTATGTGTGGCACGACACTGACATTCATTCCGTCACCAAAAAGGGAAAAGGATGATCAAAATTGTCCAAATAAGCTAAGACGACTAGAGAATACAGAAAACATGCTTGTGCATGGAGGAAGGTACATAGAAATAATGTCGATCAGCATTCTTAATATGTAATCATGCATCAATGAACTTCTATAAATCAAAGCTTCATTATAACAACATTATGGATTATTTATCATCATTCAATATATAGTATGGGAGTTAAAAATGGTGCTTGTTTAATGAACATCATATGAAACGTATTGAGACAATGAAAAGACAAGCTTGTTCCCACATCATTGAACTTATCCAATGAAACATCCCCTTTACCTTGTTCAGGTCCGCTTGGTTCCTGTTTCAGAAGCAATAAATGTATTTTTTTTTTTTTGTGAATAAAAAGCAATAAATGTAAGAAACACTAAAGAATACAGAGAGGCATTAGCGTAGATTATTGAATTGTTCCTCAATTCTAATACCATGGGTTTGCTTGGAACGGAAAAGGTGACGTTAGGATTTATGGGGCCTAACAGAACTTTGTTTCGGTTTACTAAGTACTGGGCGCAAAGTCCAACATGATATTGCTTCCACCAATTCTATGGGGTAATTCTACCATAAAGATTATTGAAATTCTTCAAGCATGCATGAAAATACCTTGATGACAGACATCAAACCAGTTTTAAACTGTAGAACTCCTCTACCATGACTGTTAGGATCCAAATTCTGTGCCATGGTATATGCCTGCTCACAAACTGAAACAAAGATCAAGCCAAAGTAAATCATTTGATATTGGACTGGATATAAATAAAATATTGTTTTTTTGTAAGTTAAAATTTCATATATAAGCCTGGTTAGGGAAATTAACAAAAGGTATTGTCGGGGGAAGGCAGTAGCAAGCATGACTTGCTCAAAATCCAAAGGCACAAAGTTTTCCTAGCATAATCTAACCAAAATCTAGTGCCAAATATGGTCCCATTCCATATTCCTAAAACAGAAACACAAGGCTCCCCAGTTAAGCAAACCAGGGGAGCTTCAAAAAAACAAGAGGATAAGAAGCAACCTCAGCTAATTGCAGGTACAACTTGGAATAACATGAATCTAATCTAGAGTAGCACCCAAGTAGGTGGATAAAAATACAAAATAACTCTACAGTTGGGTGGCAAATAAATAGAATATAACAATAATGGAATAATGATCAACATAACAATACAGCAATTAAGAGGAATAAAGAACAGTTTAACTCGGTTCAAACCTAGTGTATACTCTATTCGCTTCCTCACATTTATTTACTATATGATTTCAAACCCCATTGAAGAGATATTGTAGATATCCGTACACTGTGTATAATCTTTAAACTCGTTAATAGTATTCTATCCACTCTATTGCTTTCTATTTTCCCTTTTCTATCTAAGATATTGTTAAAGTCTCCCATAATGATCCAAGGACGGTTCACATAGAGGCTGTTCTGGTATCTTAATACTTGTCACAGATCTCTTCTTCTACACCTTGCATTATAATCATACGCTACAGTAAGTATAAAGTTATCCTGAGGAGGGGATTTTGTTTTAGTCATACAGGTTATGCATTGTTTTTCACAATGCAAGATCTGTCTTTCAAACAGATTTGGTTCATCCAACTAAAAATCTTGCTACAGTTTTAAGGACAATAATGTGAAGAACCTCCCAATTCTTCTACTGTTTGTTCTTAACCTCCACCAGACCCAATATGCATGTACCCTTTCCTTCAATGTATTTCTTAACTTCCTTCTAGCTTTAAAAAGGAATTTAAACCCCTTATATTCCAACAAGCAATCTTAATCATCTTTTTTCTTTCTCTAGGCCTCCTACTAGACTGTTTTAATGGGGAGTAACCATTTCCCCTCCAATCGGGTTTCAACATTCTTTTGAGTTGTGTGAATTTCACTGACTTTTTGTAAGGAATAGAAAGTTTCTTTGAAAGGTTGGGATGTAGAGGACCAATCTTAGCAATGGGAAGATTCCTCTTAAATTGCTCCAAAGACCCCTTAAAGTTGTCTTCTTCCTCATAACTAGATAAACTTTTTAGGTTTTTTTCTTAATTGTGGGTTTTATCTCGCCACTGTCCTCTTCTGAATTGGAAGAAAAGTACTTACTAGATTCCAATTAGTTCCTTCTTCTTCTAGACATACTACTATAAGCAAGGTCTTCCAACGAACCTAAGTATTGGCCTCTAAATGAGATAACATTCTCCAATCAACCTCAAAAGACGAGTTTAAACGGTCTTGTTTCCGGGTCTTGTCCAAGTATTCTTGGGCCTTTGTCCTTATGTTGGTTACCTACTCCTTTGCTACTATTTTGAGGAGTGCATACCCTCACAGTCCATTTCAGCCTCCCTGTAGAGAGGAGTAAATTTATTAAGGTTAGATGAATAAAGAGAGTAGACAAGACATTACCATTTCTATTCGTGCTTGGGTCATGAAGCTTAGAAATGTTACCATCTATGTGGTTCTCTGAAGTGTCGACCTTTGATGAGTTGACCTTTACATTCACTTCACCATCCACTCTCACCTTTATTGAGTTGACCATTACATGCACCTCACCATCTACTTTAGTCTTACCTTTATTTCTTTGCTTACCTTATCAAAGGCAGTGTCATCACTTTTAAGGACTTGCATCTTGGATGAGTTGTTTGGTCTACCACCTTTCTGGGGCTTGTTATGAGCTGCAATTGTTGTAGTCTTCGTGGGAGGGGTTTTATTGTCCTACAGAGTTTCACAATAAAAGCCAAAAGTCTTACACTTCATGCATTGTGCTGGCATCTACATATAGGTAACCTCATATGCGCAATCTTTTCCATCTTCATCAATGAAGTTTAGAAATTTGGGGGGAATCTAACTAGCATTGATTTCAACACAAATTCTGACAAATCACATTCTGGATTGAGGGTATCAGTCGATCCGTAAATATTGTCTTGCCTATAAAGGTGCCTACGCCACTGAGTACATATGAATTGAAATAATAGTGTCAAATATTTGGGAACTGCACTCAAACTGAAACAACAACCAGTTTGAGACGTTGTATTGGCTTATTAAAGACCCAAGGCCAAAGAAAAAGTACTATGTTTCCAAAGGTCATAGGAGAATAGTCTAGGATGTTTTGTTTGGATTCCTCAAACTGAAATTTAAAGACAGAGGTTGGATATGAACCTTAAGCAGACATTTAGAAGTCCACTCATCTTTGGCGAAACTTTCATGTTGGAAAAAAAAAAGCGTTACTCATGACTTGACCTACTATCGTTGAGCCCCATAGAGAAGAGAGAGCACCAAACTTAGAGTCAACCTTCTCAGGGTTGATTGCAAAGAAGGATTTACTTTTGTCGTTGTAGGTGTGGATCTATGAAAGTGTAGAAGACTGTTTGAAAGTAAAATCCGGCTTGAGCAAGAAAGCCCAAGCGATTTCGCTCCCACATTAGCATGCATGCTGAAGATCTATACAGATCCTCAAGAAGCCATATTAAGAAGGAATAAGTGCGCCAATTTTTACGCCTAGTTGACATGAGACGAAAGCGAAAGATGTTTTACAGAGGTTGCTAAGGAAAAGAAAAAGATAATAAGAAGAAAGGTGTTCAGAAGATGTCTTCGACAAATGGATTTTGGTGTTTGAGAAAGAGAGAGGGGAGGAGAAAGGTGAAAATGTATACGTTGTAGGTGGAAATATGGTCGTTTAAAGTGGGAGGTAAGAGAATGAGTTCAGGTGATTATGGAGATGGCAAAGAGAATATTTTAATGAGAGAAGCTGCTTTGATACCGAACAGAAATAGTATCCCTTTAATTTGTATCAATTTCTCCCACTTTAGAAGAAGAGTCCTCTTTTTGAATGTTCTAAACTTTTGTTTGAGTGGGTTGACTTTCGCTCCCGATGTCTATCATGAGACTTCCAGCTATGTACCTTACCAGTAGAGGAAGGTTTGAGACTTCAATTTGGTATTGTTTCAGCATCACAGTCATGGCCAAAAGTTTTACATTTGACACATTAGATATGCATTCATCCATAGGTTACTTCTTGCCAAACTTCTTTCCTATATTCATCAATGAGCTTAAGTTTGTTAGGAAGTAAATCACCTACTTTAATTTCCACACATATTCTGGCTTAAGTTTGTTAGGAAGTAAATCACCTACTTTAATTTCCACACATATTCTTACATAAGCCACTCAAGTTTGAGTTATGGTGGATTTACCCATGAACATAGACTTTCTAATTAATAATCCAATCCTCTGCTGTGATAGTGTTTTCTTTTCTTTTCTTTTCTTTTTTTTTTTTGTAATTGCCACTGTAATAGAATTGAAGTATTATAATCACAGAAAGGAACCAAAACCTAAACAGAAATGGCGTTCAATTTCAGGTTCTCAATTTTCTTTTTTAGGTTCCAAAACCATAAAAACAAGACTTCGTTACCAAAAGATAGAGAAGAAAGATCCAATATTTAGTGCTTACTAGTTTCAGATCGGAATCTAAATCAGAAAAGATCTTCATCAAGGTTTTTGCGTTCCCAACAGCCCTTTGTTACTCTATTTTCCCTCTACTCAGTTTTTAGATTGTAGAACGAAGAACTACTCCCAAGCATCTGACCAACAATAGTAGTATTCCACCTGAGTCTGTAACTGCTCGTTTCTTGTGGAAGGATTGCGACAAATTGTTCATCCTTGTCGATTTTATAATTGTAGGATTCAAGGGTCAATGATTCTTTGGGCTTGAAATCGGGCTTGAACAGGTTTGCCCAAGCCAAATTCACACGTACTAGACTCTGATGTGGTTAGCATAGCCAAGATTAGGAAGATTTTGTCATTTTGAACATAGATGGGAATGGAGTACTCCGACCATTAATAGCGACAGCCGGAGAGGCTTTTTTGGTCGGAGGAGGTTTTGTCAAGGTTGGGTTTGAAGTTACAAAGAGAGCAAAGGGAAAGTGGAAAGATTTGGGAGAGGGAGTCGCCTAGAGTGGCTCTAAAGTGATGAAGATAGGCGTTGAAGAGAAGAAATGGTGAGAGAAAATGTCTGTTGGCCGATAATGACACTGTCAATTTGCAATCGAGGCCTTTCAACACTTTCTCCCTCTAAATTTCTTTTCTCTCTAATCTCTCTAAAAAGACTTCCGTAACTTCCCAACCCCCCATGCCTCTACTCCCACCCTTCCACCAATCAGAAAGGCAACCACTGTCGGCCGGAGATTCGTTAATAAGAACAGAAAACTACTTTCTACTGCTCTGAAACGCCTATATTTACTTCATCTCAAGTCAATCTAAGCACGGCGGTGCTTTCTTAGCCTTTTCCGGCCACTCCGACGTCACCACAAGTTTCCGACAAACTGAAATCTACACCCTTCTCTTCATAAAATGCCCATTTCTCTTGATATAAAGTCGATCAAAGCATGCAACGCTTAGTACGTGCGAAATCAGCTTGGGCTAGGCTACTTAAAGACGATCTCAAACCTAACGAAACAACCACTCGACCTTTTTCCAGCTACGATGTAGGAAAATGGAAAAATCATTAGCAATGTCTTTGAATGAAGTCAGCGGTGGTAAACAAAAATGGCGCTCCACGATCACCGGCCAAGTATAGGCAACAAAGCTTCCTTTATCAACCTCAACAATTTTGCAGAAGCCAATTGGAACAGCGGGGATAATAGAAACGCAAAAAAATGTCGGAATACCTCTTCATCTTTAGATTTCAACTTGAAGATTGCAAGAATGAAATTATGGAACTTTCTCCAATGAACTTTCCCAACACGATCATGTTCTTGTAGTCTTGGACACCAGATAAGAAATTAGAAAAGCTAATGTCGCACCTATTTGGGTGCGCCTGTCTTATTTGAGGCTCTAATATTTCAACAAAAACACACTGGGTCAGCTTCGGAGTCTCATTAGAAAACTTTGGTTCACTGGTTAGTATAGAAACTGATTCTAAAAACAAAACTAAAAAGAGCATATAGTAAATTCAAATTGTGATGGCAGAAACTCTAATTTCCATGAGGTAAGTGATATGAAAAACAAAAGTTGTACTCTTGATTGTAACTCAGAGAATGAAGGGGCATTCTCTGATTTTAAAAATCAAGATGTTGATTGTGAGAAAACAGTTAAGAGGAAAACAACACAAAGAAAAGCAGAAAAGAAAGAAGAGACAAACATCATGCAACCGGAAGGAAGACAAGTTTCTGAAGGTCCTGAAACCAAGTCCAAATAGAAGAAGAAGCAAAGAGGTAAAGATAAAAACCACCCTCACCACTCTGGAACTGAGTATGATCTCCTCAGATCATGAATTGGATGCTCATTAAGAAAAAAAACACTTCAACATCAATTTCTCCTCAAGCTAAGGAGGCTAGGGTTAAAGAACAAATACAACAGGCTGATACAGTGATCAACCTAAGTAAGGACACCGGTGCCAAATCAGTTAAACAATATAGCAGAGGTAGGAGCAGAAAACGGCCAAAATAATCTCTAGATTCATGTTTGGGGCTGAATTGACTAGCTAACTATTAACTTTTGCAGTAACCAGCAAGTTGAATTCCTTGAATTGGCTAGTCTTTTTTGAAGCAGGTCTCATTTTACATGTCGTTTTAGTTGAACCCCGACCTACAAATTTAAATTGTCGCTAATGGCCTTCCTCTGAATAGGATTTTGAATTCCTCCTTAGAATTAGGCTCCACCTAATGATTGGTCGAATGTATAATGACCAGTTAATTGAGGTATTGTCTATTATAAATGGCTAGTATGTAAATTTTAATGTCCATGAGATTTGACTTAAAAAAATGACACTGTCATAAACATAAAGTAATTTATCATTGATAAGTAGTAATCAAAAACAAACGGAAAACCCCATCAAATCACCATACTCATTTAATTTTCCAGGAATAATCTCCGTCATGTTTCCACGCATTACACCATAGATTCTAGCCTAAAACCGAGGAGAAAAAAATAGAAAGCGTAAAACCATCCCGTTTTCATCACTGTGCTTAATTAGAAGTATTTCAAAATTACATGCTCAAGAAGCACCCGAAGAAGCACCATTAAAAAGAGGGAAACTAGTATACTCGCTAACAAGGTCATGCATTATACCAATACTTTGTGGAGGACAAAAGCGAAACTTACGTATTCTGGAAACATTGGCGTCTTCGGTTTGAATTTCATCGGCAGCTTGGAGAATAGCATTGACATTAGTTGTCTTCTTAAGCGAATCAGGAACTGCTCCAGCGAGGCCGCCAGAAGAAGTTCTCTCATGACCTTGGCCGCTTTGGCGGATCTGCTCTCGCCCCAAGGTGGCCTTCACCAACCTCTCCCAATTGTCGTAGACCCTCGCCGTTCTACGCTCCATTAGATCTTGAAAAACCCTTCTAAAAGATACGAGAGCGGGTTGGATCTAGCGAATCGACAAATTGGAAGGGAAAATCTGGCGGTTACGGAAAGATTCTCCTTTCTTTTTTCCCCTCCCTTCCAAAAATCGTTTTCGGACACGGATTGAAATTGGAAGGGCCTGATCTTGATCTTTTTCATAAAAGGAAAGGGAGGACGACCTATTTGTATCAGACGTTAGACGGTTAGATCGTCGTCGGATTTGATCCTAACGTATAATTGGTCAAAAGCGTTTCTTGGACGCCAACTTTTTTTTGATATTCAAAAGTAAACTAAACTCACACGGTTTTTTTAACGTTAGTATCACTATCAGATAATTAAAACGTTTATGAATATAAACATACCGGATATCGGTAGTAGTTTTCTCGATGTGGATAACGGTAATTGTTTCTTCATAATCATAATAATAATAATAATAATAATAATAATAATAATAATAATAATAATAATAATAATAATATCAGATAATTAAAACGTTTGTGAATATAAATATACCGGATATCGGTAGTAGTTTTCTCGATGTGGATAACGGTAATTGTTTCTTCATAATAATAATAATAATAATAATAATAATAATAATAATAATAATAATAATAATAATAATAATAATTGGCGGAGTCTCTTCTTTTCTTTTCCCCAAAAAGAGGCTTGGTGGAGTCAATAGCTGGTTTATTCCCTTTTTTATTTTTATATTTTTTGTTAGAATAGATAGAGCTTTTCATATAATAGAATATCAATATAAACAGTATAAGATGTTTAATATTATTCAGAATTATATTTAAAATATTTATCAAAATATGTATAATATAAAAATATGACTATAATCACCTCGATGAGTATCATATGTACTGATTTTAAGTAGATTTCATAATCATTGCTTTAAAAAGGAAAAAGAGTGGATCTCATAATCATTAAGAGGAGCAAAAGTGAAAGGGAAATAGAAAAGCAAATTCCAGCTATACTCGGATTTCGAAAATACACGTCCGAAATTGCGATATTTGGGATTTTATTTGTGAGTTAATGGTACCTGGTATCCATTCTTTTCCATAAAGTTTTAAGTAGCATCTAATGTTTCATGAAACACACTTGCCATCCAGACTTATAGGGTTAATAGACATCTGGCATCCGGGAAATCACCTACTATAGGCGGTTTTTAGCAATTTTCCTTTTATTTTTCACTTTTCTCCCACTTGGCGCCCAAAATTTTCAAACCATGGTTAATTCCACTTTTTTTCAACCATCTTTCTCTTTCTCCTGTGATGCTTTCTGCTATGAACGAAGCATCTGATGCTGAAGATGATGAAATTGTTAATTGTTGATCTGATGCTGAAGATTTCGACATATGTTTGGGTTTTGAATTTTCTGGTTAAAGACTGAAACTTTGCCCTTTTGCATGTTAAAATCGGTGACTTTAGGCTTCAAAATTCGACCCCAATTAGCTACTCTGAGGCAGATTTGAGTAAGAAAGATGAGAAATTGAAAGGCGAGTTTTGGAGGGAAGAGGGTTCTAGACCAGAGGTTTACACTGAAGAACATGAGAAGTTGTTGGGCGGCACCGAGATGAGCTGGACCCTTTTCGTTGATGGAATTGGAAAAGATGGGAAGCGAATTTATGATCCTGTCAATGGAAAGACATGCCACCAGTGAAAGTCAGGCCTTCACATTTTGTCAGTAATTTAACTATTGACCTTGTTTTATTATGATTAAGGAAACCGAAAGGACTCATCTTTTGGCTCTGAATTGTTAGGCATGCTTGTTAATGGTTGTGATGCTGTCAAGTATCCATCGTAGGAAGAGTGATGGATGTGGGATCAGGAGACTTGGGTTTGGTAATTTGGGTTTCTGCTGAAATTGTTGGAGAAAGAAGAGGGTAGGAGAAAGTAAGGTGGATTGGTAGGGGACGGAGGTGGATGGCGGGAGTGTGGGGGTGGGGTGGGGGTTTTCTTTTTTTATTTTTGAATTATTTTTTCTTAAACTTTTAATTTTTTTGAATTTATTATTTTATTGATCATAAACCTTGGTTAAAATTAGGTTAAAAGTAGGGTTAGGTCCGGTTAAAGGTCGATTTCAGCGGTCAACGGTCGACCAGCAGGTCATCTGGATGTCAGGTGTCTATTAACCCTATAAGTCTGGATGGCAAGTGTGTTTCATGAAACATTGGATGCTACTTAAAACTTTATGAAAAAGAATGGATACCAGGTGCAATTAACTCTTTTATTTGCCTTCCCGCGTGGCTTATTTTACCTACATTGATGTCATATTTCGCCTGTAAAAACGATACTACTTCCCATGATTGACCATAAAACCTCGATGGTCTACTTAAAATAATAATAATAATAATAACAACAACAACAATGATAATAATAATAAGAACAACAACGGTAATAACAACCATAAAAGTTATAACAATAAGAATAATGGCAATATAATAATACTAATAATTTGGTGTGATTTTCAAACCCTTTAACATGTGATTGCGATTAGAAAATATGTGAATTATATGGTAATTAAACCGAAAGAAAACAATGAAAAGGACAAGAAAATGAGCAAGACGTAAGATAAATTTCACAGTCATTAAAACAATTTTGCTTCCACCAATGAGGAAGGTGAATTACTAGCAAATGATTCTCATGATATAATAGTTTCTTATTTTATTTTGTTTTGCGAGAAGTATATTGAACTTGTGTATTTGAAATGTTTACTATGAGATGAAGAAGAAGAAAGAAGATAAAAGAAAATTCTATAGTTTTTTCAAAAGGTATTTTAAAATGATATGTTCAAATATCATGATCTTTGTATTAATATAATTTTTGCTTTTTTTTTAAGAAAAAAAGATGTTGGCTTAACACCTCTGCAGAATTAACTTCCAAATTTTGTTTATAACTGTTCAAGATTGAAAAGACGTGTTTTAAGTTACAAAAATTGTATTGTTTCATCAAAATACCGTAAAACCTTTTTTGGTGCCTCAGACATTCGGTCAAAATGATCGAACATTGAATTCGAAATTTTTAAACGTTGCAGCTCATAATTTGTCACCAAACTCTAGATCGAGTGTTTGGGAAACGGCTTCGCCGAACGTTTAGTGATGTGTTTGGTGACTAGACAAAAACTTCAAAATTGGACCAAACTTAGAGAATGAACTCTAAACTCATCACCAAAAGTTCTTTCAAAGTCACAGAATGTGTGTCCACCTCACAATTCAGAAAATTTGGAGTATCATATCATCCGTTTCAATCCATGTTTTTACTTCATAATCCGATCAACCTTTAACAATTTTTTTATATAAATTTGGAGCACTTTCTAAAGCACTTTTATGTGTTTCCCCCAATAATCTCTCACATGATCCAACATTTATATAATAACATCAATGAACAATTAAAACTAATCTCTCTAATGTTAAACAAAGACATTGATATATAATGAATACAATGACTTGCGTCTTGAATCACCATTTAATACAGATGGAGTTATATAAACGAATATAAGATGACTTGGACGTCTAAAATTGTATTTTACTATTGTTTATATGAACAACAAAAAGACATATCATTGTCTACTTCATACAAGTTTGTGGGTCGTTACAAAATCGGCTATGCACCCAGTCCGAAGTTTTCATAAGCGCTCTACTGAGTTATTTCAAACTCTCATAGGAAGCGGCACCACATCCACACTTATATAGGTGAAATGCATCAAGTATGTAGTGTTCACACCATCTTAAACATGGCTATGAATTTCACTAACATATTCTTAAAATCTCACCCTTATAAACGTGCATCAATCACCATCTACACTAACACCTTAAAGAGGGGCAAGTTTGATAGTGCTGATTAGAACTCTTATACGACTTGTTTTTACCATATTGAACCTCATTCGCATGATATCTACTATTAGTATGTTGGGTTGCCATCATTGAGAGATCACATCAAATGGATAAGTCACATCCCGTTTGATGTTTCATGTACTAAATTCCTGTTCGGCCCTTTACTTAAGGGGCCAGTCGAGTCAAAATTACATCTTACAAACTCCAAGTTAAGTACACCCGAACTAATCAACTCACATATAATATTGTTTCTCAAACGGATATGCCAGCTTTTCCCATTATAAATCTTATTCTTCACTCGATCGATCACTATATGCGAATCATAATGTATAAGCAAATAAGACATATGTTTAGACCATAAAGGACTACCAAAAATTGCTTGCTTGAGCTAAAAAAAAAGTGTGTGTGTGTGTGTGTTTTTTGTGGAAATTCCACAGTTGGCTATCTTAGAGGCTGGGCAGAAGGCAGAGGCGGCAGCAGAAGCATCCGACACCAGTGGCGTGAAAAACAAAGGTAAAAAGAAAAAGCATGTAGCATCAAAATAGATATAGGTCTGCAAAATTACATCTTCCAGCAGTCCGGAGCTATCAAATACTGTTGTATTTCCTGTTGTAAAATATAGCATTATTACAATTTTGCTGCGTATTTTGTAGTAGAGTGACAATTTACGACCTCAAGCCGAATAATAGGTCACTGAACTTGGACTTCTTAGACTAAGGCATACAGGAAGAGGAAGAAAGGTAAGATTTAGATTATAGTAAAAAAAACAAAAACAAAATAAAAATAAAGCACATTAGAAATGATTGGTTCATATAGACGATGTCATATAGGGAGAAAAAAGTTTGAGTATTGTTATTGTGGACTATGACATGAATTTTCTTTCTTCCTTATAGTGTAAAGGTGGTGATTATAATAGATGATGCTAGTCAAACTACTTCCTGCGTTCATATTGTTTTATCTTAATTTTTGATATAACATTTAATCCAATAATTGAATCCACGCCTTACGTTATAAAGTGATGAGGGATATTCCACAATTCATCAAGTCTAACTGTATTCTTAATAATTGTATTATTTTCGTCTCAAAAATATTATCATAATTAATTTTTTAATATAGTATAAATTACACTGTTAAAAAATGAACTGTGACAAATTTTTTGGGACAGAATTAGTATGGTCGAGTTATTCTGATGGATGCTTTTGTTTTTTATTTCTTAACAAGAAATACCTAGAGATGACTGTGTTTACACTACCACAATTCACAATTGTGCTCTTCCAGGTTTTACATTACAATCTCTTGTCCATAAGATTATGAAAACTTGGACGCTCTATGTGCATGTGCTGTATATATGCAAATAAGTAAATCAGGCTATGGATATAACCGTAGTTATACACAAGTATAACATATTTGCATTTACATTCGGGTATGTACGTGGTTAAATGCATAGCGTTATACTTGCAACTATTGCGTATCACTGTAACTACACTGTTTTGATGTACTCAGACTGCTAGTAAATATTGTTGGAGAAAAGTTAGTTGTGGGAGTCGGAAAATTTTGGATGTCAAGTGGATTTTGTCAAACACCATACTTTGGGCTTAATTACGATTAGTATTCGTTAATCAAAAAACGAAAACTAAAAAATTCCTAAATTATCTATGTAACGCGTAGATGAATTTAGGTTGTTGAATCACTCGATTCTGATACCGGGTGAATGAAAAATTAACGCTCAAAGTTGGAGTAACATTGGAAGTTATTTGGCGGTTTCTTCCACTACCAATAACTATTCGGTGGTTATTGCAGTAGTGGGGCGGTTTCTTCCACTACCAATAACTACTCGGTGGTTATTGCAGTAGTGGGGCGGTTTCTTCCACTACCAATAACTACTCGGTGGTTATTGCAGTAGTGGGGCGGTTTCTTCCAATCTAACGGTACAGATCAAAACTGATTGATCTAACGGTACGCATCCAATCATCTGATAACTTCCAGTAACTTCTTCCTCTCTATAAATTCCTTTCATGTTGAAACGTTTTAGATAGAGATTTCGAAAATCTAAAGGCGTACGCAGCTTCTTCTTCTTCTACTTCTGTTTTTCATAAAACGTTTTCTTGCATTCATTGCGTTCGAGAAATCAGAGCACCTTAAAGGTTCGTCGAGTTCTTACGTTGCAGTGCCGTTCGTATGAACAGAAGCCGTTGTATCCTGGGAGACGTTTGCTACTACCGGTTGGACACAGAATACCGGAGCAATTTGTCTTAAGGACAGATTCCTAGACTCGCCTCGGTTTGCATTTTCTTTATGCGTTGTTGAACAGCATGTTTATGCATTTTGGATAAATTGTTCACTCCTTTTATGTTGAAACATTAATGTTTCAACCATATTCTTAATTGCCATGCTCAGTGCTTCACTAATTAAATGATTATATGGATATATACATCCATTGGAAATTAAAAGAGGTTACTTGCAATCCATTTCTTCATTACAGTATACTTATATATGCTCGAGTGCATTCGAATATATATATATATATATATATGTGTGTGTGTGTGTATGTATATATATATATATTTATATATATATATATATTTATATATATATTTATTTGTCAAACTTACCTATCGCATATCTGTATGTATAAATAAACAAAGGCCTGGTTTAATTCATGCTTACGCGTTGGTTTACATTGTTTCATTATACCGCATATCATTTTTGTACATATTGATAATATTGTTAATTATGAATTTCGGATCTAACAAATATTAGTAATGACGGTAAGAACCACTTGTAGAATTGAACTTCTGCAACGGGAATATGTTGGTCTCAACTGTGGGCCGCAGCCGGAATCTCTCAACGCTAAAACAAAAACGGGTCCGGATCCCTGACCGTCTTTCCTTTCACTCTTTTGTGATCGTCCTATACGTGGCAGCAGAGGATGGTGAGACTGTATAGGGGTCACGGTGACGCGCGATCCTTTGTTACCGTCCCACATAGGGTCAGGAGATCCCAATCGAACAAAAACATGTGCCAAGTAGGGAATGCCGTAACCGACCGGAGTTTGTTGATGAATGCTGGCAGCATCTGTCCAGGTAAGACAATCCAAACGGACACGGCGGCATGGGATTCTTTGGTTCTTTCTTATGAATAATTAAGTTTGTAGATCAAACTATATAAGAAATCAATAAAATATACCAAGAAAGTCAGAGAAAATAACCTCCCGCAAATCATTGAGAGAAGGATTTCTGCAGTTTCTGATGACAAATTCTTATATGCTTCTCAAGCAAATATTTGATTATCTAGTTAACTTTTAACCAATAGTAGTTTTGATTATTTAGTGAATCTAAATTAAAAAAATTAATGAGTTTAAAATAACTCATACATAATACTCCATTGCTCACATAAAATCACCTTCTCTTATATTTTGAAATAAATCTAGAAGAACTTGAATTAACCAACAAGTCATATACATTTTGACGTCTATGTAGAATCGAATCTCATTCAAGTTATACACAAAGTCTTTCAATACAATGTAGGAAGTTTTTTTCAATTATCCAATGCCTATGCCACCTTTTTTGCTATTCCACTTAGCATAAACTTTTCACTTTTACATTTTTTGTCCAAGGAACTACGAGCTATAACTGATTATATCTTAATCATTCAAATGAAAAATGCTATGTCATTCAAATGCTTTATGTATCATAATTAAACTATGTCTTTGTATGTTGAATTTGAAAAGAAAAAAAAACCATGCTATAGAGTCGAGGGTTAAATTAGTAATATAAGACTATTCCCGGTAGATGGATCCCTAAAAAAAGTCCTTAGAGAAGTGCCCCTTCCGATGCGAGACCTGATCTCTTCACCTTTTCCCTCTCACATTACTGCTCATCGTCCGACACGTGACAGCAGGGGGTGTTGAGGCTAGATGAGAATCATCTGTATATAGTCTTACCAACTCTCTTGGTGTCACGTATCGGACGGTAGATAGTGGAGTTAGAGTAAACACGGACAAGTGATCTCATCCCTTCTATGCAGGCACAAAAATCAAAACCTTTGTCCATATCTTTGAATTTATCCTAAAAAAGAAATCAAAAGAAAGGTCCAGCACATCCCTTATCATATTTCTGACGCACAAAACGCCATGCATGCCAAGTAAAATATTACAGCCCCGGTTTCATATCTATCTCTTAGTACCTCCTAAAATCTCTACATACAAATGTTCCTGTATATATAACCAACTGCATTTCTATCTCTTAATACCTCTACAAATGTTACTGTATAGATAACCAACTGCATAGATTTTCTCAAACTTCATCAGAAGGAAAAACAAGGATAAGGAGTTACGGAGGGATGTCTGAGTATGCTTCTTCTATGGGAGAAAAAGTTACCAACGGCTATGATGCACCTGAGGGGGTTGATATTAGAGGAAGATATGATCCGGAATTCGCTAAAATACTCACAAAGGATGCTCTGAAATTTGTGGCCGATTTGCAGAGGGAGTTCAGGAATCATGTGAGGTATGCTATGGAGTGTAGAAAGGAAGCTAAAATGAGGTATAACAATGGAGGTTTGCCGGGGTTTGATCCGGCGACGAAGTATATTAGAGAAGGGGTGTGGATTTGTGCTGCGGTGCCGGCGGCGGTTGCAGATAGGAAAGTGGAGATCACAGGTCCTGTGGAGAGGAAAATGATCATCAATGCTCTCAATTCCGGCGCCAAAGTTTTCATGGTCAGTTCTTAAATCTTTTGGCACTTCGGGAAAATTCCACGTTTTGTAAGTTTTTCGATATCTTTAGTACATAGTTTTCATGGTCACTTCTTAACCGCCGATCGACACAATAATTAATATAATTTTCGAATCATACACACTTCTTTATGTTTCCAACATTTGAATAAAGTTGCGTTTATCAGACTCTTTTTTTTATCAACTATACACAGGAATCTATAAGACAATCATTCCCATATAAGATTTCATACAACTGCTAACATATAACCCACGCCAACATAAAAATAACTTAATCTTCATGTGATGGCTCACGGGTACAAATCTTTTTTACTTCAATAGTTATTATCTTATGTCTTCACATTTACTTTTCTATGTTTTTCTTTTGTTGTTAATGTTGAACATTGTGATCCAACTGTAGGCGGATTTTGAAGATGCACTGGCTCCAAACTGGGAGAATCTGATGAGAGGACAAGTAAACTTGAAGGATGCCGTGAATGGAACTATAAGTTTCCATGATCAGGCTAGAAACAGAGTGTATAAGCTTAACGATCAAACTGCCAAGCTGTTTGTCCGCCCAAGAGGCTGGCACTTACCCGAATCCCATATATACATCGACGGCGAACCTGCAATCGGCTGCCTTGTTGATTTTGGCCTCTACTTCTTCCACAACTGCATCAAATTTCGCCAGATCCAAGGACAAGGATTTGGTCCTTTCTTTTATCTGCCGAAAATGGAACATTCAAGGTAACTCAATCTAGAAGCGTCTTGTTTGCAAAACACTTCCATCACGTCTTTTGCAGCTGTATTCTGTAAAAGACATGTACTTGTCATTCTGTTTATTCAGAAATATTTATTGCACGTTACTCCAAGATATCTGAGTTACATATATTTAACATGCATTACTACCATGATGCATATTTATGAATATCTTAATACTCGTTATTGTTACATATCTACTAGGGTTGTCTAAAGGTTCTCTTCAGCTATTGGGAGTTGTATTATCAATTTAACTATGCTTTTACTATATGTTGACAGAGAAGCTAGAATATGGAACAATGTGTTTGAAAGGGCAGAGAAGATGGCAGGATTAGAAAACGGTAGTATCAGAGCGACTGTGCTAATCGAGACTCTTCCAGCTGTGTTTCAGATGGATGAAATCCTCTATGAGCTAAGAGGTCATTCTGTTGGTTTGAATTGTGGGAGATGGGATTACATATTCAGCTATGTCAAGACCTTCCAGGCTCATCCCGACCGTTTGCTACCTGATAGGGTTCTAGTTGGAATGAATCAGCATTTCATGAGAAACTACTCTGATTTGCTTATTAGGACCTGTCACAGACGTGGAGTTCATGCTATGGGAGGAATGGTGTGTTGATTAGTCCATTTTCGTTGTTATTAGAACTATGGGACAGAGAGGAGTGTGAATTCCACATCATTTGTGTCACTGGTCCACATTAATCACATTCTTACTTTCACACTATAATTTCGCGATGAATTGCAATGCGCTTCTCTCTGTTATGCAGGCTGCGCAGATCCCAATCCGGGATGATCCTGTTGCGAATGAGGCGGCGTTAGAGTTGGTAAGGAAAGACAAACTGAGAGAGGTGAAGGCAGGACATGATGGAACATGGGCAGCACATCCAGGCCTGGTTCCCGTGTGTAATGAAGTTTTTAACAGCATCATGGGCAATGCTCCAAACCAAATTGGGACCGTGAAAAGAGAGGAAGCTGCAGCTTTGACAGAGGAAGACCTCCTCCAGATTCCAAGAGGTGTTAGGACAATGGAAGGCCTTCGTCTCAATACGCGAATTGGCATCCAATACGTGGCAGCGTGGCTAACCGGATCAGGTTCAGTGCCGCTTTATAATCTCATGGAGGATGCTGCCACTGCAGAGATAAGCAGAGTCCAGAACTGGCAATGGTTGAAATATGAAGTGGAATTGGATGGTGATGGACTAGGAGTCAAGGTGAATGTAGACCTTTTTGGAAGAGTAGTCGAAGAGGAAATGGCAAGGATTGAGAGGGAGGTGGGAAAAGACAGATTCAAGAAAGGAAAGTACAAGGAGGCTTGTAAGATTTTTACAAGGCAATGCACTGCACCAACGTTGGATGATTTTCTGACCTTGGATGCCTATAACAACATTGTCATACATCATCCAAATGCGTCCTCCAGACTTTGATCCACTTGGTCCTTGTATCTGTATTTGCATCTTTATCCACTGCCACTGGTTTGTTATGTATTACTTGGAAAATAAAATTGTGTTTTTTGATGTGTCCCACAGGTTTATGGGGGCAATAATGTATTTGCTATGATATTTTGCTTTGACAAAGAATATGCATTAGCTAGATTTGACCACAAATGAGATCCTCTTATATCTGCTTTTGCAGCTGCCAACAAACACTCCTTAGCAACATTGGCTGCTTCAACTTGATCCATAGAAGCCCCTACATCAGTGGCATTTGCCCCGGCACCTGAAATTAAGGAGCCGTCAGACTAATACACATTTGCTACAATTCCAGTTTGATGTATACTTAAAAATAATGGTTGTAGAAACAAAAAGTTGCCCAATTTTGAAGATAGATTATTAGCATCTATCATACTGAAGAGAAGCATACCCGCTATTACTGACCCATGCCTACACAAAAGAACGGCAGCATAATTGATCAAAGAAGAAGGATGATTCTGGTCCTTTAGAGTTAGATCCTGAAAGCACTTCAAGGACAGCTCCAAGTTCCCACTGGAAACAAATGTAGAAAGATGTTGCAAGTTAATGAAAATTAAGCTAAACAACTAGCTTATTTTGACAATGCTACAACACTTGAACACTTAAAAGCTGTTGCTTGAATATTAACAAACAAAAACATGATAACTTGGCATAATCTTCATTGATCATTCTCATTATTTTTCTTTCACGCACAATAAACCAAGTCATAAGCATTCTGGACTGAAGTTTTAACCTTCAAAAGATTTTACTTTTCTCATGCTTTGTCTTTTTCTGTCAGATAGCATTCTGGTCTCCATTCTTTTTTTCTTTTTTTTTTGGGTGCTGAAAGTACATTTAAACTGCAAAGCAACTGATAAATTCTAATTTTCCTCTTCTTACACTTTCCTAGATGCAACACAAAAGGAAAAAAAAAGGCGCCTCATATCAATGTATATATGATCCAGCAACCATTAGCCATAAATATTTGCAGATATAATTTTTATCATCTCAAACACGGCCTTTATTATGCCCATCCGAGCATCACTTTGTAGTTTCAAACAAGCAGCCTTAAAACTCATACCTTGGTCCCTTTGGGATCACTAAGGTTGGACATAATTGACAGATGTTTCCATGGAAATCACCAAGGTTGGACTGACTTGACTGTTGCAACAGTTTAAGGGACTTGGAATACCTTTGAAGATAAGCGACTGCTAAATTTTCAAGGCAATCCAAGTAACAGGGTTCCACAGATAATAAAGCTTCAAATACTGATATTGCACTCTACAAAATAGGGCACAATATAAAATCAATATGTGGAACTGAATGTATTAAAAGTTCCATCAGAGATAACAACTCAAGAAGTGCCACCTGAAAACAGCAACTTTTGAGGAGGATAAACCCGAGAGTGTTCCACACAGATGCTTGTCTAAGCTCCGAATTCATCGACTCCTGTAGCTTTGCAAGAATTTTCTCCAGCTCGACAGGTTCCAGCTCTTTGTCCAGCCTAGAGTCTTCTAAATTTCCAAGTAAAATGCACTATATTATTGGTAAACAAATCATATCAAAAGTCTCATAGGGTCAACTTTCCCACATAACAGAACCAGGGAAAGAAAATAAACACTTGAAAGGAAATGATTCATTACCAAAAAGATACTCCACCTGGGCATGATGAATCTGAACCAATGAAAGTAGCTCTGGCCTGTCAACTTCTTCTTCAGGGTGAATTAAAATCTCAGCAGCTTTCTCGTATGCTGTAACTGCCTACAGCAAATCTCGCAATGAAATTACTGGCTGGGAAAATAATAAAATACAGGAAGGAATCAAGATAAAAGTACCTTATCAGGCTGCCCCCATTCTTTGATGCATTAAGCCAAGCAAAAAATTGTGCATGTGCATTCTTTGGCATCTTTCGAACAACATGGACCAAACCCTGCAAGTATGATAAATTCGTGAAATACATGAAATCGTGCCACCTAAGGCTTAACGTAAGTCCTCCATTTTTGCGAAATGGTGGAGCATTATAAACTCTCGGTTCTCATGAAATGACCAAATTAAGCCAGAGTGTCTCAAACCCCAATTCAACAATTTGTCATATGTATTCCTCCTCTCCCAACATGCAAGCTAAAGAATGATTGTACAGCCTGGAAGATCATGAATACACCAACAATTTTGTCCCAACTCTAAGAAGTAGAGTTTGCTGGACTTTTATGTCATTTTTCAGAGAAAAATAGAATTACGCAAGACAGGATCTTCATATAGCAAGACATTATCAGTTGGCTTACTACTTGCAACTCTTGGGATTCAAAGTTTTAAAAAGATTTAATGCATTTTAGGTTTTCTACCACAGTCTATAACGTGTGAAGTGAAAGAAACAAACGCCTCTTTCAACAATATGGAAAAGACTCTCGGGCTGTACTCAAAGACATCCTTCAAAGCATTAGATATTATGCCACCTCTTGGAGGGGTTACAAGTCCAGTAACTTTAACTGGGAACTTACTATCAACCTTGGTATTTCAATGAAAGTGTTCTCGACACTCCATCTCTAGTACGAAGTGATTCTATGTTCTCTCTACATCTTCACAAGTCTATGCCTCCTAATGCCCACCTCGACCTATTCTGGTTACACAAAACCAGCACTTTGACCTTCATCCTCATGCACCTTCTTCTGGGCTCACTGTCCCGACATTATTTTGTAGTTTGAAACTCCCAAAAAGCTGTTCAGAATTCCAACTTGACAAGCAGAAAGCATCTCAAATACATCAGATGCACTTTTGCTTTTGCTTATGGTTCTGGTATCTATGTTGTTCGTCACATTATGGTAAGAGATTGGAGATCTTTTGCATCAAATAAGGAAGGCTATGTAGAGTTTGTACTATTTTGGTGTCAAAGTATCCATCTCCTACTTCATTTTAATGCACTCTTCTGTTCTACTTAGATTTAATCATCTTGGACTATTAGAATCAAAAAAAGGTTGGCATTAGTCTTGAGATTCATCGTTGTAAGCCACTTATTTTGTTAAACAAGTTAGGCTTGTTGTTGCTATTCTTTAGCAAGTTTTTTACATATTGGCAGTAGTTATTTGGTAGGTCATTGTAAGCCACATGTATTTTGAACAAGTGCATCTTGTTGTTGCATTTTCAAAGGAACCATCTTCTGCAAATTTGTCATTCCTGGTTTACATATGAAAATTTTACTTAAAAAAATAAGTAGAGCGTGTGGAACCTTAAATACACTTAACATTGACATAACGCTCCCAAACTGGAACTTCTAAAAGTAAACAACTTCAATAGGAATGGAAGTGGATTAGAGTGTTACTTCACATAACCATTTTGGACAAGTAAATCATTTTTTTTTTGTAACTCAAATTTCATAAATATAAAGCATAATCACAAGGTAGTCATTATAATAATCATTACCAATCCAATCTAATCCAAGTAAACCCACAATTACAAATCATTGTGCGTACCCGCCTTAAGCTCCAACGGCCAAGACGTCATAAATAGTATCAATGCCAGCTACCAACTAGAAGCTAGGAACAAGTGTAGAGCAGGTCTAATTGATATACCATAGGGGTCACTGTAGAACCCACGGAAATAATCAATACGTGATAAGAACCACCTCTGAAGCCTCTAGTAGTCGGTATAAAATCGTAACTGACCTGATGAGCGTGGTCCTAGTATATTCCTCACAAGGTATTCAGGTTTATGAAGTAAGGAAGAATGTAAGACTCCCATTTCGGTAGTCTAAAAGGGAATGGGCTTCGTTACAGACTGAAATGGGATTTCCAATTAATTAAATCTCAGGTCCGGTTCGTTGAGCTTAGCCACCTTAGGTTCCTGGTGGGCCGAGACATCAAACTTGAGATCTTCTGCAATTACAAATTACCAAAAAGGAAAATATCCAAACAGACTGAACACATCCATTGTCCATAACCTCTAACATCAAAAGGTTGCAATTAAGGCTTTCGACATATAGACAAAGGTCCAGTCTACCTCTTCAAACACCAGAGATAAAATGAATTACCAGTATAATCTGGTCAAGGAGGAAAAAGTCAACTACCATTGAAGTTACTTCGAACATAACGACTTAACTCTCATTTTGGTGATATATTATGTCATTTTACTTCTCAATTGACAGACTGCACTAGTAACTACTGGTCAAAAGAGGTTGATTGCAACTGTTTAAGAATCAAATGACACTAAGCAATTGGGTAAAAATCAATATTGAACACTCAACAAAGAGTATGTCATACAACACTAAAAGAGTTAAGTGGATTTCACTACAGTGCAACATCCATGTAGGCAAAACAATCTCCGCAGGTACCAGATGATATACAAAAGTCAGCTCGCTGTTGTTACACAATCTATTTGGAAAAGCAGTTACAATAGTTAAGAACCAGAAGCGAAGAACTGAAACACGTATTTCAATAAATTTTGTTTAAAGGCAGGATAATATCTTTCTGTCTATAATAATACTACATTCATCTTCCAGCATTCGCTGTAGCCAGGACACCAACCTGGTAATCTTAAAAAGTGAAAACATCAGAAAAATTACAGATGTACCTAAGTACCAGACTTCGTTCCAGGATGCCAGTCTATGAAACAAGGCTACGATTGCCTACGGCACAAATTAAACAACTTGTTCAAGCCAATTCCACAATCTTCATGAAAATATCACCATGATAACACACGCATAAATACATATATGCACATATACAGAGCACATACATAGGAGGGTGCATAAAAAAAAGTGAGTAAAACAGTACAAAAAATTTTAAAAACTGAATTCGAACAAAAAAAGGACTTACAGTTCTGAGAGTGCAGACTTTTTCTTCCCTGGAAGTGGAGACACTTTGGTTGTTTTGATTGGCATCTGCTATATCAAGTGATGCTCCATAATCAAGAGAGCAATCTACTTTGATCTTAGAGCGGCAGCGTGCCAGTTTCTTGACTTGTTTATGATTATTTCCTTCTGATGTTTCCACGGCTACCTCTCCATCTTTACTCATGGAGGACAAATACGTGCGGTTGCAGGAAAAAAGTAAACTTTTAGCGGTTTTTCTTTGTCAACCCTAAACTTCTAAATCTCCCACCAATCTCAACACACCGTCCCCGAAGAGCAACAAATCTCAAAGAGCCTACTATTACCCAAACTATAATAGGTAAGCAGGCATCAAGCTCACCCTTTGATGCCACTTACGCGATGATGACGCAGGCTTTCGACACGGTTTGATGACGTAGTTTGTCTTAAGAAACAATTAAGAGAAAATTGTTCAAACTAGCTTGCTCCATCAGATGACATCTCTTGTCCCTCATTCCCTTCACAATATGCGTCATCGTGCGTAATGTGGTAGCAGAAATGGGTGGTAAGACTAGATACGGGTGACCTTCATCTAGCCTCACCACCCACCCCTACTGCTACGTGTCGCACGGTGACACATGGGACCTCTGGTGCTACGTGTCGCACGATGACACATGGGGTGAGGAGTTTGCACTGAGATCCTAACCCCGTTCCACCACGACTAATCTCGCTGTTTTCCATGTTAACGGCTATATAAACTGTCAATACCTAAGGTTTTAAATTCGATTAAAGACTTTTAGTTTCTATGTAAAAATCTTGTCTAATTCACCAATTACTTTTGTCAGTTGATTTATATCTACATAAACTTTAAAAAAAAAACCAAATGAACAAATACGCCTATGAAGTATTAAATCCTATAAATTTATTGCAATAATTTATATACGAATTTTTTCTCTCTAAGTATTCGTGTGTATCGATCCATAGAATTTGATTATCATACTATAGTATGCCGCAAAAGATATTATGTAGGGTACTTTCTTTCGAAATAATGTTAATGATTACAAGTCAAATAAAAGACACACCGTAAATCATATCAGAAGTTGTTATTTATTTATTTTTTTGAAAGTGCATCATATCAAAAGTTACTACCCACATAACTTATAAGACTCAAATAAGAAAATGCAACATGCTAGGTCAATTAATTTTCAAGTAAAAATTGATATTAAAACCTGACCTTAACTAGAGGACCGGACAAAGATAACATTTCATTAGAACAAAATATCGATGCGACAATGCCAAGCAACATATATTCTTGACCCGCAGATTTTACACGGAACTTAATAGTTTATGCATGCGGATCAGACATACATATTAATTTGTAGACCAAAAGGAAAATAAAAAATAAAAAAGCACGCATTTCTAGAATAAGAAATATGGACCTTCCACAATAACAAATACATGCTGCAAAAGTATATGGCACGTACATTGCATTACACACGTACACAGACCAAATGAATATTTACGCACAAGCATATATAGGACACCATAACCGAACCTACACTCAATACAACTCGTTAAATATCAAGGACTAAGCCTTTTATT
The DNA here is from genome assembly GCA_036186865.1 of Eustoma russellianum. NCBI lineage: Eukaryota > Viridiplantae > Streptophyta > Magnoliopsida > Gentianales > Gentianaceae > Eustoma > Eustoma russellianum. Next base: position 340,621 of record AP025043.1, read on the forward strand.
AAACTTAAAAGTCTATATCCTAGCTCATATCTTGCAACAAATAACAAATTAATTAAAAGGTTACATTCATACTTGACATTCTATGCTTCAGTATATTAAATTGTAATTAATTAAAATTTAGCAAGTCGACAACTTCTGTTTTCTTCGATAAACAGCATTGCATTCATGAGATAAGAACCATTTAAGCTAAACATGATGTTGATCCTCCAGTAAAGCGGGCACCAAGAAGTCTGGAGGGATTTCTATCCAGGACATAACATCCGTACATTTTCTGAGAATATCATATACATAAATGCGCAGCAGATGATCTAATTCAAGACAATTTATAGTTGTCGGTAGATAGCGACATCCTCTAATCAGGAAAGGAAATGTTATATGGGCATTGATACTTGTCGGAAAGAGGCCAGACAACTAAAAGTCTAAAAGGCGGTTCTCCTATATGGGCATTGGAACTTGTCGGAAAGAGGCCAAGCAACTAAGAAGCCGTCCTCTTCTCTCATGGAACTAGAACCAGATGGCCAACTCTAAAGTGCCATGACAACATCATTACTGTCTACCTATGACTTTCCACTTGATCAAATTAGATCTTCCAAAAGCCGACAGCTTATGCGCAACACTACAGAATTCTCCAAAAGAATGACCAATACAGTCTCTAGCTGGAGACCAACGGTTGCGAAAAGCAGTTTCCCAAAACCAGCAGAAGAGCTCAAACCAAGCACTATAACCACACGACAAGCAAACTATTTGAACTTGCTGAGCCACGAAGTATATAACTTAACTTAATCATTCTATATGAGGGCATGTCTAGAAACAACATCCAGGATATTGTCTAGAGAACAAAACATAGCAAATCTAAAAAAAAAGAACAAACATCAGATGGGATCCGAGCAGTCTAAAAGAAAATCCACTTCTGATGCACACACGACAGGTATTACAATCCCGGCTTAAAGAGACTCCATGAACAACATGCAATGAGAAAGCAACTAAACTACATATTGCTTCTCAAGCAGTCGCAACAGGGGTAAGGGATGCATATGGATCTGACAAATTGAATGATGTCAGAAGCCAGCCTCTTGCCTTAGCATGCTCCATGTAAAAATCAAATTTCTCTTTTGCATTTGGAATGTCAAGAGCCAGATCGTCGAGTCCATCTTTGATCCTTCCAAAGCCTTTGGTCATCTGATTAATGGTAATCAGCCCTTCGTTGAAGCACTCTTGAAGCAGATCCAGCATATGATCATTCTTCTTCTCCATCGCCATAACCAGAGCTTTTTTCACTACCTCGTGATGGAAGAAAGGCATATTAAGTTCCCGAATGCAGTGACAAGCTTCAGTGACCACACCGCCACTTTCATATTCTTCAAGGAGTTTCATTATCTTGTCCTTGGCGTCCTCCACTGCCCAGCCAGTTCCACCACCCCAACATCTCAGAATCCTCTCCCCAGCATGACGTGCTGCAATAAGTGATCGAGCCATGCGCACGGTCTCACTTCCACTGCAATTTGGAGGCAGTCTGCTTGCTATTTCTGTCAGATTCAGAGGAGCAAGCACATCGTCGATGACAGCCCTAGCCAGGAAAAGGGCAAGCTCATTTGAGGCATCTAAAATGTCCAAAGCCGTGTCCTCAGCAGACTCCAACAGTAAAACAAAGCCATTTACGATGTCCTCAGTAGAAAAAATCTCAATATGAAGTGCAGAGAGTAAGACGGAGGCCATCTCCTTCTCTCTGTTCTTGCGATCCAAGGCCACGGTGATGAGCTTCTTCAAAAATATTGGGTTATATTCAGGAGCACCAATGTCTTCCAGACTACGCAGTAATTCTGGAATGTCATCTGACAAAAAATATTCATGAATTATACTGACCACCTCTTCCTTGTATCTTTTTAGCTTGTCATCGTCCTTGTCTTGCAACTCCCCATTCTCACCAGAATAGCATATGAGAGATGGATCCAGCCAGGCTTCTGATATCGCCTTGGGAACCAACGATTGGTAAAGAGCCTTCGCAGAAGGAATATCCAGAGCAAGGTCATCAAGGCTCTCAGCTAAGCGTGCAAAACCTTTAACCATTTGACTCGAACTTATCAACCCTTCCTCTGCTGCCTCTTTTAATAACTTCAGAATGAGAGGTGTTGTTGCACTCATCTCCATAGCCAAAATCAAAGCTCTCTTGACAACTTCGTGATGGAAAAATGCAACTCCCAGCTGCCTAATGCACCTACAGGCCTCGATAGTATCACCACTCTCCACATACTCCCTTAAAAGGTCAGCTATCTTCTTCTTGACCTCCTCCACAGAAAGACGGGTGCTACCACCCCACCGCCTCCCGACGAGCTCTGCGTGATGCGGGGCAGAAAGATAGCTCTTCTCAGCAATTTGCAGAACTTGGTAACCCTTTGAGGACTCAGGAAGCATTTTCCTTGCCCAAGTAATAAATGCTGGAGGTAGAATATCATCAACCACAGCTCGAGCAACAAATAACGCCAGAACGTCCACTGCATCTGGAATGTCCACTGCCAGATCATCAGCAGATTTAAGCAGCACGAAGAAGCCCTGAAAAATCTGGGCTGACTTGAAAACATCAGCATAAAGTGCAGAAAGCAACACGGAAGCCATTTCCTTTTCCTTGTCATGTCTATCCATGGACATTGAAATAAGCCTCTTGATGAAGTAGGGATGATATTCGCTAGATCCAAGCTCCATGAGATCAGCAGCGGTGGTGTCAACATCACCAGTACTAAAGTACTCCTCTATGATGGAGACCACTGCTTTCTTATACTCATCCAATGGATCAGAGACAGTGGACCCCATACGCTCGGGCTCCTAATGTCAATGTAGAAAACAAGTGTATTAGCAAACTCAAGTTTGACATATTATCTGTGACAACAGCTCTGTAGACACTGAAGAGTACAAACTATGAACATCTGATGAATAGAGGAAGATGGAGAACTACGGTAGTGATAACATCGCGTCACTGTCAAGCAAAGAGGTTACCTCTCCACTGTCATAGTTGGGATCTCTCCGGTCAATATTAGACTCGCCATCAGTATCAAGTAATTTTCCCCAAGTTCCCTTACCTCCAGCACCATCTGATTTCAGCATTTCATAGAGGTTTTCAGAACAATTGTCAAAAAGTCACATCAGAATCCAAATAAAAAAAGGATTTAAGACACAATCTTAACAAACACTTAATTATCACACATTTTTTTTGTAATTTAAAATTTCACAGATATTAAAAATATGCATACAAGGTGGCCACTATAATAGGCGGTACCAAAAGCAATTGCTCAATTTGCATATAAACAATCAGTAGGCAGAACCTACTTCTAAGGAGCAATTCAAAATCCTATCAAAAAAGGGACCAAAGCTATTGCTTTGGTCTCTGTCCACTATTCCTAGTTCTCCTATATTGCTTAGCAGCCTTGGCACTAGTGTCCTCAGTCAAGTCCATCACTGTTTCAGGCTGCTGAATATGATTTTGGACCTCATACCCCCTTCCATAAGTCAAAGGAGAATCTTGAATATCTTGTTCCTGGTCAATTTTTACCATATCAACATCATTATCAGTTTCCAGTTCATGAAAATTGTTTTTTACACTTTACCTCTTTGGTTCTTCATATTTGACTTGGCTTCGGCAGCTTCAGGACCTTGTTTTTCTTTCATTTCATCTCCACCTTTCTCTGATCCAGAGTCTTCATTCAAATTTTTTTGCGGTTCTGCTTTGCTGGCTTACCTCTAAAGGTCTCAGATGCATTTGATAACAATTCCATGTGTTGACTATGCTTTTTCTCCACTTTCTTAGTTGCATTTGATCTCACTTTATGGTCAGCTTCCAACACAGAATTTGTGTCTGGGTCATAGCCGGAGAAGCTATTTCTTCCCAGACTTTCTCTCTCATTTTGACCTCCGTACAAAAACAGTAGCTACTTGCTCATTTCGTTTTCCAGACTGATCATCTCCTTACTAACCTGAGGGTTGAAGGCTAGTTTCTCCATTGACAGAGTCCCAGCATTCAGGCTTCCGGTAGCTTTTCTAGAATCAGCTTTCAAGCTTGCCAGAGAATTGCATTTGTTTTGCATTACCATTTCCTCTGTTGATTCCAATACAACATGATTTGCAACACTGTCTTTTTCTCTCTATTGTCCTTGTTCTGATTTCACTTGTGCTTGTTGGTTCCTCATTTGAGTACTTAATTTGTCATTTTGGTTTCTATTCTGCAATGCATTCACCATAGACTCACAAGAGTGACCAAAAGCATTACATTTGATACACCTTAAGGGCAACCATTTATAAATCACCTTTTGGTAGACCTCCTTACCGAATTTATCCGTGAACCTAACCTGATTTGGAAATTTTCCATCAGCAGAAAACTCAATGTCTATACTAGCAAGCCCAATTCGTGTTTGGGCCGTGGTTGCTATGTCCATAACAACGGTTTGCCTATAAGGCTATCTATCCTCCCCAATATGTCAATGTTGAAATAGTGGAGCCTAAGATTTGTGAGACGGATTCAAACAGAGTGTACATCTAGTTTTAGTTTTTTCATAGGCTTGTTCCGGACCTAAGCCAAAGGAATAGTAGACGGTTGCCAAACCTATAGGAGACTTTTTAAGAATTTCTTGTTTTGAAGCATCGGATTGGAATTTGAGCACAAAAAGGCCATACAAAAGGTTTGGTCCTATAAGGCTTTTCGTACTCCATCTAGCTTCAACAAAGTTTTTAACACTCACGAAGGAGGCGTTACTGCCTATTACCTGACCAACAATAGAAAACCTCCATTTTTGCACGCTTAGGTCAATTGTTGTCAGAGAGATGGCAAATGGTTTCTCCCCCTTATCCTCATCAAAATAGAAGAGAGAGTAGAAGAGATTTCCGGAATCAAATCCAGCTTGAGTAAAGTAACCCACGTCGATTTTGCTCTAATTAGATTTTGCATATTGTATATCTGCTCAAATCGCGATGGAAAAGAGAAGATCCAACATTTTTGTCATGATTACTGATGTAGGTGGATGTTTTTCGACCGCTTGTCGCGGCGGCCGGAATGGCCAGAGTCAATGGAGAGACTTCAGAAGAGGAGACGTGGGTGGCTGGAAAAAGAGAATTGTTTGATGGAGAAGGACGGGGAAGAGAAGAGGGGGGTGGAGAGTTAGAGAGAAGGCGGAGTAAAATTATTAAGAGATAGAAAGTTGATCTGCTTTTTAGATGGATAAAGTTGAATGCCTCAATTATCAGACATCATAGGTCATATAAGAACATTCAGGAGAGCACTGAATGAAACTAGACATGTAGCAAGCCCAAATTCGCCCCATAACCTGTTCAGAGATCATGCAATTCTTAACTAGCTTTTACCTCAGATTGGGCCTCAGTCGAAACCAAAAGAAACCAAGGCCCAGATTCTACAATCTTCACTTAAGAAGGATGAAAACCCATCAGTAAGAGAGCAAGTACTTCAGCACAGAAATGTTTTATGTGTACTTTACACGCAAGTGAGACTTAGAGGAACCCAGCGTCTTCATAAAGATGCAGCAAACAAGATGCAAAACCATTACTATTTAAGAAAAAAATGAGGAACTAAAGACCAACAAAGACTCGTTATACCACATAAAAGAGATTCTCTGCTGATTCACAAATCCCTCGCAATTAATACATTACAGCAAGCAGTACAATGCATCATACATAATACCTTACTTATTAATAGAAACTTCACAAACAAAACAGCGTGGAAGACATGGGTCATTTGGCAATAAAAGATACACGCACAAAAAGTGACTTAGAGATCCTAACTAATGCTACTATGCCCAACCTTTTAAACCACATAAGACCAGTTAAAATCCAAGATCATGATGGCATGGCAGATGCATAATTTTAGGCAAAATACAGGACCCTATAACCATCACCAATTAAAGTTTATAATGGATAGTCAAATTGGTCAAATCAAATCTTGCACTTACAGCTTGAGAGACATGCTCAAGTGTTAGATCATGTCAAACGACTCTAAAGACACATACGGAGGCAGAAATAAACCAGCACTATGACTTTTCTGATTTCTCCCCTATTCATTTTGTTTCATTTGTTTATTTGTTTGAACTTTTTTACTTTGGACCATGGAGAGGGAGTTTTGGGGTTGATGTCACCAAAAAGGGAAAGATGGGCAAAGAGAATGCTGTAAAAAATTCAACTACTTCTCCGTGTGCTCTATTCTCCACATACTCCCTACGCAACCATAGGTCTCCGGTATGGGATCTCTTATATGGCACATTTGTTGCCACTTAGTTAAGAGTTGATATAGTAAGACCTAGCCGCAAACGCATAAAAAAGAACAGACTACTGCCCCGTAACAAGAGTTCCTGAGATCGAAATAACAAGCAACATCCTGGTGGTGGAATACCAAGTACAACTACAGTCACTATTTGTTCTTGTAATGAATTAGGGAAAGAAACTAAGATCACCGATTGAAGAGCATAGAGTAACAGATAAAGCAGTTTTGGTGACCTAAGATCACGGGTTCAGGCTGAGGAAACAGAGTTTAACAGCAATAAGGTAAGAATGGATTTATTAGGGCTAACTAACCTTTTTCTTTCCACATCCTACATAGGCAAGATGCTTCGCACGTAGTGCTGTCATTTTAAGCACCTCTAGATACTCCAATTTTACTAACCCACCCAGGAAATTTTAGAGATATGTTAAATTGAAAATTGATCTCTACTTATAAGAAAATTGACAGGATAACAAAGAGTCTACTATCTATAAAGCGCGTGAACAAAGAGGTCTTTCCTATAAGGCACCATTATCTTTAAAGATAGATAATACTATCTTTAAAGCATGAATGATACGAAGATTTTTCTAGGAAATATCTTTTGGTAAAGCGCAAAAAGTTCAACCCAAGTTTTCTCCATGCAGAGGTGAACCAGAGCAATTCTCACGGAGAATCTTTTAAAACCAAAAAGTCATAAAAAAGTCATAAAAAAGTCAAAACCAACTCTGAATGCAGCACATGAATGACATGAATATTTTCCTAAGAAGTATCTTTCACTGAACAAGTGATACGAAACCCATAACTTCTAATAAACCACCAAAGAACAAAATATGCAAGTCTCTTTCCAAACAAAACTTTAAACACAGCATGTGCCACATCAGAATATTTATAGAAAATTAATATTCCAATAATACCATGGAGCTCAATAATTTCGACAACTGTTACCAGTTATAATAACAAATACTCATGGCGATCCTTACCACCACCAACAACAAGAAGAATAACAATAAAAATAACAATAACAATAACAATAATATCAACAGCAACAACAATAATATTGTGACTAACATTTGACTCATTGAAAGTAACCAAAAGGCACTATAAGGTTCCAAAATAGTCTTAACTCATAGCATGATAATGATAAGAACATAAAGCAAAACTGCTTCAAAAGAATACTACATCCATTACCACCATTAAGCACTCAAACATAAATTAAGCAAACGGAAAAAGGAAAAAGGCCAAAAAAATTTTGCATTAATAAGTTTTGCCTTCCTATTACAGAATGATTGTCTGAATCTCCCGCAAATAGCAAAGCTCAACTCTCTCAAGACCGTTTCAAAAAGGAAAGCAATCAAGAGGATTGGTACACTTGGCAGTTTAAAGTACTCAAACAAGAAAGGTAATGATAAGTAAAATGTTGCCCAAGTCAGCTATGGAATCAATCAAGGGCGAAGAAAGCTCCAGTAAATTAGCGGGAACAAAATCTTCTAGGATTAAAAACAATAGAGAAACATGAAGCACAAGCGTTGAACACAAGAGTAGTCACGCGTCGGTAGTTAACAGGGAAGCATCCTTGGAATGTTCTTTCTTAGGAGGGAATAAGTAAGTGTTAGACTACCATCTCAACTAAAAGTTTAAGGTTGTAGAGAGACTAGCAATTTATACACTTGTATATTAACACAACCCCTCGCGTATGGACTTGTGTCACGTGCACAGCAGTAGCAATAATATTTTTCGGATTGTACAGTGAGGGCAGCATGATTCGAACCTAGGACCTCCTTATGCTCTAATACCATGTTACATTACCATCTCAACTAAAAGTCCAATCTTATACAGAAGATAGCAATGTATACATTTACGTGTTAACAATAAGAAATATAGAATAGACTTCTAAAATAAATAAAGCGGAAGTCTGGAATGGAACCGGTATCGGAAACAAAAAAAAACAATATAAGGAAATGACACGCGGAGAAGCAAACAAATATTTTCTAGAAATATGGTCCAGAACATTTCATGTGGCTAAAAAATGACTCCCTACTCGTATTCCCCTCCCACATTGTAAAAATTTGAGCGGTAATAATCTCCCGGTAAAAGCATATGCATATTCTCTTAGTGGCATTCCTCATACACACGCAATCAACGTGCTAATTGAAACACATAAAAGTCAAACTACGCACATTACATGCATACCCACATGCATATAAGGGATGTTCAAAAGATGCCAAAAAGACAGAGTGAAAATAAAAATGGCTTCACGAGTTCCCTAATCATATCAGGCAACCCTCGCCTTATATAAGGATGTACAAGAAACAAATGATATAATACACATCTAATCACAAATTACTAGCTCACTGAAACTGTAACTCAGCAGATAGCCTCCTTTAATTCATTGATTTCCATAAGCAGGACACTCCACGCAAGTATATAGAACAAAATACTAAGGAGAAAAAGCCGTGTCCCAGAAAGCAGTATGTAAGCACACAGACCTAAGGGAAAATGAGCTGCCACCATCAATGGAACTAACATCCCTGTAAATGTGTTAGTATTGGAACACTATATCTTCCCTGTGTAATCTACAGTTTTCTCCATGCAGAGAGCATTAAGAATTTCAGCTAGTTCACAGAAAAATGAACTATAAGCTAAACAGGAAAACCTTATCAGCATAACCTATCAAATGTAAACTCCATATATCAAACTGTATTCATACCTTTCTTAACACGTATATATTGTCCTAAATGTAATCTTTGCACATGCTCCACGGCATTACCACCAGCTGCAGCTACCTTCGCATCTCCAGGGACTCTGACATGTTCCGAGAATGATGATTTTGGAGACCTGGGGGACGGTGATTTTGGAGACGAAGACAGTATTTCTGCATTTTGAGTCGCTATTTTCGACATTTCTCTTTGATACTCACTCAAAAATCCCTCACTCGAAGCCATCTCCCAGTAAAAGACCAGACACCCTACAGCACGATAACAACAAGAACAAAACCAGAATCAATAAATACATACTTCGTGAAGCAGCTCTTTTTCCAGTCATTGATCATCCGATATAGCGTATAAATTTCATAAATTAAAAACAATCACGAGTAGATACCTAAAGATTCAATCAGTCTATTGAGACACAAATTATTCATATCCATCAAAAATCTCAAACGCAATAACGCATAAACTCAGAAAAAAACCACGGAACGTAAAACAAGTAAGAAAAAAAAAAGGATTGCGCCACACAGAATCCAACCGAAGAGAAAAACCAACAACGGAAATCCAAGGTTCCAGAATCACTTTGCCACGCTTTTCATCAAAACTCCTGACGAAAACTTAAGCATTACCTCTCTGGACGGAAGCTGGAGTTCACCGAAAACGCCTCGGAGTTGGCTCGGATGTCGAGACAAGACGAGGACGCGAGGAATTTGCTCACCGCTAAATCCGAATATCGCACCGATCTTCGGCGTCCGGACAAACCAGCACTCTCAACCCCAGACACCCGCCGATTGTTTTTCACTTGAGAAAGAAGAAACCCCTATCTGTAACTTCTGCCTCAGTACCAAGTGTGCTGAAGCAGATTTTATTGTATAGTTTATAAAGGAAACTGAAATGTCTAAGCCTAGGAGATGATGGCAGAATATAGAGAGAAAAAACGTGAAGAGAGAGAGAATGCAAAGGGAAATGAATGATAACGAAAGAACATTAAAAATAGGTTTGAACTTTTGCAAATGGCTCAATGATTCGGTGACAAAATAGAGCCAGAAGAGTTCAATGCTTGTGAGAAACAAGAGTTTCGACTAAATGCATAGTATTAGAGTTCCACTAATTATTTTCAGATAAGCGTATGGTATAGAGTTTCAGTGAGCTTTTTGTGTGGCGGCATAAACAGTATAAATTATGTCACAACAGATTTTAGATACCATACGTCTAAATTATGCCACAACGAATTTTAGATACCATACTTTCATATCTATCGCACTGATCACAGGCCGATAAAGTCCGATCAGAGTTTCCGATGATAAACCGTAAAAATCACGTTTACCTTCCTCTGATCTAGTTAAAAAAAAGTTGTTCTTATATATATAATATAATTGGCACTTTGTCCCTTATTAAAAATCGCCGCCCTCCCCCTTTCCCTCCCGTCCCCTTTCTCCCTAGCTCCATCCAACGAGGTGAGATTTACTCAACTCCACTTTCCACACTCTCTTTATGACTACGCGACAAATGACAGCAAGGAAGGATAGTGAGGCTAAATGAAGGTCACATGCATCTAGCCTCACCACCCCTTTACTGCCACGTATCGCACGGTCATGCGTTACCGCACCTCCTTGCGGTGAGGGGATCTATCCCCCATCCAACCACTTCTATCCAGCAGCCAGCCGTCTTCCTCTCCCCGCACCCAACCCCCACTCCGACTGCCCCCATCCTCCCTCTCCAACGCCCTCAAGCCTCCACCACCACTCAAACACTTCCAACTCTGCTACTGTACTTCTTCATTCTCGCCACCTCTCTTTGTCCCCTCCTCCCTTTACTCTCCATCACTCTTCGTATGGCAATTTGATTTTTTGGGTCAATTTTATCCATTTGTCGATATGATTTTATTTACTGTAGAACATAAACATTCACCTGATTGAAGATGGAGGGATCTTCGTGATGTTGATCAGTAATTTTCTTGAATTACCTGGGTGATTTTTTTTTTTATTACCGAGAGATAACCAAAGAAGTGGACATATGATCTGTATAAAAACTTTGACCTTGAAATTTCATTTAAAATGATTTACGTGAAGAACGAGTTTTAATCGATAAGATGAAATGATGTGCTTTTTCCTTGTTGTTGTGGTTAGTGGTGACCACAAGAAAAAAAAAATAGAAAACATGTGTTTGAAATTTCATCAAATGATAGGATGAAGTGGCACAAGCTTGATAACAAATAATACAATAATAGCGATTTTCACCATCCATGCCTGAAATTTCTAACAAATAATACAATAAAACGACTAAACAGTAGTTTGTTTTAGCATGGGGCACGTAAGTACAGTACTCTCAATTGCTACTAACGATCAAGGGTACATAGGCGAAAGCTCTTTCCGATATTCAAAACCTTAATTTTCCAATGTGTTTTAATAGAATGTATACTCTCAAAGTATAATTTTCTCAGCAGTCAGTACCTAGCAACTTATTTTAACCCAGCAATATCATTTTTTGCTTTATAGTTTTCTTAATTACATATGTGACTCCTTACCTTTCCTATAAGCTTGGTAATTTTAATTATCATCGTCAAACAATGTTTATTATGTGTTATAGTACTTACCTCTTTACGGACACGGTCCATTCAGGTTTTCTCATGTTTTAATCACTTCTCTAGGCTGATATATCATTATCACCACAAAAAGAATTTCGTTTACCGACGAAAAATTTCGACGCACCATGGTGCATCGGTGTTTCGTCGGTAATTTGCGACGAAATTGCAATACACACATTTTCATCGTTAATTGCGACGGAAATACAATGAAATGCATTGTCGCTAACAAAAAATTAGTCAGGTTAATCCTTTCGTTTCACTTTTGTCGGTGTTTTGTCAGTGGTTCGTCGCTACTCTGTATGTTTTGTTCGCCGCTATTTAGTTTGTAGCGTTACGTCGCTATTGTGTCGCTAAAATTCCAGAACACGGATTAACAAGGAAATAAATTCGTCGGTTAGTAGGTTCTTGGCGTTGTGTATCGTCGGTTTTTTTGTCGATGAAACCCGCGTGTCGCAAATATTTTGTTTTACTTTTCGTTCATATTCCCATTTGTCGCTGTGTCGTTGCAGATTCGTCGAGGATTAAACATGTGTATTAATTAAGGAAAAAAAGCGGTGATTGGGAAAAAATTTATTCATTTAGTAATAAAAATTTACATTATGAAGACGAAAAATTTTAAAAAAAAGAAATCTAAAAGAGAGGCGGAGAGGAGCCGTTCACTCTTCATCATCGGAAGAAATAGTGGTCGCCACATTCTCTGCGAACTCTTTGAGGAGACGCTTCAACTTGTAATATCTGAATTTCAACTTGCACAGCCTTCTGTTCATGCTGTGCAGTTGCCTCGACTGCTGCTGCATGTTTGCTATAAGCATACGGTAGTCGATATCCGGTTCCGGCATTTGTTCTTGAGGATCCTCTGGCGGCATTGGGCCATACACAGATATTGAACTCTCCCGCTCAACCGATAGTTGTGGTTGAGGAGGAGGCCGTTGTGGAGGTGCACTGTTTGCCCCTCCACGCCTTGGTATTCTTCTATAACGATGCGGCATACTTTGAAGTTCTATAACTTTGTATGTGTGTAATGTAAGGATGTGGGGTTATAAATAGGTAAATTTAGCGACGACATAGCGACGACCATGCGACAAATTTTTCGACCGTTAATCAAGATGGGAATATGTGCGGGTGTGACGTTTCTTGCGAATTAGCGACGAATTAGCGACGACTTCGCGACGTAATATGAGCGGGCGTGACGGTTCGTTCGTATTAGAGACAGTTTTTTGAGATGCTGAACGCCGCCAACACGCCACTGTATCCCGGTTGCGGTAGTCACACACAGATATCCATGATCGGTCGGATGACAATAATAAAGACGAAGCACCGCATGACGGAGAGATTGTACGATGGGATGTGTCAGCTGATGAGGGAATCTCTTCCCGAAGGGAACACAACGGTCGACAGTTTTTATTCGACGAAGAAACAGCTGCAGGCGTTGGGACTGCCGGTTCAGAAGATCGATTGTTGTTCAGAGGGGTGCATCATATATTGGGGCATCAACGAGGATAAAGACAAGTGCAGGGTCTGTGGGACACGCAGGTGGATAACGAACAAAAGAAACCGGAACGTGCCAAGAAAACAATTCTACTATTTACCTCTCGCCCCTAGACTGCAGAGGCTCTACGCATCCGGTGCCACAGCTAGCCAGATGAGGTGGCACGCAAAGCACTACACGAAAGATGGTGAGATGTGTCATCCATCAAACGGCGAAGCTTGGAGGACGTTCGATGCGACACATCCGGGTTTCTCGTCGGAGACAAGGAACGTTAGGTTGGGGTTATGCACCGACGAGTTCAACCCGTTCGGACAGTCGGGAGAGCAGTATTCGTCGTGGCCTGTAATCATGACGTCGTACAATCTACCACCTTGGATGTGCATGAAGAAGCCGTACATGTTCTTGACTGTGATTGCACCGGGGCTTAGGAATCTGAAACAGAAGATCGACCTATATCTGCAGCCATTGATACATGAGCTGAAGTGGTTGTGGGAGTTTGGCGTGGAGACGTCCGATGTATCGACCAAACAAAACTTCCAGCTACGCGCTGCGCTGATGTGGACCATCGAATGTCCTCCACGCCAGGACTTGGGGTAGGCCGAATCGGCAGATGATATTCTTTCATAAGAATTTTTTGACTTGGGCCTAGTTATGGTGGCTAATGTGATTTGCCCATCTTGCATCAAATATCAAACACAAATTTAACTCATTCAAAACATCTTTTCATCATCAAAACGTTTTACAACTTATCCGATGTCAACCTAACAGAATCCTACTCCGGACCAGGCGGAGTTGATACAATCATCAACTGTAATAAAATTACTCGGTTTCAAATGTTATGGTCCATCCATGGAGAACTTGTGGGCCTTATATGTGAGTCGTACATGCAGAATTCCTTGTCATGTAATAAGGGCTTAGGATATGCTATGAAGAAAGATAAGATGATCTAATAAAAATACTATGGTAGGGATTATGTTGGTCGATCTTTGATCACTAATCCTACAATATGTTGCATATGAGGGGCATATTACATTCTTATAGAAACTAAGTATTGGCCCGTAACTTGTTAAGGAAGAAGAGATCATATTGTCCCATAAAATCTTTTGGTGCTAATATGGTAGTCTATTTTTTCGTCCCTTTCATGCTACAATGAGTCGTACTTGTAGGTCCCACATTCAAGACTTACTGCAGTGTTTGATGGAGTAGAAATGGACCATGATTTGCAGACCAGAAGATCTGATCTCCCTCCTTCTAGCCTTGAGGTAAGAACACGAATTATATATACAACAGCAGATAACAATTTCATTTATCACCGAATATTCGTGCAAAAATGGCAAAAGCAACATATCTTCAGGTAATCGCGGTGGTTTTCATCAGCTTGGTGGTGAACTCTCCCGGAGGTAAAGCATTGACGTGCACGGAGGTGTACACTGATCTTCTGCCGTGCTTGAGCTACGTGACCGGCACCAGTAAAAGCGTGTCGCAGATGTGTTGCAATGGGCTGAAGAATCTGGTGGCTTCAGGGAAGACAAAAGCAGATCGTGAGGCTGCTTGTGAGTGCATGAATTCTCTTACTGCTAAAGCTTCCGATGAGGAGGTGGCTAGGGCGGCTGCTATTCCCGGTATTTGTGTAGTCACCGTCCCTTTCAACGTTGCCCGAAATGTTGACTGCTCAAAGTACGTTTCCTTAATTACCTTCTGCCCAAATTTTAAGATGATCAATAGCTCGTTATTAGGCTTAATGATTATTCATTAAGTAATACGATATAAAATTGACATTTTTACATAAGTTTATATGCTTTATATGATAAGTGGGCCCTTCCGTTTAAAGAATTCAAAAAGAAATCAACCCTTGTTTTTAATATAAAATACAATGACTTATATCACTAAATCGTCTTTATTTTTTACGTTCTAAAAATAATGTCCTCTTTAGTTTTTTAATATAATATAAATTATATTATATTAAAAACCAACTGAAAAGTATTTTTGAGACCTAAAAAATATATGGTCAACTAATAATAAGTATTCCTATAGATAATTGATCATAGTAAAGTTTTCACCTCTAGTGTAAACTCTCTTACCCAACCCCACCTTTTGTTCTACAACATCACAAGATTGTCTTAAAATTTCGTCTATGGCGAAATATGGAGGGCCGAATATATACAAACATATTCATGTATTAGAAACATACAGAGTTTGTTTTCCGATGAATCATAGTGAAAATCACATATCGATCAAATACTATTTCATAATATAAAAACCACATTCATTTTAATAAGTCATTTTGCATTGTCTATCTATAATCTATGGGCCTTAGTACCTACAATAGGCATGCAAATTTACGTTGGGGAAGGATTTTTTTCTTTTTCCCCGTAGAAAACAACTTCGAGTCCGATATAACCGACTCTCAAATCCAGACATAAAAGTTGGTTTTTTGGCCCGTTGGTTTTTTTTGTTGGGATTAGAGTAGGTAAAAAATGAGATGAAATATTAGGTATCCAATCACAGATTGCCACGTGTACAAAAGTGAAAGAAGTTTATTTTTTTTTGTTTTTAAAAAATAGTTGCTTGTACACATGGCAGCGCATGATTGGATGTATCATATTTTGACTCACATTTTGCCCCTCGTGATATCAACCGATTGGTTTTAGTTTGTAGATCCTTATTTTATGCACTCATTAACGTACGTGGGTCACTCATTGGTCATTGCTTTTGTCGCAGGGTGCAAGTATGAAGTGGCTTGTTGAGTTCTTCCCAAAACGTCCAATTTGTCTCATTCTAAGCTGTAATGTGTTTATGTTACTGGCGATTTGCCTTCTATCAAATGTGTTTTTTTAGTTTTCCATGTATTATATAAATTGCGTGCTCTTGTTTCAGACATTTTAATATGACTGCAGCAGTTATTCTATGAACTTGAAGTACTTGCTCTGGTGTCAACATTATCTTTGAGGCTAATTACTCATATTTTCCTTCTGGTACGCAGCAACGACCTCGATGAAAGTACGAGGACTAATATACAATTCTTAATCGCAAATCTTCTTTACATTATTTAATTTGTGGCACTCCTGCTGCTGCAGGGTGTTAAGCGAATTAAACAGTTTACGAATAGTTTGAGTTCGATTCGTATTTGAGTTAGTTCGTTAATTTTATTTAAACGAGTAGAGTTAGAACACTTAATTAGATTCATTTAATAAAACGAGTCAAACTGTCCGTGAACCATTCAGCTTGTCTACAGAGTTATAGTGTTTTCGAACTGAATTCGAATAATTTTTAAAGCTTATTACAAAAAACAAGCCGAACCGAGTCAACAGTTTGTAACTAAAATAATCTAAATTCGAAAACATAGTATTTGGCTTAATTCGGTTCGTTAATATCCCTACTCCTTTAGTTATGCATTAACAGATTAACAGAAATGACGCGATCGGGGGTTGCAAACAGATATACTGACCGTAGAAAGTCAGATAAAAGCAATATTACCATTATGTGGTATTCAAAAAAAAAAAAGATAATACGAAAAACAAAAGTTGTGACTTTGTCAAATATATGATTTCACCGACTAACACATAAGCTTTCATCTTTCTAACCGGGATCAAATTGTTTAGCATTCTACTTACCTTAAGAAAGATGTATGTAAATTAATAAATAGAAGTTGAAATTTGTTGGAAAAGTACGTTAAAGTACTCTTTCTAGATGATTCAAACTTATATAAAGCTTATATGAGGTTGTTTGGGAGTTTGGAGTGTTCTGATGGACGTGGATCGATCTATGTGAGCTACATCGATCGATCGATGGATGATTCGATCGATCAATGTAATGTGGTGCAATTCCTGGAAGGTTCTGTCCAACTACGATCGATCACATCAATCGATCAAAGAGACATCGATCGATCGATGTCATCGTTCGATGTTGGGAAGAATAGAAGCTGATGGTTCTGTCCTACTTCGATCGATCACATCGATCAATCGAAGTGACATCGATCGATCGATGTGCCAACGGACAGACCTGTTCAGTTTGAGCTGCATCTTTTGGTCCAAGGTTCATCCCCTTTCGGCCTTGAACGGTAATAAACTGCTACAGGAGGTTAAGAAAAGGCTGAGACATGTTTCAAAAGGGGTTTTAAAACACACCCAAGATCTATATATAGTAGATCTTGTTATTTTCAAGACATACAACTTTTGTTTGCAAAAACTAAGTAAAACTCTCAGCATTTTTCTTCCTTTGAATATTCTCCATTTTCTATCATCTCCTTCAACAAACAAGTTCAGTCCTCTTCTCCTAGAACAAAAGAAACGAGGATAACCGTTATATCCTGAGAAGCATTTGTTTGAAGACTACCTTGCTCTTTGGTAGGAGCGAAATTGCTTTAAGGACAGTGACAATCCGTCACGTCTCGGCTTGGTCGGTTTCCATATTCATACTATACATTTTCTTACAAAATTTTGAGGACAAAGTCTAAAATATGATGAAGTTTGTGCTCAAAACTGTGATAAAAGCTAGAAAAGATGTCTTCCGGTGTCTCCATGTAACAGCTACGAATCTGCTCAATTTTAATAGGTCTAGTATGAATTTTTATGTAAGATATATCTCTATTATATGTAAATTGAGACGGAAGAGTATTTCTTTTTACTAAACTAGGTATCAATTAAGTCCAAGTAATTTAAACAAGAAATGCTTGAAAAGAATGATATTGGCAAGTATCTTCTCTGCTGTATGCTTCCCTTGATCATAGTAAATTTGCATAAGGTTAACTTCAAAAAAATCATTTGCAGAAAATTTGATGCTTGCTCCAGCCATCAGGTACTGAGACTTTAATTAAGAACACTCGAGATACAGAGCGACAGGGTTCAGGGGGTAACTTTGCCCCTTGTGGTGTCTTTAGCCTGTTCCCAGTTGTTCGGAGGGTGAATTCCTACCAAACACATACGAGGACTAATAAGTGGAATAGTTGGGTGACGGTATTCTGTTTGCATCATCAGCTATGTTTGGTCACTGTACCTTACAAAATGGGTTCTGGCAAAGGATGAGGGTACCCCTGAGATGGACAGGTACTAAACTCTTGAAACATGTCAGGAACATGAAGTTGCTTTTATTATGTATTGGCAAATCCCTGTGTTAATTTATTGCACTGGGGGTATACCCTTGACTTCACTGTACCTTATAACCTGTCAAAATTTTCCACCCAATCATACTAAGCTGTTTATGCTCATTAGATATCAGATGCAATACGTTTAGGTGCTTAAGGGTTCTTTCGGACTCAGTATGGTACTATTTCTAAGATGGCAGCACTATTAGGACTGGTTATTATATTTGTTTCGGAGTATGACGCCAGAGCAAGAATTTTCTAGATTATGAAAGTGTCAGTCCTGTGAGTTGAGATGCACTTGTTTGTCTGAACATTTTGCCTTCTTTATTCAATGATAAGTTGTCATGTTAAGACAGGTCAACATCTGCATACGGCACTGTTATTTCCTTTCTCCTGGGGGGCCTATGCTCTGGTATTGCTGGCTATGCCGGGATGTGGGTCTGTATACGTGCTAATGTCAGTCTCAAGTGCAGCAAGGCCATAGGCAAGGGTGGCATTGCAGGTTCTTGCCGGCCTTTTAATTTTCCATCCGCATTCAAACATGTTTTGTTGGAGGGTCTTGATCTATATTCCAATTTTCAGGTTGCTGTTTGTGCAGGTGGTTTTTGGGCAATGGTGGTGGTTGGTATGACTGTACTAGGCGTGTCCATTCTTTATGCTACCTTCCATTTTCTGCTTGGGGTTGATTCGCCTGGAGGAATGAAGGTTACAGAATGTGAGTTTGCTTCCCTTTAGCCTTAATTACTGCTTCTACTTGTATGGCAATGCATCTTTCTGGAGATTTGAAAGATAAGTAATGTTTTCTTCATGAATTTATATTCCCCACACAGTACCAATTCTTGTTGTCGGGTATGGATTTGGAGCTTCCTTTGTCGCCCTTTTTCCTCAATTGGGTGGTGGTATATATACAAAGGCAGCTGATGTTAGAGCTGACTAGTTGGAAAAGTAGAACAAGGGATATCTCACTATCTGTTACAGCCGCAAATTTTTTTAAAAAGTATTATAATCAAATTTTCAGACCATTTAGAACTATCAATAAATAGGAATAAATTTTTCTATTCGGAGTAATGTTTTTGGCAGATGTGCGCAATCTGACCAAAAACATACTTTTAACGGGTTAGGAATAGAGTTTTAATTTGAAATTTTCGTTAGTCTCTCATAACATCCGAGAGTACATCCTCACCAAATTTCATAATTTTTGGAGTTCTACAACTAAGTCTTTTAAATAATTCAAATAAGGATTTGGAAATAGAAACTGTTTTCATAAGTTAGTAATTTGATCCAAAAAGTTTTAAAAACAGAATTTTCAACAAAGATGTTAACTATTCCCTAAATTCCAAATATGGGTTATTGTCAGTATGATACTCAATTTTAAAAAATTTAATCAAAATACTAATTATTGATTTTCTTTCTAAATTTGCTTTTTGTAGATAAGTTGTTTGCTTTAAATAATATCGATTTAACACTGATATATATGAAGACATTCTAAAATAATAATATGTATAAAGAAAGAAAGACGAATAGAGTCTTTAATTTTAGAATGCCAGTGTTATCATAAAATCACTCTCCCAAACCAAATAATTGGTTGGTGTTGTGGCCGACGCAAGCGGATAGCAGAGGATCCCCTGTTGCCGGGGACATATCCACCAAGTTATGGACGGCGGAAAGGAGCAGTCGTCAAAGAAGAGCAACATGACCACAACCGCCGGAGACATTTCGGCCAGCTCCGACCCCGGGAAAAAGAAGAGCAAGTTACCGAGCCCAAGAGAGCTGGTTTCGCATTACGAGTCGCGTGGCATGGATACTCAAGAAGCCTCCTTCAAAGTTATTGAGGATCTCCAGAACGCAGTACTCAAGATGATGGTTTCTTCTTCCGGCCGGCGAAATTCCTCTCCCAGCGCCGGCCTCGCCTCCGATACCTCTAGAAAGCTCGACGTTATCGCCGCCCGCATGATCCAACTTGATACGAAGTTGGACTCCAAGCCCGGTCACGCTCAGACCCTCGCTATTGGGCTGGGCTCAGGAGTCCTCTTACAGGTCTTCACCTCTGCAGCGGCCCAAGTATGGGCTGCTGTTCGCCGGGCCACCAGTACTAATTCTGATTTTCGTTGATTGACTTGTTGGGCTGGGCTTCCTGGTGGGCCTTCACTTGTGCCGCAGCCCAGGTATGGGCTGCTGTTTGCTGTTCCCCGAGTTTCCTCTGCTAGTTAGAGAAACAGTTCAATTGAAAATCCAAACTATCTGTTTTTAGCTTTTTAATTTATTTTCTATGGCCTACTTAACGTTGATCTGCCATTTAACTGCATTTTGACGCCGAAATACTGATTTGTCTGAAAGAATTTAAATTTAAGGTTACATGCTTCATGATGAAAGAATTGGTGCGTACGTCTAATTGACCGAAGGTTTATGCTCATTTTGTAGATTGAAGCTGTTTAAAACACAAGATATTTCTTTTTCTCGAAATTCTTTATATTTGTTCTTGTATGCTTGACTTGTGATGATGTCAAATAGAAACATTTGTAACTTAGAGACCATGATCATTTGTAACTTAGGGACCATGATGACTCTTGGATTTAGCCATTACAGACGAAAAAGTACAATGGAGGGAGAATTGCTAAAGTAAGAAACAAAACTCTATTATTTTTGAGTGGCTAATCTCGCGTTCAGGAATGCTGTCTCTTGATCGGTAAAGCTGACTGAGTGTATCCTTGGTGGAGGAAGGGTGTTCAAGTGAGCTAGGGGTGGGTATCCTTAGTGGTGAAATTAGACTATATCATCCTGCAGTTGGAGGGCCATGTCCGAAGAAGACAACCCTTCAATAATACAGAGGGACTAAACGCCTTTGGCCAAGAAACAACCCCAACTGCCAATTAAATGAACACCAGTGGGCTAGCTATACTTGCATAGTGAGTTGTTAGAGCTAGATCACGCATTTCCTCATTTGGTTGTGAAGGCCATCTTTCAACTCTATGCTTCTTACAAGTTCTACTAACCGCTTATGTCGTTTTCTGCTCGACATGTCTGTACGTGCCAAAGTGCTTCTAAGCATAAGCAGAAATAACTTCTAATGAAATGCGCAGAACTGTACTAATTAGCAAAAGGTATGCAGATCCGCTGTTTCTTTGTGCAACTTCCATGATTCTATCCCGTTTACAGACCGAAATATTCTAATCTTAATTCTTTAGAAATCTTTTAGGCACAAATCGAAAAGGGAAATGAGATCTGAGACGAAGACAGATACTGAACATGCACTCTTGAAAATTTCTCTCAGTAAAGTCTGGTGCTCTCCCTTCTCTCTAGAACTTGGGCTAGCTCCAGACAGAAATCCCGTCACCCAGCTACTCCACTTATTCTCTTTCCTCTCCTCCACCACACAATTGATTGATAACGGACGAATCTCACCTGTAACATTCTCTCTACATCGGAACCTCTTTCTCAGTCCTCCACCAGAAAACTCCTTTCTTTCCTAAATCTTTCTTTTCGAACAAAATCCAACTGAGCTTCAATCCTCATTACTTGGCCGGACCATCTAGGCCTCTCTGGCCGCTGTCAAAGGCGGTCTGAGTAAATTTCGTAAGACCAAGTTGCCTCAAAATGGCCGAAGTCTAATGATACAACGAAGGTCTTAAATATCAGTAAAGATCTGCCACAATCCTTAACATGCAAACTCTTGTAAGAGTTAAATCGGCTTGAGCTTCTTTACTCGAGCCAAATTTTATTCCAGCAACTATATCGACACTCTTCTTGGAGCTTGAAGATGTCAATAGAAACGCCTCTTTTGCTATTGATTCGCAAAGAGTTGATAAGGATAAAAGAAAATAGACCACCTCCATTTTGGATCAGGTAATGGGAAACGATGTCTCATTTTTCAACATGAAGAAGTTTGTCGAGCAACAATGGTGCTCAAAAGATCTTCTTGAAGTCCAATGGATTGATGAAAAGCTTTTCATTTTCAGATTCCAGTCCGAGGATTCTACCGGTCCGAGGATTCTAAGCAAAGCATTTTCAAACTAGCTCCTATACATGTCAGTGGGGAGAGGATACTTGTCAAAGGTAAAAATAAAATAGACGGAACATACAATGAAATGGAGGAAGAAAATCCTAGCAAAATGAGCAATAGAGATGAGAATGATTCCACTGAGGAGGATTCTTTAGGAACTCCAATGACAATACTAAAGAAGGAGCAGATAAACAGACTGGGTCGATGTCCCCAGCTCATAGAAGTCAGGTACAACATAAGGAAGGTAGTCAGGAGGAACATTGACATCGGATAGCACCGCTAGAAGGTTATGCAATAAATCAAATAACTATATCATGCTTTTGAGCTTTGGCATAATTCAGTTACTAAGATAGTAGATTGCATCTAAATGATGCATGTTCGAAATCTGATATCATTGTATGCTGGTATGGTCTTTGTTATGTCTTTAAATTTTGGCGTGAGACCATGATCATGTATTCGTGTCTAAAATACCAATGAAAAAATCTTAATTTTTTTTCTATGTTGTTAATGAGACTAAAACGGTCTTTAAGTACACCGTTATGCTAAACCACATAGCGCAGCAAACAGCGCCCTATTCTGTTCCGTTATATCTACCTAGCATATTTTATAAGAACAAACGGCAATGCTGTGTGGTGGACGCCCCTCCCCCCCCCCCCCCCCAAAAAAAAAAAAAAAATTTAATAGCCAAAATTCCACGGGTAACGAAACCTTCGAAGTTTAATACTGGGGCAGGGTGATGTAAATAGGTTGATTTAGGTTGTGAGCGGAGGCTTTACCCCCCTCTTCTGTACAAATTTTTGACATACCTGATAAGTGATATATGTAAAAATGTTTGATCGGATTATTAGTCACTCAGAATTTAAAATCTGGGACAAAAATGTTTGATCGGATTATTAGTCACTCAGAATTTAAAATCTGGGACATACTAGCTTTGGCTAAGTGTCGAAGTTATAAAATTCTAAGATCAGTTCCTTTGAGGAAAGATATATGTATCCTCCCACAAAAAGAGGAGGTGTTTGAATCTAAGTGGTCAGATGAAGCAAACCCAGAATGACACTTTTGCTCCTATGCATAATCTGAAATACTTCATGGCCCAAAACATCTGAAGCAGTTACATTGTTATAAATGCGAACTATCCATCTTCTAGAGAACCAGACCTTCCATACTACATGAGGTTCCTACATTGCATATGTTAACTAAAGCTCCAAAGGATGGGGAACATAATTATGGAAAGTGGAGTGGAGAAGTACTGGAGCAGGAACCTCTGACAGAATCTTTGCGTCCATTCTGCTTTATTGAGAAACTAGCAAGGAAACAGCAGAGGGGACAGGTCCCTCTGCACCTTGCCATTGGACAAATCTATCTTCTTCATCTTCTCTTCACACCAAAATAATTGCTCTTTGCTGATCCTTGGCATCTTTAGAACCCTTGAACAGATCTTCACATCAATAATGCCAAGGAACAGTTCCACATCCTCTTGCAATACTGGCCAAGTGTTCTTCTTCCAGCTCTTTTTCCTCTTCCGCAATTCTCTCAGCTTTATGGCTTTCTGCAGTTCAGAGATTATAAATATACCATGAGAACAAAATCTTAGTTGATTTAAGAGCTCGCGTTTTATACTTGTTGGAATGATTAACGAGGCAAAACACATGCACCAACCATAACAGGTTACCTTCTCAAGGAACAATTGAACCTGTTGGACAGGGGTAGCCATCTGATTATGACTTCCAAAAATAGTTCGCTCATCACCTGATTTTGATTTTTTCTTCTCCGTCCTCAGGAACTGATAAAATAAGAGGATTGAGCTCTCAATTATGTGTATAATATCTGTGGTAAGCACTGGAAGATCTGATGTATCCCCTGAGATGACTTTCTGATCAAAGCCTATAGATAAAGGGGATAATCAAGTTCATTTAAGGTAATATTCTTGAGAAAAAAGTTTCAGAGTGCTAACTACTTTATGAATTTGGGTCAAGAATTTGAATTACCTTGGACCTTTGGAATCTGAAGAAATGTTGGTAATGAACTTCTCATCCGAGCATATGTTTCTGGCCTCAAACCCTTTTCAAAAGGTTCATTTTCGATAAAACGTTGTAACAGCACCTGGAATTGTTGAAACTGTTGAGCACAATGACTGTAAGATGCAGAATCATGAGGCTCACAACAGATTCTCTGGTTCAATTGAGTATATTGGCAGTGAAGAGTTTCCCATGTCGAACACAGTTGAGATACATATGTAGAATCAAGATCATGATATGGATTGGATTCAGGCTGCTGCAACTGCTCCATCTCATCTTCGGTTTCTTTTAGGTTTTTCATGGATAAACATCGAAGAGAAGATGCAAGTTTTCTGGATGTGTTTCTTGGCAAAGGAACTGAGGGAACAAGAGTGCCTGCAAGTCAATAAACTCATCCAGTTTTTATGAAGATTCTGAAAGATATGATACTGAATTCAAACATAGACATGAGATACCACTTCAATAAATTATGCACTTCCAACTCACATTACATCATGGAAGATACCGACACTAGATCACAATTCAGAGGGTTACAAGATGCTTATGGGACTGTTCTCTTTTTACTGACCTCTAGATGCTGCTGCTCCAAGACAAAAGCAACGACAACACCAGCTATTAAAGGATCTAGAAGTTAACTATCGTGTCACTGGGAGTTGAAAGCCAATGCATTTTTATCCAGCAATTAAGAAACAAAAGCTTTCAGAGAAAACTGGAACCAATAATGAAGCTTCGTGACAGCTATCAATGCCGATAGTGATAAAGAAAAGTAGCTTAGAAGACAATCTTTCAACACGCAAAAAACAATGCATAAATTTCACTTAAAATTTCACATAATTTCTAAAGTAGAAGAATATATATTCAGTGAAACACAATAGCTAGGATACGAACAGTTGTTACCAATTTCATGAAGCTGCTGGACGATCAAACCATCAAAATATCGCATTCTCTCAGAGTATCTGTCGTAGAAGGCATCAAATCCAGACCAAAACTGGCGTCTTTCAACATCTGGGCCCCTTGACTCACTGGAGCTGGTCTCTCCCAGCACCTCTTCATCTTCCTCATCCTCTGGAGAAGACTGTTCTTCGGGTATTAACGCCATAAAACTGTTTCTTCGAAGCTCCTTTAACCTCTTCTTAACTTCGTTCGGGATGAAATCCTCGTCGTCGTCATCCTCCAGCTCTGAATTATCAGCATTAAGGTGGTCAGTGGACTTCACAGATTGATCAACTGGGTTATCCTTTGCCGCTTCTGACAGTGGCTGTGGTTTATCATCAGTATGACCTCCCGAATTAGGTTTTTTACCTCCAACGAGCCTCATCGCTTTCAAGAACTCCATAGCAGACTATTGGTAGCAAAAGAGAACAAGGAAAAGGAGACAATGGTCATGAAAGAACATGAAGTTTCACCTTAATTGGTATAATGAGACCCAAGGAAAAAAAGAAACAGACTTGAAGGTGCAAAAATTATGATGTGTTGTTTTCCCTTAGAGAAATCAGATGTAATCCAGCTTACACACCCTTCCTAGTAGAAGGTACATTTAGTTCGCCATACGTGTACAAATATAGTTTTGCTTCAGATGGATCAAGCAAATGAGGACCATTTGAATCCAGCAATTATGAAAGTTTTCCTTTTATGTGAAAGGGGGGGGGGGGGGGGGCAAGAGAAAACACCAACAAGTTAGATCTCTCACCCCAATGGCTCCCTGCACCCCCCCCCCCCCCACACACACAAAACACAGAAGTTCCAGTAAACATGCTGCTGCTGCTGTTCAGGAAGAGAGAGAGAGAGAGAGAGAGAGAGAGCAACAAAATGACGATCAAGAAGAAGCAAAATGAACAAATTGTTCACATCACATGTGAACAAGCGGTAAATCAAACAACGGCAGAGCATTTCAAGGAACATTCTCAAAACAACAAGTGTAAATAGAGAAATCGGAGACAATGTAGCTTACCATTATAGTATAAAACCGGAAGGCTAAAACCCTAGAAACCTGTAATTACGAAGGCAGCAGGGGTAGTAGTAGGAGGAGAGAGAAGTCCTAAACAGTTCGGGAAATGGTCATTTATGGGGAATTAGGGAAGACAGCTATCGCTATTACAGTGGTTAATTACATTCTGGAGGTAGTGGTCGGAGGTGAATAACATTCATCGGGAGTAGCGAAGCTGGCAGAGATAGTTGAGTGAAAAGATCAAAGATGTACTCCTTTCTTTGGTCTGGTTTTCTTTGAGCAACGAGCTCGACGAGGAACCAGTGAAACGCTGTGCCATGTGGGACTAGCTTCGGTTAAAATCTTGCACGAGCATAATTAGTTTTTTTAATTATGAATTTTTGTATATTTTGTTAGACCCTTTTATTGGGGGCAAAAAGACTATTTTCTGACTCTGAAGATCCCACCGTTCCAGTCACAAGGAGCATTGTGGATAATGCAAATCAGGAGTCAAACAGACTCCTAAGTTGAATGATAACTTACGCAGTGACCTACACAAGGTGTTTCTCGCAAATCAAACATTCGGTCTAGCAGCAGTGGAACATCTACGTGTCCCTGGATTCGAAATCTTGATCTTTTGGAATAAATTTTAACTGTAGTAACAACTAAGCTATGTCCTATGTCTAGTAGACTTTTTCTTGACCAACACAAAACTTCTTTACTCGTGTATTATTTCAAAAATCGTGTTATATTAATTTTACTTTTTTTTATACATCTCAGCTTTTATATAAATATCTCATCAATAGTATGCACGCAGCCCACAATAACATTGATTATTTAAAAATATTAAGATGTCGTAGTTACAGCTAATGCATCCGATCGGCGCTCTTCAGATTTGAATTATGCAAATGGTTTGAATTACAATCTTTTATAGTTTCTCGAGATTATATAACATAATGAGGTTATTTACTTAAGTACAGATCTTATCGATGGAAGATTTTTTTTTTTTTTTTTTTTGCATGTCTCCGTGTCGAGATCTTTACCAATATTCTCACCTTTTGCGCCTATTAATCGTCGTTTAATAAACTTGATTTTCAAACGAATGAATTTTTTTTTGTGGGATATGGAAACAATACTAAGACATTTAGAATGTACAATAAAAAAAATATGAAAGTTAAAGAATCAATTCATGGTAAGTTTATTGAATCAAATGAACCAAAAATTAATGATAATGAAAAAAATGAAATAGTTGAAATAAACTCTATAAAAAATATTGGTAATACTCATAACGATGACTTGTATCTTGATCTTAGAATCGAGCCACTTCCGTCTTCATGGACCATGAAGGTTTCTAGGAAAAAAATGAAGTCCGAAAGAATTATGGTCAAAAAAAGAATCAGAGCCATAGTATTAGACATCTGTACCATCCATCCAAACAAGAGCTGGCCATTAAATCAAACAACCAAAAAAAAAAAAAACCGTACGTAAAAGCACAAGAAAATAAACTTCAAAAATAACTACAAGAACAGCAAATATAAGAACAGCAAAGACTAACACAACTTGAGGAAGGGCAATGCTGCAGGGTTATCAAAGTAAATCTGATTGGTCAAACTTGTTTATAGCTAAAAAACAATAAGCATAAAGGTATCAGTTTATTGATCTTTGGCTCATAGGCAGCTTATTTGCTTTAAAGCAACGTGTATCTTTACCTGAACCAAACATGTCCAATTACCACATATCAAAAAAAGACATCTTTTTAACATACACAAGTTTCAGAAATATCAGACTCATACAACTTTTTTATTCTTTGAAAGAAGAGGTACACCAAAAGATACATCTTTTTAATATACACAAGTTTCAGAAGTATCAGACATATACAACATTTTTACTCTTTGAAAGAAGAGGTACAGAGGTTGAACGAGCTAATCAATATCCTAACCAAGCACATGGCATCGGCTGAAACTTGTTCTTTGCGCATGAGAGTAAATCATAATAGTCAGCAAAGCTCAAACAATCACGAAAGTCCGTAAAAAGCCTTTCAAACACTCTCCATTGTACTTTTAGGGGCCTTGAGTATGGAAATTGCAGGAATACCTGCAACCAAACAAAGCATGAAAAATAAAAACCCAGAGGGAAAGAGAGGGAGCAGAAGGTAGTAGGTATTTCATATTGCACTGGAAGAGCATTGAACTGTAGGACACACTGTGTAAAAGATCGAGCAAAACAAATTCAAGCAACAGATTAGAAAATTTATTTTGCCTACAATGATACATGATTGATACAGCCCACTTGAGCTTAGAACTCCGTCATCAGGTAATTCAAGTCCGAAACATTACTTATGCATGTGAAGTTACTATAAATCACACTCCATGATTTATGCAGCAGATGCAAAAATTGGTACACAATCTCTGAAATAAAGGCAGTTCATCTCCAACCCACTAAGCAACTTCCTCAAAGATATTATGTTGAGTTGTTTTTGTGTTTCTCTTTCCTATTTTGCTTTGAACAGAGACAAATAGGTTATGTAACTTTGTTTTCAAGCTACTATCAACATCTAACAAACAAAATCTCTCTTTCATGGTTTATCTTGAACAGGGACCTCATACTAATTCCAGTTTAGGTTCAGACGAATATCAGCATCCAATAATACATAAATGAAGATGCTGTGGAGGAGTTCACTTACATCTCCCTCCATAGCCAGACGTTTAAGTATGGAAAATGTACGATCAGTTTCCTCCAAATTGTCGATAACAGCCAACCAGATCAGTGAACCAAGCTCATAAGCCATCTCAAGCGACTTACCACATGCAACAAACTGGTCTGCTAAATCAGAAGAAAATTAGGTTTGGTCGTTGCTTGGACTTGAAGGATCACTTTTGAGTGAAAAAAAAAATGAAACATGCTTGAACGTAACAATTAGAAAATCCCAAAAAGCTCAAGCTGTACACCAGATAAACTAAAAAAAGGGCATCCTGTCTAGTCAGTAGTAACAGATGTGAAAGGCATGCAGTCCAGAAACATTTTAGAAACCCTTTCGGCGCAATGAAGCCTCACTTCAGGAAGAAAGATATTGAAATATTACTACTGATGAAGCATACAGGAGATGGATTAAAAGCCAGTCTTGGTTATCCTTTAGATAATTTTCCCACTTGTCTAATTCAACATCTCATAAAGGGGATATATGCACTTTCGCAATCGATGCAGAGACAAGAATCAAAGGCACAACCAAGATTAGGATCTCACCATTAAGCCCATCAACCATAAGCCCGACACAAAATCTAAAATTCTTTTTTGAGGGCCTCAAAAAGTTATACTAATTAATTGTGTTATGCAGGAGTAAGAACTCAAAGTTTTGCGCCATCTCAAAGTCCAATTCAAACCCAACGCAAGAGGAAAATGGAACACACACACATACACACTGCCATTCTATGCAGCATATGAGAAATTAAAGATGATATCCAACACTACACCTATTACGGTTCCATGAAGTATCCCAGACGCAAGAGGCATAGTTGTCATGTCAAGCTGCTCTTTCAGAAACAAGTATGTATGTCCGACAATTTCATCATCCAGAGCAAAGATGTTTCTACTGACATAAAGCGCAGCATATCTCCTGCACCCAGAATTAACAGGAGTTCAGTGTTCTTGGCTTAAAATTTACTTATTTAATGATGAAGACAACACTTAATACTGAAATAGCAGAAAAGTATTTTCTATGATGATGCGCTCATTCGCCAATTGACTTTTTGACCAACCATAATGCAAACAGAAAAAAATCATGCTCGGATTAGACCTCCTGAAGTAGTAATATTTTTGGAGGCCGCCCAAAAGATTCTCCACCTTTTTCTTTAAGGATTCCTTGAAGTGGTCTGCACTATCCAGAGGGGAGAAGAATGAAAAACATTGAACAAAAAAACTTAAGGGAAGAACACTTGTTGCTTCCTTCGCCATATGACTGAGCATTACCTATGGGCAAACAAATGCATTACCAAACCAAAAAGTACTTTTTTTTTGTAAATAAAAGTACTATTCATGTAAGCATTATTACCCTAACAAGGAATATTTTTTTTAAGGATTAATACTTCAAGTAAAACCTAGACAGCCTAATAATCACAAGCTAATGCTAATCTTGAACCAATTCAAAATTTCACTAGACGATTTTGAAGGACAAAAGCTCTCTAAATAATGCAAACAGAAAAAACAAAAGCGATGGGAGTCACTGGAAGAAGAGGTGTTTGTGCACATATGTATATGAAGTAACTTATTTTCCACCTTTTGCTCAACCCTCTAGGAATAGGTCCAGGCCATCTTTTAGCTTGGTCAGCAAAAGGAAAGCTCCTGAAAAGGGCAGCATTCCACAAGCATTCCTCCTGGAACAAGCCAGCCCAATGTTTCTTAACGCATGATATATGCCTCCAATCTGTCATGGGAACCCGAACGAATATTTCTACTAAAAGATGATCCGGGAGTTCTTCAAATTTGCAATCAGCAGGTACGGGGACCATATCCTCTTTTTCTTTCTCCTGCATTATACCGCCAACATATTTTGCTGCAGAAGATATGCATATACTCACTGGGTAAACAAATACACACACCAAAACACAGTAGATGACTTTAGCAACAAGGTGACGGCCAAAGACAGAGACTTCCTTTTGGCCTATACAAAACAAACTAACCCATTATTCAACAAAAGAGCCAGTAAATAATGTTCAGAGGCAAAAGAAGAGAGCCAGCTTAAACTTACAGGGCGGGGCGGCCAATAGCTATCACATATGCGGTTACCGATTAATCTCCTTTTTGCCAAGAGCTTGCATCTTTTAACTAACTAGTAAATAAAGGTCCCATTTTTTCCTTACTAATTTTCAGGAAAAAGTCCGAACTGCCAGAGGACTATTCTAACTATAGTTCTTCCTTTGCTAACAATAAGGTGAGGACTAACCTAGTTCTGGTAAATATATGCAATGACGTTCAATCAGATGATGGCGACAGACGAGAAGGTTGAATTAACAAATGAGCTGCCATCTAAAAGACAGCATGAAAAAAATTAACAATATACCATCTTGTTACCTGGGGTCCGAGTTGATTTTGAAAGGACAGAATATTCCGGCGGCGATGAAGCACTGATAACGATTCTCCAAAATCACCAACGTAGGTGCTGAACATCAACCACGGAAACGATAATTAGACTAGCGCTGGAGATACTGCGATGACTCTGGCTAAACAAAAACCCAAGTTCCTCAGAAAAATGCTAATTGCTGAGATAGCGTGCTCACCTACAAGACAAGAAGTCTAGGTTGTTCTGTCGCTGTTCTCCTGCGAGACTTTTCACTGGGCCCAAAGCAGCACCGAATTTAGCTAAAGGCTACATATCCAACACGTCATTCCCAATTTCATTTGATCCTGCCTTTTACTGATCACTTGTTCTTCTTTTTTCTTTTAACTGATTCTCCCTTTCTTAACGGTAATTTCCCACCTGACAAGTTAAAATTTTATCACCGTCAAAAGTTACATTATGATTGATGTCGAAAGACAGCCAGATTCCACGAATATACTCTAAAGCTTTGATCTAAAGTCTCTTTAAAGGGATAGGTTGAATTTTGTAGATTCTTAAAACTTATATAATTTGTTATTACTTTATATCTTTTATTAGAAAAATACATCAAACACGCACATGGTATATAAACGTTTCATTGGATGACTATAGAATGACTCAATTATAATAAGTAAATGTAACCGTGGTTTTTTATTAAAGGTATATAATATAACTATCGACAATTCTCTCTTTTACATGTGTTGTCGCATAAAATGGCTTTTTTAAACAAAATAATGACACTTTTTATAAAATTGGTCGGTCATTTGTCAGTTTTAAAGTGTTTATAGGGAAAATGGGTTACGTGTATTAACATAAGGAAAAAATTACACGAGATCAGACTAAATCAATGTTTTAAGATAACACCATCTCTCATTTGGGATCTATATTAGTACTACTAGCACTTTGCTGTTGATTTGCATAGGCACATGGCAACCCTTGAACTCGATAGACATCATCTTCCACTAACTGATAAGGCAATGGCATGGTAGCATCATCATGGTGCACCACTTTGTTTTGTCAAAACCATATACACCATTGGCCACTTCACGAAATAAATACCGTCATTCGACTCCAATATTTCGATTATCATATTCGTTCAGAGGTTATCATGATCCAGTCCGATGTCGTGGTCACTATGTTGAACCTCTCCCACCAGCGTTTTAGTAATGTTTCTAAAATAGTGTTATAACTTATAATGTATCACTAAACTATACCATTGTTTCATGTTAAATTCATTGAGTCATACGATTTAAAATAAATCATCTCATTTTCAATATAGCTAAAAACATACTTCTTACATAACTTTGTAATATAATGAAATTAAACAAAATGGTTTACTAAAGTGTCTGCATTTCTTGTAATGTGAAGCATCATTTGATCAACACAACGTTTGATCAATGTTTATTATGAATCATCAGGAAACAACTTCTATGTACTTCAAACATATGAGTGAGGTTGCAACATATGTCCTTCCTTACACCATCATATACGGAAACCTCTAAGACAATTAATAAATGTTGTTGTTATTGTTGTATACGATTTAAATTGAATAGGAAAAAAATTATTTAAATCAAAAGTCAACAATAATCATCATCATTATACCCAGTATATCCCAACGATATCAAAAACTGTCGCTAGGATCTGAGGAGGGTAAGTGATATACAAACAATACCTCTGGAACTATGATTTATTCAGTTTTAAGTTCGAAAGAAAATATTAAATTATTAGGTTGCAATTATTGTAACTATATTATCTTAAATAAACAAAAATACATTAAACCAAATTACTTGGCAATTGTAGCAACTATATAATTATATGAAGC
Organism: Eustoma russellianum; assembly: GCA_036186865.1. Lineage (NCBI taxonomy): Eukaryota > Viridiplantae > Streptophyta > Magnoliopsida > Gentianales > Gentianaceae > Eustoma > Eustoma russellianum. The sequence continues at coordinate 373,597 of AP025043.1, forward strand.
CCAATAATTAATAAGTATCTTTTTTATATATAAAGATAGGTCTTCTTGTTTGATAAATGGTAAAGAAAGATATAAAATTAATTATGTAAAAATAATATATTTATTATTCTAAAAAAAATAAAATATGCATATAGAAAAAGACGTGTATTTAAAAGTGGACTTCAGTGAAATAAACAACAATATTAACGGTGACAAACTCACCTTTACGGGTTGACCCAACTCATTTTGAGTTGGCTTATCTGATTCCTTTTTCTTACCCCTTCCAGGTAGAAACCAATTTCTTCACGTAAGATCCCCGTGAACAGAGCGGTTAAAAGACGCAGCATAATCTATCAGAAGCCTCTCCTCTGGCTTCAATCATATTCTTCAGGCAGAGCTAGATTCGTGACCTTCGAGTTGTAATCGGATCTTACTTTAGAGAGCCTCAGCGAATTCTCTTACTTGTACCAGCGCTCCTAGGATCTTCAAACGTAATCATATTTTCGGATCTTGTTTATTGACAAAATGCCATCTTTGTACGGAGGCCCTATGACAACCTTCGAGGATGCCGAGAAGGAAAGCGAGTACGGTTATGTTCGAAAGGTCATTCATCTGCCTTTAGTATTTTCCTTTTTTTCCACCTTGCTAGGCTCTCACGTTCATTTGAACCTCGAACATATCAGTTAGATATTTGTACTTCCGCTCTGAATTATTCGTCCGACTGCTTCTTTATCCCCTGCTCAGTTACCATGTCGGCCGTCAGACTGAAAATTTTGGATCTGTATGTTTGCCTTTTTAGTATATACGGTTGAAACTTAAGACTAGTTTTATTCAAGTACTTTATTTTCAATTTAATGTGTAGTACCTAGACTTTCCCTTACTGTAGATGTTTTTCTTGATGGTAATGCTGTTGATTCACTTTGTCAAGCATGTTGGCGGCATTGAACCGCTAAATTTTTTCCTCCCTCTTCCTATGTTCTCAAGAACACTTCCTTTCCTTCTTGCTGCTTCACGAGTTCAATTCCTCGTGACTTCGCTTTGCTTCATTTAGTTATTGTTCGGCATTAAGGATCATGTGTTCGCTTTTGTTTCACTGTTCCCTATGGATCTAAATGGGCCTTGACAATAAAATATTGCCTAGAAAGTTCGGAATTGAAGATTTTCATGTTACGGTCTTGTTTATTTGCTTCTTCCTCTCTCATTATTAGTTTTGTAATGTAGTTATGCTACATACATATGTACACAGAACTCACATGTGTAACATATGTACATACAAGTAATAGTTTGCATATGCCTGTATCGGCTAAATCTATTACCCCTGAAGCATTGGAGGGACATAGATATGTATGTATGGATATGTGTATATGTATACCTATGCTAAAGCACACATAAAAACAAAACATCGTAGTTATCAAATTTAGAAGTGTTCCCATTTTTCTAATTCACAAGTAGACGTTTATTCCAAAATTGTATAACCTTACTTGTTCTCTCTGATAGGTATCTGGACCAGTGGTTGTTGCAGATGGCATGGCTGGCGCTGCCATGTATGAGCTGGTTCGTGTAGGGCATGACAACCTAATAGGAGAAATTATTCGGTTGGAGGGAGATTCTGCTACAATTCAAGGTCTACTGTCTCCAAATTAACTTTTTGCTCCCTGAGGATGACACCTTTGCATGTTGTAATAATCATAGCCTCACTTTAGTGGGAATTGGAATATGACCTTACTATTATGAGTTTCACTGGAAGAGGAGATCTTCTTTGTTGTGTACAACAGTTTCCTTCTCTGGCTTGACATGAAATTAAGTAACTTAACCTTGTTTTGACTTAAGCATGTGCCTGTGTGTGCAGTTTATGAGGAGACAGCTGGATTAATGGTGAATGATCCTGTTTTGAGGACACACAAGGTGACTGAATTAAAATTTTTTTGCTATTTCAAGATTTCTTAGTGTTCTGCAACTAAATTTAACTGGCCTTACAATTCGTCTCTTAATTGCAGCCTTTATCTGTGGAACTAGGTCCTGGAATATTGGGGAACATCTTTGATGGAATTCAGGTGAATTTTTTCAGAGAGAGTAGATACTTGCATGCTCACGCATATTTATTTTTTTAGTTGTGTAATCCTTATACTCTGGTACTATGAAGGGCCCCAAAGTTCAATCTCACCCTATTCCCTATTTTTCTATTATTCCTCACAGAGGCCTTTGAAGACCATTGCTATAAAATCTGGTGATGTGTATATTCCTCGTGGTGTATCTGTCCCAGCCCTTGACAAGGACATTCTCTGGGAATTTCAGCCTAAGAAATTGGGTACTGTAAAGCATTGATTTTAGGTCGTTTGTTCCTTATAATTTATACTTGATTTGGAGATGGTTGATTAATGATTTTGATAAACTCATCATTTGTTTGTTTCAGGCGAGGGGGATCTTTTGACAGGTGGAGATTTATATGCTGTAAGTTTTCTTGTGTTGTTTCTTTTAGTTCTTTTGGACAAATTTTTGAACAAAAAATATCCTATCCTTTTTATTATTCAATGGGAATTTTATATCACCTGCAGACAGTTTTTGAGAACAGTTTGATGGAACACCATGTGGCCCTTCCTCCTGATGCTATGGGTAAAATAACTTATGTCGCACCGGCCGGTCATTATTCATTAAAGGTTTGTCATATTTGACACCTTTTGTTATGTCTGTTATCTAATTAAATGTGAGGACTCATGCTAATTTCCAAAACCAGTACCTCTCAGCATTGGCTTTTTTAACTTCTACTTTTACTGAATGTGTGATCCCCGAGAGTTGATTTTTCTAAAGAGACTTTCCCATTTGTTTCTCCATAAGAAACGGAAATTATCTTTGCCACCATATCCATGTAGCCCCATATTTTTGAAGTTGTCCAGAGGCAACTGCTGGTTATTTGGTTATTACATTCTTGCTATATGAAGTTACCAATGAACCTTGCCTCAGTTCTGGTATATGGGTAGCGTAGCCATTCTAGCATGCATTGATTGTCAGCTGAATGTTTTGACATCATTGCAGGATACTGTTCTTGAGCTTGAGTTTCAAGGTGTCAAAAAGCAGTTCACCATGCTTCAGGTAATTGTTCTGGAAGTTGAGATATGACTATGATTATGTTCCACTTTCTCAATGCACAAAGAAGTATTTGTCTGATGGTATACATTATTATTTGAAGACTTGGCCTGTACGAACGCCTAGACCAGTTGCTGCAAAGCTTGCTGCTGATACTCCTCTTCTTACCGGGCAGGTAGTTATAATACAATGCTAATATCTTATTCCAGCTAAAACTTTAGAACTGGACTAGTCAGTTGTTAGTTAATGCTAAATTACTCAGCTACCCAAGCATTTGAAGATAAAAAGAAAAACTTACTACCTCTTCATTGTTTTGGTTCTATAGTTTTCCTTTTACAAAATGTACACACACATAATGTCTGTATGTAGATAATCCTTTTTATACAATTAAAATGAAAGACTTAAACTGTTAGAGAGAATAGAGAAGAATAATTCATACATTTATACACTTAACATACATCTTCACGCGTGGACTTATCATACACGCACTATAGTAACAATAGATAATAGCAAGTGTTAGTCTTGGGAAAATGTGGGATAAAGATGTCATGCTCTGATATCATGTAGAGATAAAAGTAGGAAAAAGAGATTGTGTAACTGTTGTACTCCCAATTGAGACTGACAACTTATATTCCTTATAATGCAAATGCAATATAATACAGTCGCCAGTGTGGCACTATCTACATATCACACCCTAACATACGCAAATGTGTTTCAAAGTGGATTCTTGATGCTTATTATTTTATTCTTCTGCAGCGTGTTCTTGATGCCCTATTCCCTTCGGTGCTTGGTGGTACTTGTGCCATTCCTGGTGCTTTTGGCTGTGGAAAAACAGTGATTAGTCAAGCTCTTTCAAAGGTGACATTTATTGTTTGTGTGTTGGCTTCCTCTTTATAATGTTGGTTTTTCGCGAAGTAGTTATTTCACCATCATGACCTTGATGTTCTTGCTTTATTGGTGCAGTATTCAAATTCTGATACAGTAGTTTATGTTGGTTGTGGAGAAAGAGGAAATGAAATGGCAGAGGTATGTATTATATTTATGGCTTATGCTTTGCTGGTTTCCCCAATGACAGTTGATATAAATCATCTAATCCAGGTGCTAATGGACTTTCCTCAACTGACAATGACTTTGCCTGATGGTCGGGAGGAATCTGTCATGAAGCGTACTACACTGGTGGCTAATACATCAAATATGCCGGTTGCTGCGCGGGAAGCCTCCATTTACACAGGTGGACTTTTATTTTCTCTCATGTGGGGATGTCTGTATCTTTGGATATACTGTAAATTAGCCTTCTTGCCTGATTTTCCATTCTTCAAGTCACATTTCTTCTTAAAGGATGTGAGTACATTTTTTTGAACTCAGAATACCTGGCTTGGCAGCTTTGATGTAATCAATTTTCTTTTACTCGTATGACCTATGGCAGGCTTAAATTGAGAGATGCTCTTGGCTTCAATTTATTATTAACAGTCTTAATGAAAAATTCATACTGATGCTTGTGCATTCTAATGAATACCTTTAACATGCATATGTTTGAATTTTCAGGGATCACTATAGCTGAATATTTTAGAGATATGGGATACAATGTCAGTATGATGGCAGATTCAACGTCACGTTGGGCAGAAGCATTGCGAGAAATTTCTGGCCGACTGGTACTATCCAGGCTTCCAATTCTTTTGTGCAAATATCATGTGTGATTGTTTGCTCTTGGACATTCTGTCTTGTATTCCCGTCTATGCTCGTTGGTTCTGCTCAAATTTAAATGTTTTACAGTTATGTTACTAAGATATTGGGGATCTGATCCATTCTTGAATTCCTCATTACTAGAGGAGGTGATTGATGGCTGCTTCAGCCCAGATCCATGTCTGCTCCCCTGTTTTGTGAGAATGGAGAGCCCAATGCGGGAGTGATTTTAGCTATTCGATAATCAAAACAGTCTCTATCTCTTGTTATTTACTTATTTGTTATTCACGTGCATAAAATTCATGGAAAGGAGAAGCTGGGTAGATAATTTGGTTGTATGGTAGAATTTGTCTTCTATTTTACTGCTATTTTTTAGGCTATGAAAAGTTTGGATTTACACATGCTCCTTTAGTCAAGAGAATGTACAGGCTGTCATTATTGCATACTGGTTTGGGATTATCTTGCGATCTGTTTTCTGCTTTCACAGGCTGAAATGCCTGCAGACAGTGGATACCCTGCTTATCTGGCAGCTCGTTTGGCATCTTTCTATGAGCGTGCTGGCAAAGTTAAATGCCTTGGTGGGCCAGAAAGAAATGGAAGTGTAACCATTGTTGGTGCTGTTTCTCCTCCAGGTGGAGATTTCTCAGATCCTGTTACTTCAGCAACACTCAGTATTGTTCAGGTATAAATTACAATAGTGAAGGTGAAGGGCACACAATAAGAAACTGTGTGTAATTTTCACAACCTGGATAGTAATGTTTCGCATTGTGCAGGTCTTTTGGGGTCTGGACAAGAAATTAGCTCAGAGGAAACATTTCCCTTCTGTTAACTGGCTGATATCCTACTCAAAGTACTCAGGGGTGTGTATTCATACTTTTAGGGGTATAAGTTCAGTAGGTTTTTCTGCTCTGATATGCGGGTACTCATCGTTGGTATGTTGCCCTCTCTTTGGAACTCTTATTATAGGCACTGGAGTCGTTCTATGAGAAGTTCGATCCAGATTTTATTGACATCAGAACTAAAGCTCGTGAAGTGCTTCAACGAGAAGATGACTTGAATGAGATCGTGCAGGTAATATGCATTGTTTCTTTACTTTAATTATCCATTCCACCCTCAATCCAAGATTGATAAACAATTGGATGGTTGTTTTTCTTCTTCTTGAATACTTTCTTCGTTTTCAGTGATTGACCTTGTCTTTTCATGCTTAAAGGATGGAAATGCTCTTTAAAGTGCCAGCTTTACACTTAACATTTTCCGTTCTAATAATATGCATGCTGTTGTATTTGCATATCTCATATAAGTGGATAACTGTCTTGTACGTGGACTAGTAGTCTGATGTCATTTGGACACAAATATCGATGTGTTTCTTTGCTAAGAAAGTTTTTTATATGCATAGTTGTACCTTGGTTTTTACAAAAAGACATGTCCTCTTGGGCCATGCTCATTTGCATTTTTTTTTTCTGAAGGGCAGCAAAGTTGGTGGCAAAATTTATGACTTTTGAGGAGAATTTCTTCTCTATAGGTTGCAGAATATTACTTATCATTGTAACTCTTGTGTATCTTTATTGTCTTTATGTTTCCCTCATCACCCAAGGAAAGGAGGTAGCCTTTTGTCCCCTTTTAAATTGTGGAATCAGGTGTCCCCTTGTTCTCTTATCCAGTTGCTTTTAGAAGGTAGAACAATGATCATATGATAAAATCTTTCAAATGCGCTTACAAATTAGAATAGTGATCATGAGACAATATTTTAAATTTAGTAGCGATTTAGCCATCTGTGAACTTTGTCTATTTCTACCAGCTGGTTGGAAAGGATGCTTTGGCAGAAACAGATAAAATTACCTTAGAGACTGCTAAGCTTTTGAGGGAAGACTACCTTGCTCAGAATGCATTCACACCGTAAGCAACTTGCAGCTTATCACCTCCGATTTGTTTTGAGTCACTTTGAATTGATGTCTATATTGACCTTTCTGACAGATATGATAAGTTCTGTCCATTCTACAAGTCAGTTTGGATGATGCGAAACATCATTCACTTCTATAATTTGGCCAATCAGGTAAATATGTTCAGTTTATTACTCATCTTTCTCATTTTTGACTTGCCTATTGTATTAGTAGCATCAGAACTGGGTTGTATCAAACAAAATTTTGTATAGATAAATGTTGGATACGGACAGAGATATGGTTCCTTGAATGTTTGGGACTGAAGAACTCTTTTTCAGCTCTCTCCTCTGTATACTTGGTGATTATTAGGATTTAGGAGGGGTTAGATTGTCAAGACCAATTAGAAATTACAGAACTTCTTAACGGATTGCTTAATTGAGCCGCCTGATATGCGCTGGATATAGTTTCAGTGCTAGCATTTCAATTCAGCATCTTACAAGTGTGTGAAATATGCGGTGTGAGTAGTAAATGGATACAGGGTTATAACATATAATGGTGACTTTACAGGCTGTGGAGCGAGCTGCTGGCATGGATGGTCAGAAGATCACTTACAGCCTTATCAAGCATCGGCTAGGAGACCTCTTCTACCGCTTGGTGTAAGAGTATTGTTTAAAAGCAACGATTTTGATGTTGTTATGTTTGCCTTCTGTATTGCTAGCGGGTTCTATTTCCTTCCTCTTTCAATTTTATCTGCATCTCTTTCCTATGCCTTCTCTAACAGGTCGCAGAAATTTGAGGATCCAGCTGAAGGAGAGGATGCTCTAGTGGCTAAGTTCAAGAAGCTGAATGATGATTTGACTGCTGGGTTCCGCAACCTGGAGGATGAAACGAGATGATCAGCTTATTTGCATGCTCCAATCATGTCGTGATGAGCAAAGCCTGCATTTGTGCTATTCTGAAGACGTGGAAGATCAACCTATATTGCTCATGTTTGGTCTTTGGTGGCTGTGTATTTATCGGTCTATCTGGCCTATACCTGGGTTTGGTTTTCCAAACGCCCTCTTTGTTGGTTGTTTTGGGTGGTTTATTCTTTCTTACGATCTAAGATTATTATGCAGTCAAATATCCTGTGCTTGAGGCCCATGGGAAAAAAATATGTAGGAGAATAGGAAGTCCTATTATTAATAATGGGTAGTCACGCTACTGTCATCGTTTTTAACCTGGCCCTGACATTTGGGATGTCATAGTGCTCAATCAGATTTGCATATACTGGTTGAAATCCTGGATTTGATCGCCGTGTGATCTATTGGCTGTCTTGGCGTGTCAATTCTTGCTTTTTGCTCCATGTCACGCCTCTCCGCAGGAGTGAGATGATTATCCCATTTAGAAGTGCTCTTTGTTGGCATCAACTTCTTCTTTGGTGGTAACAGCTAAAGGCTGCCATCTATACGAAAGTAACCGACCTTTAAACCAATAAAGGTAGAAAATCTCCAGCTTCAACATTAACAAAAAGTACTCACGTTTCCTAAAATGCATGTTACAAACCTAACAACTGGAAATACATAATTGTGCGTGGAAATATTTTCATTTCAGTACTGACCCAAGACAACTTAGATTGAAGATGGTTATTGGGAAACTGGTTAGTGCTAACCAATGTAGTTTCATTCCGGGCCGTCAAGCGTGTGATAACGTTATCGTCACTCAGGAAATATTGCATACCATGCGTAGAAAGACGGGAAGTCTGGACTGTTGGCAGTGAAGTTGGATTTGGAGAAGGCCTACGACCGGATCCGATGGAGTTTCCTTCACCGTGTACTCTAGGAGATTGGGTTTAATGACGATATGGTAGACTTGATAATGTTCCTTGTCACGTCGGTGCAGATGAGTGTACTATGGGACGGGTGTAGACTTGAACCGTTTAAACCACAGAGAGGATTACGTCAAGGGGACCATCTAGCGCCATATTTATTTGTGTTGTGCATGGATGCGTTGAGTCAAAGTATAGATCGGGCTGTTAGGGCCAAGGAATGGAGTCCAGTGAGGGTGTCTAGAAGGGGCCCTGCCATATCCCACCTACTCTTTGCAGATGATGTATTCCTATTTGGTGATGCCACTGAGGATCAAGCACAGACCATGGCAACTGTATTGAGCGATTTTTGCAGGGCTACTGGCCAGAAAGTAAGTATCAATAAGTCTCAAATTTACTTCAGTGCGAATGTAGCACACAACCGGGCCCAATGTATTAGTCAGAGGTTTGGGATACCTCTTACTCGTGATCTGGGAAAATACTTAGGTATGCCCCTACTACATGGTCGAGTTTCAGCCTCAACGTATAGTTATTTGATTGACAAAACCAAAAAGAAGTTGGCTTCGTGGAAAGGTCGATTGCTATCCAAAGCAGCAAGGAATATCTTAATCCAGTCGGTGTCATCGACTATCTCCTTTTATGCCATGCAGACTGCAGTTCTGCCAGCTATGACAGTGAAGGAGCTTGATAAACTTAATCGTTCTTTCTTTTGGGGTGAACTAGATGGGACACGGAAACTGCATACAGTTGCCTGGGATGCCATATGTCGTCCCAAATGTTTGGGTGGAACTGGTATAAAGAAGTTACGTGCGATGAATCAAGCCTTCCTTGCTAAACTTCTCTGGCGTTTGATTTCGAATGAAGATGTCTTATGGGTTCAAGTGCTACGTGCTAAATATGGCCACCCTCTTCGAGCTAATCCACCCATAACACCTAGCACGCATACATGGAGGAGTATTCTTTCGGCTGTTCCCACTATACTTGCTGGTATGACTAATGAGGAAGTAATATCGCAATCTTCGCAGAATGTGACTAATCATACGAGGTGGACGGGGACATCGCATGGGCGGTTCACGGTGGCATCTGCATATGACATCCAGATGGGTACTAACACAGACAATGATCGCGAACAATGGTGCAAACTTTGGCAACTGAAAGGCCCACGAAGAGGAAACTTTCTGCTATGACAATCTCGCCTAGATCGTCTTCTGACTGGTGACAGGTTATTCCGTATGCGCTTAAGTCCTTCACCCTTATGTACAATCTGTGGCCAGTCTAGTGAAACAACCTTACACGCTCTCCGTGATTGTGTCTGGGCTAAACAAATTTGGAGCTGCTTAGTACCCCATTCCTGGAGAACAGAGTTCTTCAACAATGATGAGCAAATACATTGCTGGATTGACAGGAACATTGGACGCGGACAGAGTAGCTCTCGATGGGGACACTTATGGCCATATATTTTCAGAGAGGCTGTGTCTCAAATCTGGACAGTGCGAAACAAGTCTCTATTTGAGGAGAACTTTAGTAAGCCAGGGATGTCCGTTGTATTGCATGATATTTATGATAGAGTACGGAACATTCGAATTGCATGGCAACTTAGTTAATGATGTAGAACTGAGTAGGTGATGGTGGCTATAGTTTCATATAGGTAGTAAACTTGATGTACAACATGTAATGACTTTATTTCATTAATAAAATGATCCCTTTCTCCAAAAAAAAAAAAAACTTAGAGAGACAAGGAGAAAAACCAACTTTGTACGAGATTTATTTCCACGGTTCGAATCCGTGACCTCTAGGGGAAAGGTCACATCGTTTCGCGATCTGTCTTACTTTACTTTTTACAATAAACTATTTCATGGTCGTTGTTTTAACAAAAGACAGAAAAAGTATAAATATATGTAAGGATATGCAATTTCCCCAATCATGGATCTGCATATTCATATATATAACCATTTCACCTGCACATATAATTTTTTTTTGCAGGAATTCACATTATAAATTGAAAATTAAAGGCAGTATTCTAAAATATAATTTCCAACAAGGATTGGGAAAAGGAGCAATATATTCGGTATCTTTATATCGTTGCTGTTTATTTATAACATTATTAACACTGTTACCTGAATGTCAATGATAGTTTTAACAATATTAGTTGAATTTTATTTTATTTTTATTTTTATTTTTATTATATGGTTGAGGAAACATAGTTGATTTTCGCCATTTTCAACACACTGACGGAGCATAGGATCTCCCCCACTTTACTTTAGCTTCCTGAAAAAAGGAAAAGAAAATAGAGAAACAGAAGAGGCAAAATAACATTTTGGGCACCATCTTTTGGGGATAGGGTTACAGTTGGATAATTGGATCTAATTCGAAAGAAGCTGAGCAATGGCGATGCGAACTTTGTACAACGAGATCAAGGGATTGAAGGTTAAGGAGGTTCCGGCCAAGCTTAAGCCCGTTTTCACTGTCGCCTACCTTAAGAAATCTGTGGAGAGAGGTTTGGACAATTATCACGCCAAGTACATCCAGACCAGTTCCATCGATCCTCTCTATCACGTCTGTTTTGGCGGATTGGCCTTATCCTACTTGCTTGCTCTTCCGGAGGAGCGTCGTCACCTAGCCCACAAGCAGCACGCCGAAGGACATCATTGAGGTGTCATTCGCCTTTTCCTTACCTAATTAGCGAAGTTATCCCTTGATTATTTCTTTTTATTTCCAGATATTTGAATCGTACTGTTGCACGCGGTTGCTTGTTGCATTTGGTTTCACCGCCGTTTGATTTCTGTCATTTTTTGTTTCTTTTTCCCGGTGTCTGTCTACGATTTATGCCAATTGTTGATAGCCATATATGGTTCTTTGATTAGACTAAACGAAGATGGACTCGTTTCTTTGTGTTTCCGAGTTGAGAAACTGTGCATTTCCCCTGTTCTTAACTAATCACTGTTATCATTTACTTTTCTGGCTTATGGGTTACTCGTATTTAGTTAAGGCAGTTGTTAAAGAACATTCAGTAGTTTAGCATGGGCAACAAGTTCACATACTGCTCAAGGCTGCTGGCTGAACAGCTTATGAGAATATTAAGACTGGGGGCAAGTTTGAAGAATGAACCGCTTATATGGGAGAAGTAGACATTAGTTCTTGTCACTATCCGTCAGAGGAGTGAAATCCCATGGTAGAATCCACACACTCTTTTTTGGTTATTGTTGCAGAATGGAGATGGTCACGGAATTTTCTATTTTTGTTTCGTCCTGCCTGCACACGTCCTTGGCCCTGCTAGGTCTTCTTGAGTTTAAGAATGCTGTTGGGAAGATCAAAGTCAGTGCCCTTGACATGGTTTCAGGATCTGGTTTGATGAGAAAATTCAGTCCTAAATCTGAGGGTTACGAGAAGCTTCAGTTCTCTCAGAGAGACGATGACAGGTGGCTCTTACATGTAATTTAGGAAAGCATCTCTTAGGTGGATGTAAGCACGAAAAGCTTCTTTAATGCTACTGTTTGTGGTGCTTTGACAGCCTCTCAATTTGTCGGCTCATGACGAGGTAATATATCTGGAGCTCCAGGACATTGTTCAGGAGCACAAGGTGCCATCTATTTTTATTGACTGGACGCCAGAGATGCATTTACATTTGAACTTTTTCCAAAACTCAATGTCCAGCACCGTTATCTGAACGTTGACGCATTGCCTAACTGTGGGCTCCCTTTAACTGTTGAGTTAGATATCATTTAGAAAGGGATTTTGGTGGTGCTACTCTAGCTTGTGTATCCTTTCTCCTAGAGCCTTAAAAGCAAGTCGGTTAGAGTTAGGCCTCTTCAACAGTTGTCAGATATCCTCACAATGTTAATTAGATGAGTCAATTACTCCTAGGGCAACTACCGAGTCAGCATGAACTTGAACATCACAAAGTCTGAGATTGATATTAGTGCAGAGCCCAACAAAATTGAACCAATATGGTCTTAGCTGCATTGTTGTGTGCGGAAGGATGTGTTGAAAGACCTCTATTCCAGGAAAAATGTTTACATGCATTCATCATTATTTTGTTCTCTTGAACCTAAGCAGAAAAAGTCCTACTCTTGTTTAGATCTACACCTAAGTTTACCTGTTCTGGCCTTAGACCAAGAGAATGGATGTTGTGGGAAATGCAGTTGGATTCTGTTACCTTTCATGCTTCGTTTCATTCATTTTTGAGAATTTCCTAGCGTAGGCATGGATAGCTAGAAATGCACCAATGTTTTAAGTGATATCTTCTGTGGCACTTTCTTCTTTTGTCACTTCAATTTGATCACTTTTCATGATTACTTGTGCTGAGATTGGGTTGCAGAATGTATTATTCCGCTGTTTATTGGTGGCATATGTTTCTTTGGACAACTAAATCCAGTAAATTATTGAGTTCTTTTCCTTCTTTCTTTTCAAATTGCATTTGCTAAGAGTAATGTCACACTCCATCTGGAATATGCCTGCTTATTAGAGTTTTTGTGCAGCATCATTGACGCTATATTTCTTTTGAATCTCAGATGGACTGCGGCTTGTCTGGGATGGGCTGATTCGGGATGATCAAATGAACTGGAGTCATCCTTTTAGTGTTTTACTTCCCTGTTTCTTGCTTAGTACTCCATTTACGGATGGGTGGTTTGATTGAGAAAATAAATGTATGATATATTTGCATTCTTTGGTGAAATTGAAGATTGGCCGTGACAATTTTTACTGCCGTCTTTGGCAAGTATAATGGGCTACCTTTGGATTTGTGACTTTTCTTCCATTCTGTATGCATTACTCAGCCATTGTTTTTTCTGGACTTCGCGCGCGCCCTTTACCAAGATCCCAGTTCGCGTCCTTAATTTTCATTTTAAAGCTTGAAGCCCATTCGGGTTTAGTGATGCTCACAAGCTGCTTCTGTTCCTTGTATTTGGATAAATATATTTCTTTCCTTTATTTTTATTTTGAATGGTGAAATTTATTTTAATACCTCTATCTTTTGTGATGGAGGTATTGTTTGTCTACCTCTCACCCTTCACAGATCTTTACGATATTTTTTTGCTGTAATTGAGATATATAGGGTATGTGTTGTTGTATACTGATTAAAACACAAAGAATACAACTAACTGAAAGAGAAAAAAAATCATCATAGAAGACAGTAGTTGATCTTGTCCTACCACGACTGATCCAATCTGTGGTTTGACATGGCACGCCTCCAGGTAAGATTTTTGTATGATTCAAAAAAAGTTCAAGCTAGGTGCCGGTAAATTTACTACGGATATTGATCATACAGCATTAACAAATACGAAAAAGAAAAAATTCCTAATGAATTTTGTCGATGCGGCATTAATAATTGCAAAGTGGTGAAGAAGTTATCGAAACCAATTCTTTCTTTCGGGGGCAATAAGTTAAACTCACATTTTAAAGCTGTCAGAAATAATTTAGGACCATTGTTTCATAAATGCACTTGCTTGCTTTTACTGTCAGAAGGGTGAAACGAGAATTGTTTGCATGACGCGGTGGGATAGGACGCGAATTTGACGCGTCCACTAATATATCGACACGTGGCAATATATGGCCAGCCTTTTTTTTTTTTTTATTTTCTCCTTCTGCTTCGCGCCTCTCTTCCCCTACATCTTGCTTGAAAGCGATTTAGGACGAACAATTCCACCATCAGCCTCTCTACTCCGACGACTGCTATTTCCGACCTCTCCCTCCGGTGACAGCTTACTGCGATTTCCGTTTGTCAAAGACAAGGCAGAAAAGAAGTGCAGCTCCTCCGGTGACAGCTTATGAGCAAAGGGACTCCAAGATCCCATGACTGGTTCGACGATGTAGCAGAGGCTTGCTGCCTCTTGTTTTTTTTTACTGATGAGGTGTTTCACTATTCCTCTGTGATTTTGCTGGGTTTCTATGTGTAATTTCAGATAAGTCCTTTTTTGATTCAATACTATGTTGAATTAGCTCATAAACTTAACTCCTGGCTTTTGACGGATGGTCTTTTTTGACGTTTCTTTTCTTGTAATCTGTTTCTCTGTCTTTTGTAGAGTTTATTAATGTCCTTTCCCACTCTCAAAAGACAAGAGTGGAGCAGCTGAAAATAAAAAGTCGGAGATGCAGGGGGAAGAGAGGCGCGGAGCAGAAGGGATTAAGTTGTTTTATTTTGTGTAAAAGAAAAAGGGAAAAGTGAAAAAAAAGGTTGGCCATATATTGCCACGTGTCGCTATATTAGTGGACGCGTCAAATTCGCGTCCAATCCCACCGCGTCATGCAAACAATTCTCGGGTGAAACCCACTTCTTGGAAGAATTGCTTCATGTTATGGGCAAAAACTAAACTCGTCAATTCTCTATCAAAAGATAAAATATAAAGCAACTTGTCAACTCAAATCCATACAGGGGCAGGGCGATATGTTCTGATCTCCTCATCGAAGGAGGATGGTGACGACGCGACTACGCGAAACCAGCAGGCTATTGGTACCCCTTTTATTTGTTGTCTTCCTGTAACTGTCCTGTTTATTAACCATCATAACTTCTATCTGCATGAGTCGCTAAGCTATTCCAAGAGAAGTCGTCTACTGTAATTGGCTTGTGAAGAAGACTTCTAGCAAGTAGAATGGTGGTGTCTTCCCTTTGATTTTCACTGGCCTTATAGTAATAGCAACTCTGGACCTAGCAGTTGTAGATTATGATTTCCTATGCAAAGTAGTGATACTGGACTTATACTTGAGCTCAAAGGTAGTTCTCAGAACTCTTCATGTGGGAATTGTCTGCTGAAAGGCCATGACATGTTAGTTATGTTCCTTACATTATCCATCACTAAAACTTAAGAACTTGACTGAGAGTCCCTTTTCCTCTTACTCTTATCTGACAGTGTAAATATGGTCTGAATTGTCTATTGTTTTGCCAAAGAGGTTATTCCTTCCGAGGTATGTGCTCATAAACCAAAATAAAAAGTATGTAACATGTAAAATAACAGCGCCATATCATAAAACTCAGACATCATGTACAAATGCAAGTAAGGTGTCAATATATTAAGAACAGAAACGGTCAAGTAGATATTAGGATTATGACATTTGAGCAATCGAGAATCAACTAATCTTTATCATACCCTGAAACCAACCAACACAGCATAAACTTCAACAGAAAGATCAATCCTTAATTAACAGTGCCGTTCGAAGATATTGTGAGTAGAGAAGAAACTTGGGAAGGCAGGAATGAGTGTGCAATTCAAAACAGTAAGCAAATTTGATCAGAAGAAGTATCCACTGATGTTGAATATAGCAGCAAAACTTCCTACTGATCTCCTGACTGATGCAAATAAGCTAGAATACCTACAACAACAACATTACCCCAATGTCTTATAGGCTCCCGCCCCATGGTGGAGTATAGAGGTTGAATGTACGCAACCATACACGTGTTAGAAACACACAGAGGTTGTCTACCGGTGACTTATAATGAAAATTGCATCAAGTTGTGTTGATTAAACGCTAGTTCACAATATAAGAAGCGCAACCAACTTAGTGAGTCATTTTGCTTTATTCCATCATATTCCAAAGTCAAAGAAGATTGTGTCCTTGACTCTATTGAAAATAGAAACCAGTGCTAGAATACCTTTTATATTTATAACATTTGGTGTGTTTGGTTACATATGATGTAAATCCCATAGCAGATCAACTTGCCGAGCCTTTGAAACTAGTTTTAATCATTATTGAGTCCATGCTTTCTTCAATGAACATAATTTCTTTAGTAAACGATGATTTTCAATCAAGTCTAAATAACTTTATCAGAGCAATCCTATGAATCGGATATGAAGTTTTATTTGAAGCTTTCAACTTCAGGGTGAATTTGTAGTGCAATAGTTCTATACTATCAATACAATGAGCTCCCACCCAAATTTGAGGGGAAGAGGAAAAAAGAAAAGAAACAAACCTTAATGCTCAAAATTCCTGTTAAACTTGGTCAGGATCTTAAAATTTTGTCATCGACATGTTATCTTCTTCCAATTTTTCACAATCTCAAAGTCTGGTACCTGGAAGTTCTTTTCCACTTCCCATGCCAGCTGAGACATACCATTGAAAGAAGATTTTGCACCCTTCTCATCAGTCACTTCTCTAGGAAATGGAATACGAACTTCATATACATCATTTGTGGTAGATCTTACTCGTACGTCAAAACCTAACCGATCAACCCAGACCATCTTGGCATCTAACACCTGAAAATTAGGCAAATAAAAGCAAATTAAGATTCTGTTGCCAGTTGTTAAATCCCATAAGCAATACTTAACTAATAAATCTGCAGGGTATAGCAACAACTTCTAACAGGAAACTACAGATTAGCCAATAGAACTCCACTCATAACTACAAAGAAAAAAGAAAAAGAAAAGAAAGAGAAAATTTCGAAAGTGTTAGTCACCAATCATTGACAACTTATTTTAATGTTTTAGTCCATTATCCTGTGACAGAAAGAAATAATGCCATCCAGCATAAGATGTTATCTCAGCCAACTAAAATCCAGGACAACAAAATATGTCATGCATCGTCCTTCTAGAAGAATCAAGGAAATGGTAGGGACATAACTTCATAAAACAAATAGTTCAGCATGTTAATGTAAACATGCAACTAGAAGATCAACCACGAGCGTGGAGAAGAGGAATCAAGAAATGTGATTTGTGGCATGGAAAACATTGGAGGCCGTTCAGCTATGAGCACTAGTCCTATCCTCTAAAAAAAAAAAGGACCAAGCCATTTCATTTCGAGGTTTTTTTTTGGGTTGGGGGGGGGGGACTTTGACCACCCTATGTTCTGCTCTTAATGAAAACACCATGCTTCAGATTTCAATTCGGCCATTTAACTTACCAAAAAAGACAAACAAACAATTCGGCCATTTAAAAGTAGAGTTTCAGACAAACCATTGATGACGCATTTCATGACAGCAACCACCGGTATAGACTTTTGTCACTCTGAGCTTAGAATCAAGAGATGACATCGTCACTCATGCAGCTCACATTTTAGTCTACCATTTTTTTATTGTACAGCATAAGAGTAAAGATCGTCAGAGTTAAATTTCTCAAGTTTTGTCCTCCTGATCAAATGGATTTCTTATAGTATTTGGTTCAAATTAAAAGAATACAAAATGTTCCTATTGATTATCCCTATTATAGTCCTCCCCACAAGTCATGTGTACTTCGCCCAAACTACAGACATTCCAAAAAGCAAAGTCTTCTTTCAAGCAGCTTCTTATTTTTGGGACCTAGTGCACTTAGTGCCAGGTTAATCAGATAATTTTTGACCAAGCCTTTATTAAGAAGCAGCGTGTTAGTGGCATATACAAAATCAACCAGTGTTCTACCAGATTAAGATCACTACAACAAGATGTTACCCAAACGATTAAAGGAAATGTGGGAATTGTTTCAACATTTTGAAGGTCATAATTACTAGCTACTAAGAAACCAAAAATCATGCAACTGCACTTAATGCAAACCTGGAAATCCAACTGTGCATAGATGTTGCAAAAACGAAGCACATCCTCTGAGTTGTGATCATTTATTTCATTCACAAGCTTTTTTGCAAAATCACGGAGGGGATCGGGATTTGCTGATTTGTAGTCCATTGATGTAACCCACACCCCATCCTGAAAAAACATAAACAGAAGTTTCTCTGAATGTTACTTTATTAATGAAATAAGGGAATGACCACCACTACCACCACCCCCAACAAACCCACACACACAGAGAAAAACATTAAATAAAAAAAAACCCCAACACCCCACCCAAACGGAAATGTTTATCTATACCATTTCAACATAGAAATCATGGAACTGGATAACATGATAAGCAAATACACTTGGAATGGAAATAGACCCTACCATAAATTAATGATAGTGATTATACAGACACAAAGTAAATCTTCTATGAGGATTAGGGAGGGGAAAACAATGGGGAAGGATAGATGCGCAAGTAATTAGTCAAAACGCTGTTATATGCAACCTCTCCAAAATCCTCCATGTAAAGTATCCGTTCCACAGAAACGGTGTATAGGAGGTCTTCATCCACTTCAGTGCCGAACTTCTTCTTCCACAATGTCAGAAGTTTCTAGGAAACGAAAACGAAAACCCATGTGAGAATTAACTTGGAAATTGTTATAAATGCATGCAACATAAATTGTAATTTCCAGAGCAATGCAAATTCCCTGATCTATACATTGAAAATTAATGCAACTCTTAGATGGAAGATGGGAAGAAAAAACAAGCCTTCTCCCTTTACCAGTTCCTTTCTTGTATCATGTAAACTAGAGTTTCGCTGAAACATACGTTTGATCCAACTGAGGTTGTGATCTTTCTGCTAGCTCACCTACCCACCCAGTGGAAATACTTGAGGCAATTTTACACGGCTGAAAGATGTAAGCCTGATGAACACTAAGTTATCTGAGGATACTTTCTACTCAAAGTAGCACAAACTATTTTGAGTAACAACTTTACCGACCATAAGACAACTTTACCCACCATAAGACAAATAGGCAAATTACTGACTACAAGGTAAATTCATTTTAGGTTATTCGATTCAGTGCTGGATGGAAGGGCAACCAAGGACCAACTGAAGCAACTCATTTGACTTTAGACAGCCACAAAAGGATGAGTACTCTAGCACACAGAGAATTGCACAAACAGAAAAATTCAACTTTCTAACGAAAGCTGACCACCAATAATGCGGCATAAAGATAATATTATCATCAAAGTCAATCATTTAAAAGGGACATAACCCAATGAGCAAGAAAATAATAGGAAGCAAATGTTCACCTTGGAGGCCGCTTTATCAGTTGGTTTGCCAAGTTTCCCCTGTATTAAGCATTGTGGAGTTCGTAAACCGCATTGATCTAGCTGTTTCAAGGAGAGAACAAATTAAAATTTAAATACAAAAATATATAATATCCTTCACGAGAAGTTTCTTTATCCCCAAAAAAAATTAAAATAAAATATTTACTTTACGATTACCATAGCAAAAAAAATAAAATTTAGAATTTTGAGAAGCCAAGGAAGAAAGGGGCACCTGAAGGTGAAGACCGGTGCGGGTCTCAGCCAGGAAATTAGTGAAGGTGTCATTGAAGCACAACAATGGAGTCCCTTCCGAGTCAACGGAAAACCGAACCCCAATTCCAAGAGGCCATCCGTCTTGGGTGAGAGCGGAGAGAGTAGCTGAAGAAGCCAATTCAGCTATTGTTCTTGATACTTCGGCCGGGAAAGGCTTTTGATTGGCGGACAACTCCGACTTGGATGGATCAGAAACCACTGCAACCGAACATTTTGGAGACTGAGCTGAAAACCTGAGACGCCGGTGCCGTTGTGATCGGAATGACAGTTTGCCGTGAGATTGTTTAAGTGATAATGAGAGAGAAAGTGATGGAGTAGAAAAGCGGAGAGCTGGGGAGGGGGAAAGGTTGATTGTGATAAGCATTTGGTAAAGATTCAGGAAGCACAGAAAAAGGTTTTTCTGACAAGTTTCTCATGTCTCATTTCATTTCACTCTTTTCTAACTGGTGGCCTGTTAATGAGCTGAGCCAAACTAAATATAGTGAGTTTTTAAATTCGGTTTGATAAAATTGAGTTGGTTTGATTTGACTCATTTAATACATTGGGTTGGTTTTCACCGCATTTGAATTATAACTCGACTTAAAACGTCATGCTTAAAACTTGATTCATATGTTATCAAAAAAAAAACTTGATTCATATTTCATTGAATTTCAAAGAAATTAGATGTTGCATTATTTGAAAATGAATTGAATTTAGCTGCGAGAGATATGTGTTTAAATATCTACAAAATGCGTTCAAATCTGTGCAAACTGCTACATTCTTTATTTTATTGTGAATTATTCTCTAACTCATAAGGATAAAAGAATGTTTCCGGTGTACTAAACTCAGGCGTTTGCTCAGAGACCGGAGAAGTACCAGTTCGTTTTGCAATCTGATGTACGCAGACTTATCCTACACTTTATGTAAGAAACTGTTTTCGTATCTTAAACTCAAGACCAATCATAAAACAGTAAATTTGCCAGTTGGTATAAGGTACCCTTCACTCTAACTCATAAGAATATGACTAAAAAAATGTGGACGTAAACAGCGACGCACATTTTTCACGGGAAAAAACAATAGAACTTATGCAAAAGCCCAGTAACAAGCTTAATGAGTTTGGATACCGAGGCCCATAATGGGCCTCACTGCAGAAGAGTCCACTTTATGAGTCCAGTTTACTGGACCTGTCTAAAACCCGTTTCGATTCGGGTAGCTCTCAGACCAGCCCGAAGCCACCCCGCTCTGTCGTGCAAACCCGGCGCCATGATTGCCGGCAACTGGAGCTGCGGCAAGGCGGGTGGGATCAAGATGCATATTCCTTTATGCCAGCAACCAACCTCCGGTCACTTTAATCCCCGCCACAGTCAACTCAGCCTCCTAACATGGCCGTCATTTACTCCCGCCTTCAAATGTACAGCTGCAGGCGGAAGAGGAAGATACTTTCCTTCTCATAGTGGTTTTCAGGATGGGATGATAAACCTTATAAAGTTCTGCCAAATGGAAAGAGAGCTTACTTGGATGAGCTAGACGTGGTTGCATTTCTTGACCCTCCCAAACAGCTCATTCCTTTGGACCCTTCTTGTTTCAATCCCGCTTCCTATCTCTGGTTATTCAGTCTTTCTCTATTTCTTTCCGTTTTGATTGTTCACTGCTTATTTAATTTTCTGATAAGTGACTTTTGGGATTGGTATCAGGAAGAAAGTCGAGGACATTCTAGAGGAGAGGCGGCATAGACTGCTTTCCCTGCTAGCTCCAAGGTCGGTCAAGTTTTCAGTTGCATTCATCACTCACTTTCTCGTTTCGAGGACGCATCATTCTGTTCAAAATTACTTCTGTTTACCTTCTGTTTAATAGACTTGAAACTGTCATTTAAACCATCCGGAAAGCGTGGTGTCTTTTCATAACATGAACAGCCTCAGTTGTTTCTTACATATATGTCATAGAAATGCTGCCATACCTCGGTTGTTGTATATAATTACAGTACACTCTCTAGATAGATGGTGTCACTGTGTTTAAGAACCAGCTTAGTACCACATTGCTGCCTTATTGATAGACAACGTAAATTCTCATCACGCTTCTCGTGCATTGGATTACCAAAAGGGATGAAACCCAATTTGTTCTTCAAAAGAAAAGCCAATTTCATAGTACAGCAACAGGAAAGATAAAGCTAAGCACCCTGGTTTAGTCTGTTAAATTTCTTTCTAAGAAAGATAAACCTCGTCACCTTGTGCAAGCCTTTTTTGCTTTGCTGGCTGCTTGAAGTAAAGCTCAGCACATAGAGTGTGTAAACATATATAATAAAAAGCTCGGCAGCAGACTTTGTGTTGGCACAATCAATCCTGTACCAAGACGCAGTCGTACACTGTGTGCATATGAAACAACAAAATAAATCAAACCCGGGACGAGTCAAGGACTCTGTCCTTAAGACGTATTGCTTCGGTATACTGTGACCAACCGGTATGAGCAATCGTCTCCCAGGATACAACGGGTACCTGTTCAGTTGAGCGGCACTGCTGAACTTGAACTCCTTCGAACCTTTGAATGTCCTGACTTCTCCCGGACGAAATGCAAGACTCACGTGCTATGAATGCAGAATGCTCTTATGCTTGATTGCTTAGTGTGTGTTTATGAAAGAGCCATTAGCCCTCTTTATATAGGGGAATAGGAGGTACCGTAACCGTTGGATCAAAACCGAAGTTTAATTTACGCCGTTGGATTAAAACCTCCTATCCAGATTAGGATGGTTTAATCTCAGCCTTTAGATCGAAGATAGATTAACAGGTTTAAACCTGGAACGTTGGATGGAAACCATATTCGGTTAAGCGGTTAAGACAGTTTAAATCTCGGCCGTTAGATCAAAGCTATCTTCCCTGCCACCATTAGATCATAACAGACCGATCTTATTTTAAACCGGAGGATAGAGTTAGTTTCACGTTTGAAACTTAACAGCTTAAACAGATCGATTCTGCCCGCTGTCAGACTTCGATCGATCACATCGATCGATCGAAGTGACATCGATCGATCGATGTGATCGATCGATGTCTGACAGAGCACTTCAATCGATCACTTTGATCGATCTAAGTGACATCGATCGATCGATGTGATCGATCGATGTCCTCTGATCGTCTTTGATCGATCTATCCATCGATCTATGCTGCCTGATCCACTTCGATCGATGACATCGATCGATCGAAGTGACATCGATCGATCGATGTCATCGATCGATGTCCCTCAGATGCCTTTTACGCCACATGGACACTTCCAACGTGGCATTCCTCCACACGAGTGACACGTCACCCATCCATAACATTTCCATCTACTTTGAGCATTAATTTCACATTCACACAATACATAATTGAGTGAGATCACATCCTAACATTAACTACACGTTAAGGATTCATTAAGCTCATAGTACGTTGCACAAGTCTTGCAACTTCATAACGGGCCAAGGCCCAATCTTCAACATCCAACGATGGGCCAAGCCCAACCCTAATTCTCCAACAATCCCCCACATGAATGTAAATTAATGCAGACACTTATGCAAACTCTGAGGAGAAGTCAGACAAGAAAATATTGCATCAGAAGAGGTAGCTTCTGGCTTTGAACCTTTCATAGTGATGTATCATCGGATCCACTCGGCTAAGTAGTGACTTGATGTCTTGAACTAGTCAGCCTTTGTTGTGAACCAAGACAATGACACTCACACAATATTTTCTTTAACACCCTTTTGGTTCTCATGGTTGTGTTCGTTTTGGCCATGAACAACCTGGTTTCAGAAAGTGTTTTAGAGAAACCTTGCCACCCAGACTTTCTCATAGAAGCGGCCCCACTTCACACTTACATAGGTGATTCCTATCAAGAGTATTCTGCCATACTCCACTCGACGCATCAAGATATAGGACATCATTAAAAGCCTTAGCTTACCCTGAAATCTCTGCAGACAGCACTTTTGTCAGACGGAATGAGTAAGTGCTAACTGAATCTTCATAACTTAGTTGTCCCATTGAACCAAGATTCTGGGATCTCCAGTCAACAAGGTTGGGTTACCATTATAAAGATTCATGCATTATGGGCTTCAGTCCCATTCCGTTTGTCAATCTTGACATCTGATCTCTAGGCAAGCCTTTTGTAAGCGGATCCGCAAGATTCTCCATTGATTTTATATAATCTATGGAAATCACGCCATTAGAGATCAACTGTTTAATGGTATTATGTCTTCGACGTATGTGTCGTGACTTACCATTGTAAATGCTGCTTTGCGCACGTCCTATAGCTGACTGACTATCACAGTGTATGCTAATAGGAGCTATCGGCTTAGGCCAACAGGGAATATCTTCCAGAAAATTCCGAAGCCATTCAGCCTCTTCCCCAGCTTTGTCCAACGCTATGAACTCAGCTTCCATAGTGGACCTAGCTATGCATGTTTGTTTCGTGGATTTCCACGACACAGCAGCACCACCAATAGTGAACACGTATCCACTGGTGGACTTCGAGTCCTTACTATCTGATATCCAATTTGCATCGCAGTATCCTTCCAACACCGCTGGATATCTCGTGTAATGTAATCCAAGATTCATTGTGTATTTCAAATACCTCATTACTCTGTTAAGAGCTTTCCAATGATCATCACTTGGATTACTCGTAAATCTGCTCAACTTGTTTACTGAACAAGCTAAGTCTGGTCTTGTACAATTCGTTATGTACATCAGACTCCCGATTACCTGAGAATATTTCAATTGAGCCACAGGTTCGCCTCGATTCTTCCTTAAGTGCATACTTAAGTCGAGCGGGGTCTTTACCGGTTTCACATCATCCATATTAAACCGTTTTAGGACAGACTCAATATAGTGTGTTTGTGACAACACGAGTCCCTCAGTCACCCTAGAAATCTTAATTCCTAGAATGACATTGGCAACTCTCATGTCCTTCATATCAAAGTTTCGTGTTAACATCTTCTTCGTATTCAAGACGATATCACGAGTATTGCCCATGATAAGCATGTCATCTACATAGAGACACACTATCACAAATGCGTTTTGTGTGCTCTTAATGTACACACACTTGTCACATTCATTGATCTTGAAGTCATTTGACATCATTACCTGATCAAATTTTAAATGTCATTGCTTGGGTGCTTGTTTAAGTCCGTACAAAGACTTAACAAGTCTACATACTTTCCTTTCTTGTCCTGGAACGACAAACCCCTCGGGCTGTTCCATGTAAATTTCTTCCTCTAACTCACCATTCAGAAAGGCAGTCTTTACATCCATTTGATGGATTTCCAGATCATAAACTGCAGCAATGGCTACTAGCATCCTTATTGAAGTGATCCTAGTCACCGGCGAGTAGGTGTCAAAGAAGTCAAAGCCTTCCTTTTGTCGATAGCCTTTTGCTACCAATCTGGCTTTATACTTTTCAATAGACACATCCTCTTTAAGTTTCTTCTTAAAAACTCACTTACAACCAAGTGGTTTACTTCCAGGTGGAAGGTCAACCAACTCCCAAGTGTGATTTTGAAGAATTGAGTCTATCTCACTGTTAATTGCCTCTTTCCAGAATGGAGCTTCTGGAGTTGACATAGTCTCGGAGAAATTCCTTGGCTCATTTTCTACCATATAGGTTAGAAAATCTGGTCCAAAAGACGTCGGTACTTTGGCTCGTTTGCTTTGACGTATTTCCTCAGTATCTTGAGGAGTCGTCTCACGCACTCGCTTACTTGAGCTAGCTTCTTCACTTTCTTTGTCTTTCTTTGGAAAGATATTTTCAAAGAATACTGCGTTCCTTGATTCCATGACAACATTTTCATGTATCTCAGGAACGTCTGATTTGTGCACTAAGAAACGATATGCACTACTGTTCGTTGCATAACCAATGAATATGCAATCAATCGTTTTAGGCCCGATTTTAACTTGTCTTGGCTTAGGTATAGCAACCTTTGCCAGACACCCCCACGCTTTCAAGTATTTGTAACTAGGCTTATAGCCTTTCCATAATTCATATGGGGTCTTATCCGTCTTTTTGGACGGAATCCTGTTCAAAATGACGTTGGCTGAGAGAATTGCTTCCCCCCACAAGTTCTGAGGTAAACCCGAACTTATCAACATAGCATTCATCATCTCTTTTAGAGTGCGGTTTTTGCGTTCAGCAATACCATTTGATTGAGGTGAATATGGCGCAGTCGTTTGATGAATAATGCCATGTTCTGAGCAGAATTCATTAAACGGTGTATCATATTCGCCACCTCTATCACTACGAATTGCTTTAATTCGTTTGCTAAGTTGATTCTCAACCTCATTTTTATAATCCTTGAAAGCATCAAGGGCCTCATCTTTGCTACTTAGCAAATATACATAACAGTATCGTGTGCAATCGTCGATAAAAGTTACAAAATACTTTTTACCACCTCTTGTTTGCACAAACTTTAAATCACACAAATCTGTGTGAACTAAATCCAACGATTCAGTGTTTCGTTCCGTAGAAGGAAAAGGCGCTTTTGTTAATTTCGCTTCAACACATATTTGGCATTTTTCTTTATTACTAAAGTCCAGTTCGGGCAATAAGTCAAGATTAATCATACGTTGTATTGACTTATAATTTACATGTCCCAAACGAAAATGCCATAAACAGGAAGACTCAAGCATGTAAGCAGAAGAGGAAACAATTTTATTAGCCTCAATGGGCGCAACATTTTTGGGTACAATGGTCATAACATTTAACTTAGACATGTTATCCGAAAGATACCCTTTCCCCAGATACACCCCATTCTTAGAAAGTGTAAATTTGTTTGCCTCAAATACAAGCTTGAACCCATGCGTGACTAGCAGCGCGCCAGACACCAGATTCTTCCTTATATCGAGAACATGCAGCACATTCTGCAGAGTTAACTCCCTTCCTGAGGTCAGCTTCAGGATTACCTTGCCCGATCCTTCAATTTTCGAGCTGTTGGAGTTTCCCATGAACAATTGCTCATTGTTTGTCGTGGGCACGTACTCTCTGAACATTGCCCTGTTCGCACAAACATGTCGAGTGGCTCCTGTGTCCACCCACCATTCTCGTGGGTTTCCCACTGCGTTGCACTCGGTCACCACCGCGCAAAGGTTCAAATCATCCATTGCATCGACCAGATTTGCCTTCGCCTTATTCTGATTCTGATTCTTTTTGGGCTTCCTGCATTCACTGCTTCGATGCCCTGGTTTACCACAATTATAACACTTACCTGTGAACTTCTTCGCAATTTCCTTGCCCTTGGAGTTCACACTCAAAGTGTTATGTTTCTTCTTGTTCTTTGCCTCAGCAACATGAGCCTTGGCTTGACCAGAAGATATGGACGGCTTTCTTTCGGAGCGACGGTTGTCCTCCTCAATACGAAGACGGACTATCAAATCCTCCATCTTCATCTCCTTTCGTTTGTGTTTGAGATAGCTCCTGAATTCCCTCCACGAAGGAGGCAGCTTCTCAATCACAGCCGCAACTAGCAAAGATTCACTGAGCGTCATGCCCTCCTCTTCCATTTCAGAAACCAACATCTGTATTTCTTCCACCTGCGAAATTACAGTTTTGGAATCTAACATTTTATAGTCGAGAAATTTCCCAACTATCAACTTTTTAGTACCCGCATCTTCTGTGCGATACTTTTTATCTAAAGCCAACCATAAAGCTTTTGCAGTTTTAAACGTACAAAACACGTCATAGAGAGAATTATCTAGGCAACCCAGAATCAAATTCAAACAACAAAAATTTGTATACGCCCAGGCCTCAGCACCCAAAGCGTTCTGCATATTTTGTTGTTGATCCTCCACAGGCTCAACCACGGGTGGATCCTCGGACAGCATTCTGGCCAACCCCAACGCCGTGAGGTAGAACAGCATCTTCTGCTGCCACCTCTTGAAAAAGCTTCCAGCAAACTTCTCCGGCTTTTCCACCTGAGCAGCAGTGGCAGCCGGATTCATTTGTGGCCCTCCAGTTGGTGCCAACGGGACCGTATTGATCTGCGGCCCGGCAGCAACATTGTGAGCCCCTTCAGGTGCAGACACAGAGTGAGCACCATTGAAGCCTTGAACAGAGTTTGAGCTCTCGTGTTCCATTCCTGTTCAGTTTGATCAAAACGTAGAGATCAGAACTATCACAGGTTTAAGAATGAGTAGAAAGAGACTGCAAAACAGTACGAAACTGCCTTTGCGTAAATAAACAAAAAGGGTACAGAATATAATTGAATCGAAATACGTCTTAAGATTGTTGGCACAATCAATCTTGTACCAAGACGCAGTCGTACACTGTGTGCATATGAAACAACAAAATAAATCAAACCCGGGGCGAGTCAAGGACTCTGTCCTTAAGACATATTGCTCTGGTATACTGTGCCCAACCGGTATGAGCAATCGTCTCCCAGGATACAACGGGTACCTGTTCAGTTGAGCGGCACTGCTGAACTTGAACTCCTTCGAACCTTTGAATGTCCTGACTTCTCCCGGACGAAATGCAAGACTCACGTGCTATGAATGCAGAATGCTCTTATGCTTGATTGCTTAGTGTGTGTTTATGAAAGAGCCATTAGCCCTCTTTATATAGGGGAATAGGAGGTACCGTAACCGTTGGATCAAAACCGAAGTTTAATTTACGCCGTTGGATTAAAACCTCCTATCCAGATTAGGATGGTTTAATCTCAGCCTTTAGATCGAAGATAGATTAACAGGTTTAAACCTGGAACGTTGGATGGAAACCATATTCGGTTAAGCGGTTAAGACAGTTTAAATCTCGGCCGTTAGATCAAAGCTATCTTCCCTGCCACCATTAGATCATAACAGACTGATCTTATTTTAAACCGGAGGATAGAGTTAGTTTCACGTTTGAAACTTAACAGCTTAAACAGATCGATTCTGCCCGCTGTCAGACTTCGATCGATCACATCGATCGATCGAAGTGACATCGATCGATCGATGTGATCGATCGATGTCTGACAGAGCACTTCAATCGATCACTTTGATCGATCTAAGTGACATCGATCGATCGATGTGATCGATCGATGTCCTCTGATCGTCTTTGATCGATCTATCCATCGATCTATGCTGCCTGATCCACTTCGATCGATGACATCGATCGATCGAAGTGACATCGATCGATCGATGTCATCGATCGATGTCCCTCAGATGCCTTTTACGCCACATGGACACTTCCAACGTGGCATTCCTCCACACGAGTGACACGTCACCCATCCATAACATTTCCATCTACTTTGAGCATTAATTTCACATTCACACAATACATAATTGAGTGAGATCACATCCTAACATTAACTACACGTTAAGGATTCATTAAGCTCATAGTACGTTGCACAAGTCTTGCAACTTCATAACGGGCCAAGGCCCAATCTTCAACATCCAACGATGGGCCAAGCCCAACCCTAATTCTCCAACACTTTGTTTGTTTAATTGCTTTCCAAGAGTTCCCACCTAAAAGCAGTTTAGTGCTGAGTTGGATCATCCTGTATGTTAGAGCTTATTTCTCCAGTTGCATGTGATAACTTAGACGTAACAAATCTTGAAGTTCATTTTATCCAATTATGTGTATTCAATTTGTTTCCATTTCTAATGGAGTCAAAAACATGCTCTTCTTTAACTTTAGAATATGATGGAATAAAACAAAATGACTCATTAAATTGATTGTTTTTTGTATTGTGAAATAGTTGTCCATGAAGATGTAGTAGAAAGTAACATGTATCTATGGTATCCCTATTATCTAGAGCTTTTGTATTCCATATTCTATGGACTTTCATGTACCTTAGGAGCATTACTACTTTAAGATGTCAATCTTTTAACCTTTGAACGAAAGTTCCTATGCATTTCAAAAGAAGTGGGTGCATGTGATGGACAGATGGATGAAACGAGTCTACCTTTTCCTTTAAACTTTTTATTTTGGCTGGTCTCATGTACGTTGCTTTTGTTAGAAAAAGTACATGAAAGTGTTTTAGATAATGCTACAAATCTATATAAAACATGAAAAAAAAATTGAATTAGAGACTAAAATGAAACATGGATTTAACAAAATTCTTCGATTTTCGATTTTGGAAGTCACGAACGTCCAGTGAGGTGAAAACTTTAGAATTTGGTGTGAGTATCTGGGATTCAGCAAATGCTTACCGAATGTTCGGTGAACTTCACCAAGCATTCGTTGACCTCATAAGTGGTTTCTTTTAATGAGTTCATGCAACTTTTGCATATTGGGACATCTTCTCTCAATCTAGAACGGTCAAAAAGTAACTTAGTAAGTTAAATTCTACATAAAATTAACATCTTGTTTGTGAAACAAATTTATAAATACATTGATCCTAGGTTTTGAAACTATTACTTTTGAAAAACTTGAAAAATCATGTTGAATTTATCTTCTTCTTCCTCTTCTTCTTTTCTCTAATATTAAACTTTCTTATACACAAGTTCAAACTTCTTCTGACATAGCAAACGAATAGAAGTAAGATGTTATATCCTAAGAATCATTTGCTAGTAGTTCATCTTGCTAATCGGTGGAAGCAAAATTGTTTTAATGACGGTATAACTCTTTACTTACGTCTCAAATGTTTTCTTAATTTTGTAGTAATATCTTTTCTGTTTGATTAGCGTATCTACTCATATTTTCTAACAGTTTTTTCTCGAAAGAAAGTTCAGGAAAAAAAAGTACTGATTTTCACTCCCAATTGTCGCTATTTATATATTGAATTCATTCAAAGAGTATTGAAAACATATATTTAGCAGTCCGGTGAATACAGAATTAATATTTTGAATAGTCTTATAACTAAAGAATGTTTTATTTGATCATTTCACTGGCAGAGCATTATCGATTTATCAAGTTTACCTATCCTCAAAAAGTAGTTATATTTCTTTGGGTACAACGGTTTACATAACAAGCTTTTACAGTTTCATATCATAATTTCACCTTAAAATAATTTAATCATTCTAACCCATACGTAAAAAAAAAAATACTTTTATTGGCAGAAGGTGTGTCATTTTTTTCCTTCTCTTTTTTCCGGAGGGCATTGCCAATTTGCCAAATAAAAGTTCAAGGGTGTTGAACAAGGAAATGAAAAAGTTTGGGGACGTAAGTCCGGGAAAGAGCATAGTTTAGGGACTATAATTATAACAAGTATAAGTTCATGCAATCGAAAGAAGTAAATAATTATAACTAATATAAGTCCATGCAATCGAACAAAGTAAATAACAATAATTAAATACTTATATAAGTTCATGAAATAGAAAGAAGTAAATAACAATAATTAAATACTACTATACGTTTATAATTGAAATAAAAAATAGCATAAAAACATTAAACGATTAACTCACGCGAGATAGAAATCTCGTGTATATCTTCAAATGTGTTTTATATTATGCGTAGATTCTTGCAAAACTTTGTCACATTTTAGAAATATGAAGAAAAAACTTCAAGTAAGAAATGGGGTATTAATAGCAAACTGTGGTGTGCACCACGGTTCTGTCAAACCAGTGTTGTATCCACAGTCAAAATGGCGCACGACAACAACAACAACACATACCTAATATATCCTAACGACAGCAAGAACTATCACCAGAGCCTGGGGAGGGTTAGACACAGACAAACAATACTTCTATCCTAAATGATAGAGAGTTCCCTTCCAACGAGACCTCCGGCTCTATATGTACATACGTAGACAAATAATGAAAGACAAATAATAAAAGGCAAACACAAACACAAAAAGTATAAAGTTACCTAAAGTACAGAGACTATCTTAGTCCCTAAATATATTCTAAGGTGCCCCTACATACTGTCTAAACCTCGTTAACCTTAATTATGTCTCTATGAGCTCTTATCATGGACCATGTCCTCATAGATGTGCAAATCTAGTAGGTCGTGTCTAATCCGGTCATTCCAAGTCATTTTGGACATGCCTTTACTCATCTTACTCTATACAATAAGGCTTTCAACTGCTCTCACAAAAGCCGTCGTCGGTCTCCTCTTAACATGTCCAAACCGTATCAGCCTCCCATCTCTTATCTTATCTGATATACTAGTCACCTTAACCCTTTCTTAAATAACTCATTTCTGATCTGGTATAGCCTTGTATGCCCACACATCCACTTTAGCAGCCTCATTTCTGTCATTTCCATCTTCTGCGACTGTGTCCTCTTGATGGTCAAGAACTATGTTTCATATAACATTGCCGGCTGCACTGCCACCCTATAAAATTTTTTATTTAATTTAGTTGGGAAATTCTTGTTATATAGAACCCTTGAGGACGCCATCCACCTACACCAGCTTGTCTAAACTCGGTGTGCTACATCGCTATCTATGTTTCCATCCTGCTGTACCAATGATCGTAGGTACTTGAAATTACTTACATGTAGTATCACTTGACCTTCGATGATAAGCTGACCATTCTCACTCTCGGCTATGCCGCTGAAGTTGCAATGCAAATACTCGGTCTTAGAACGACTAAATATAATTGAGTTTTTTTAATAAAAAATACCAAACAATGCCAACATTTTTAATAATTTATATGAACATGTAAAAAAGAAAAATGATCAAAGAAGAGATAATCGCCAAATGCTTGTTATATATTTTGTTTTATGGAGTGGAAAAAAAAAAACCCGTCTAATTCTGACGACAAAACACGCTGGACCCGTGTCGTCTCCGGTGGCTCGACATCGTAATTGGGCGGCGCGTTGGCTAAAGGAACCTCAGCGCTTCTGCCGGGATTGCCATCCTTGATGAAATCCAAATCTACCCGCTGTTTATAGCCGTCTACTATTCTGTATTGCAGTTACTCTTCCCCGCATATGCATTTATTAGATCTACTAGCCTAGTCTCTAAAGCTTAGTAGATACAATACAATAGCAACAAGGAGGAAATTCCTCTTCGTATCCCGAATGTTGATTCTACTTCAATTGCTATTTGTGCTTCCCTTTCGTCTTTCTCAATAAACCCTATTGTTTTGTGGATCCCAATTCTCGAGTGAAGGTCGACTCCCGTGGACTGAATCTGTTGCTGTTTCGATTTGTTACCCGCTAATGGCTTCCATCAAGTCTTCGTCCCGGTCCAGAACTGCACCGCATTCTGGACCTCCTTCTAAAGACGCCGCCAATAAGCTCCAGGAAAATCTCGAGGTTTTCAAGTCCGAAAAATTCAACGCCGACTCTTATTTCCAGACCAAGTGCAACTCTTTTAACGAGAAGGTCCGCCTTCTTTTTCGTTTTCTTTTATGTCGTACTTTTTCCCTTTGTTTTTACAGTAGAATGAAGTGATTACATATGCAGATCTATCCCCAAGTAGCTTTTCTCTTTCCTTAATTTGTCCAGTCATCTTGTATACATAATTGAAACAAGCGCCTATAAAATAGAACTGCTTGCTGTTAATAAATATCCTCATTTAGCACTGAGGAATTTTCAGCGCGACACTCTCTTTGCATGTTGTAATGCCGTGCTGCATCAGTAAGTGCCGTGATGCTATATAAGTCTTAATGTCGGCACTGACTTATGAACATTTATAAAAATGAGAGTAGTGGAATGAGAATATTGAGATCAATGTTTTGACATTCAAGGATGGTGATATAAGACAAATATGTTAGGAATATAATTGGGGTGACGTCTATTAATGGAGACGTTATGGAAGTCAAGTTTAAGAACGTAAGGACTTGTACAAAAAGGACTTTAGATGCACCAGTTATGTGTTGAATACAAGAGGAGACTCACATTAAACACGGGAATGGGAGGCTGAATAAGACATGAAGGAATGCTTTTGAAAGAAGTATCAACATGTTTTGGCCTTTCGGAGGGGTGTGGTTTGAGATAGACACAATGTTGATGCATGATCTGCGTAGCTTACCTTACCTTGTGGGAATAAGATTTGAATTATAAATTGGGCGAGAGGGGGTGTGGGAGTAGAGAAGATTTATTTATTTTTATAATCTAAATAACCAACAATATTTAATGAGGTATATATTAAATGAAAAGAATACTTTGCTTTCAAGGGCATATTTGGGTTAAGTTACTCATGGACTCATGTGTCTTGTTGGCCAGTGAAATTGTGGTGTGATCTTGATGAAATTATTTACCTTTGATCCTCCATACAGAACCATTTACTTTGCTCTGATACCTAATGTGACGGTGTTAGTGTTTACGATTAGCTCGCCCAGGTTTCTTCAGTTGAACAATATGTGAAAGGACACATGATTTGTTGTTAACCCCATGTCCTTGTGATGATTATTGTAAGGCAATAAGCTAATTATGGGCACATTAGCGCTGAGCAGCTCTGCTGAAGCTTGCTTGTGCTTCGTGTATGCTTTTCTCTGCTGAGTTTAATTTAAAGATTTTTCATGGTTGAGCTTGCACTGCTGTTAAATCTAATAAAAGGGCTTCTCATAATTCTGGTGCTGCCCTTTTTTAGGAAATAAGGCAATTATGCTCGTACCTTCTGGATCTCAAGAAAGCTTCAGCCGAGGAATTGCGCAAAAGTGTTTTTGCCAATTACCCAGCTTTTATTCGGTGAGCCTTATTGTGATATGCATGCCTACGACATTTCATTCATTCTTGAGCTGTTTCTTTACCAGGGAAATTTTTATCATCCAGGAAAAGGGGCAACAGTTTCTTGCAGTTATAGAATATCTCCAATATTTTGTGTGATTCCCAAAATGCAGGACCTCAAAAGAAATATCTGATCTGGAGGGCGAGCTTTCATCAATGAGGAACTTGCTGTCTACACAGGTGACTTTGATCCATAGCCTAGCTGAAGGAGTAAATATCAGCTCTTTCAATGAGTCTGCTTTTGACAATTCTGTTGATGGTGTGCTTAACGAGGAATCGGGACAGTCTTCAGACCTTGAAAAAAGACTGCTGGAATTTCCTGATCTCATTGATGTTTTGTTAGCCGAAAGGAGAGTACATGAGGCTTTGAATAAGCTGGACGAAGGTGAGCGCATTGTGGTTGAAGCTGAAGAAACCAAAATGTTGAGTCCTGCTTCTATCATGTCACTACGGGATTCGATCACTGAACGTAGACAACGGCTAGCTGATCAATTGGCTGAAGCTGCCTGCCAACCCTCTACACGTGGCACTGAGCTTCGTGCTGCAATTTTGGCGCTTAAAAGACTTGGGGATGGTTCTCGTGCCCATACATTACTTCTGAATGCCCACTATCAAAGATACCACTACAACATGCAAAGCCTTCGTCCATCAAGCACTTCCTATGGAGGAGCATACACTGCTGCACTCTCACAGCTTGTATTTTCTGCAATTGGTCAAGCATCCAGCGATTCACTTGCCATTTTTGGGGAGGAACCAGCTTACAGATCTGAGCTTGTCATGTGGGCTACCAAGCAGACTGAGACTTTTGCACTTCTAGTCAAAAGACATGCCTTAGCTTCATGTGCTGCTGCTGGTGGTTTACGGGCTGCTGCTGAATGTGTCCAAATTGCTTTGGGACACTGTTCACTATTGGAAGGCCGTGGACTTGCTCTTTGTCCTGTGCTTCTAAAGCTCTTTAGACCAAGTGTTGAGCAGGCACTAGAGGCTAATTTAAAGAGAATTGAAGAGAGTACAGCTGCTTTGGCTGCAGCTGATGATTGGAACCTTGTAAGCCTTGCATCAGTCACAAGTCAGTCTGGCAGGTCTTCCGTCTCAACCTTGAGTAGTGCAGCTTTGTATCAGCCCAAACTGTCTAGTAGCGCTCACAGGTTCAATTTGATGGTTCAGGTAAAAATTTGTTTCTATACCATATCTGGGCCGATCCAAAGTGTTGTGTTAGGCATCATGAAGAATATGGTCATGGCAGATAACAGATTTCTGTGACGATAGAGTTTTAGACTCGTAGCATTTATATTATTTCGTCAAGACTATCATCTAATATTCAATTACTGTATTACATAATTTGACTCTAGTTCTCTGTAATGCTTTTCTGAAGATACCAGCAATATTATGTGACAGCGAATCAATAGCTGCTTTGACGTCGGTGCTTTCAAGAAAATATATATTTCAGTTGGTGCAATTTCTTCTTCTCCTGCAATAACAGATAATTATGTGTAAATCATCCATATCATCTTGACTTTGAATTTTTGAATTTGACATTGAAAGGTCATAAGAATAGTTAAGGCCACAAGCGTTGAATATCCCATGGTGACCTAGCTAAACACCATCATAATCTCAACTTTAGGAGTAAAAAAATGCATTTACGCCCTATGTCACTCTACTTGAAGGTGAAAGAACATGATCGATAGTCAAACTTGATTAAACCATGAAATTTTGTGCTATAAAAGTTGTCCAGCAAGGATGGTGGATGGTTTTAGGATCTACTTGGGCTAGGTGGAGTCTAAAAATCAAGGGCTGTTAGCTAGACAAACTGGAGAAAACAAAACTTATCAGATCTATAGTTCTCTTCAGCAGATGTCTGCTCTTGTTTATCCTCTCTATGCTTTGTCTGGCAACCGTCTTTTGCTTCTTAATCTGTAATGCTCATGTTGGATTGCTTATCTAGCACCACTAGATTAGGTTTTCGTTATGGAAAATCTGAGCTCACGCATTTGATTTTGCAATAAACTGAATGCATTTGGTGCTTACACGAGGTTTTGCTGATCCTTTTTGGATTTATATCCGGATTGCTGGAATGCATTCTTTCCTGAATATTTTGATTAATGCTTTACCCTTCACATTCTGAACGCAGGATTTTCTTGAGGATGTAGGACCTTTGCTGAGCATGCAGCTCGGAGGCAAAACATTGGATGGCCTGTTTCAGGTGTTCAGTTCATATATTAATACACTCATAAAAGCATTACCTGGCTCCATGGAAGAAGAGCCCAGTTTTGAAGGACCCGAGAACAAAATTGTTCGTATGGCAGAGACTGAGGCCCAGCAGATGGCTTTGCTTGCTAATGCATCCTTACTAGCGGATGAGTTGTTGCCACGTGCTGCAATGAAGCTTGCCCCTCTTAATCCAGGGGCTAGCCAGGATGAGTTTCATAGAAGGACTTCAGATAGGCAAAACCGTCATCCCGAGCAAAGGGAATGGAAGAGGCGTCTCACTAGCTGTATTGATAGGTTGAAGGATAGCTTTTGTCGCCAACATGCTCTGGATCTTATTTTTACTGAAGACGGTGATAGCCACCTTACTGCAGACATGTACTTAAACATGGATGCAGATGTGGAAGAAATAGAGTGGTTCCCTTCTGCCCTATTCCAGGTTTGATTCAATTGTCCCCTTTATCTTTGAAGCAAAGGGTAAAACAGATGGTATTTGTGCATATTAATTGAAATTTTGATTGACGTGTTTGTGCTACCAAAATTCATTTTAAAAAAGAATCTGTTACCTAATCTGTTTTCATCTTCTCAACCCCGTTGGCGTGCCTTTTCTTTCTCTTATCATTACAGCAGATCAAAAAACCCTGTCCTTTCCGCTTATTCCCTTTGTTCCCACTTCTCAGATGTGCCAAGAGTTATTCTTCACAAAAAAAAAAGAAAAGGGTCAGCTTGCCATCTATCTTCTTTTTCAACTTCTTTTATCACCCTCCAGATGCTGAGAACATACTGAGACTAGGGATTTCGCAATTACAATCTTTCCTCCATTGGGTTCTGTCAGTGACTAGGATGGTCTTGTTGTTTAATGTGTTGTTACTCTTGCTCTATTAAAATCAAAGATGCAGAGCGGACTAGCACCTGTGAGGTGGTCGAGTAATTCCAATGCCGAAGTGTTGCGTTACTGGAAAGGGTTTTTAAATAGTATTTTGTTTTCTGCCGTTTTGGTTTCAGTCTTATTAACTGGCAACCTAGTAGGTTAAAGATTGTCAAAATAAGTGTCAGCAGTAAATATGACGATCAAAAGTTCACAGAATTCATTGTTTCAACGTTGAGGCTTTGTAGTTCGAACTTAAGCATTCAGGGCTCAGCTTTATTATGCAAGCTGTGTGTTAAAGGCTGTTAGTTGTGGTACTGTCGAGATGACATCCTTTTGCTCATTGACTCTTCCAGCTGAAGGCCTTACATGCTTACTCCTTTGTTGCTTTCCTCTACTAATCATTTATATTGTATCAAAACTTTGTTGGATCCATCTTGTAACTTGAGAATTTGGTCCTTCAATATCACTAGACGAACTTGAACTGCTGCAAACTGCACATCAATAGTATTGGAGTATATCACAGCGCCTAAGTCGATAAAGATGTTTGTTACTTACCCAGGAACTTTATGCAAAACTAAATAGAATGGCAAGCCTAGCAGCAGATATGTTTGTAGGCCGGGAAAGATTTGCGACACTGTTATTCATGAGGCTTACTGAAACTGTCATCTTGTGGCTCTCAGAAGACCAAAGTTTTTGGGATGATATCCTGGATGGACCGAGGCCTTTGGGTCCTCTTGGTCTTCAACAGGTTTGCAACGTTAATTTATCATCTCCATACTGTATACTTTCTTGAGCCTATGCTGAAATTGATTATTTTCTTCTGCAGTTCTATCTGGATATGAAATTTGTGATCTGTTTTGCTTCACAAGGCCGCTACCTCTCTAGGAATTTGCATCGGATAGTGAATGAGATCATAAATAAAGCTATGGTTGCATTTTCCTCCACTGGGATGGATCCTAACAGGTAAGATGCCAGCTGGAAAATCCTTTAATAATAGGGAAAAGTATTACTGGTCCATGTCTGCTTCTTCCATCGTGGCACGATAAAATGATCTTTTTTCTTTTGTGGAGGGGGGAGGGGGTGTTGTATCCAAATTACATGGTGGGTGAAAACTCTTATTGATTAAATTTTGCAGTTTATTGCCGGAGGACGAGTGGTTCCTGGACATTTGCCAAGATGCAATGGAGAGGCTGAGCGGGAAGCCAAAAGGTGGGCAAGGAGAGCGGGATCTCAACAGTCCTACTGCTTCTGTCTCAGCTCAATCCGTATCATCTGCGAGATCTCATGGGAGTTACTGACGGCACCCTTCTTTTCGTTTCTGTAAAGTTAAAATGATTTTAGCTTCATTGAATTCACAGGAGTCTCTTTGTTTGTTCCTTTCCTCAGTTCTGTAAATTTTTTCCCCGTATGTTATTTACTTCTTCCCTCATTTTTTCATACATTTTGTATATTATTGAAGACTAGTTGGTTGCATTGCCGTTTAATTGTTGAGGTTGGCTTGAGGCCAGGAATTGAGTTGATATTGGTCAAGCCTCTTTTGTTGATCTTCTTTTCAGACCACCTACTAGCATGGTAGGTCAATATCTTAAAACATGGACACAATGCAGTACTCTTGCTGTCTTTGAACTCACCGAAGGAGAAAAAGATACGTATCTTGATATGTTCAGCAATCTTATTGTACATCAAACCCGCATAAGAACCAAACGTTAGAAAAAGCCGCGTATCTGCGTATGAGAAATGTGGTGCATGCATGCACAGAATTTTGCGAGGAGACGCTCTTACCTGAATGTACCAGAAAACTAGAACCTTGGCCTCTAGCCAACGTCTACTGAATAAGCAATACATAGGTGAGTAGGTAGCGGCTCTTATCTTAGAAGAGCCAGTGAGTACTATAAATGACCTGCTTTGAAGCGGTACTCTTACATTGTGGCCTATGAAGACACATGACTATACCATATTCCAAACAACATGCATCACTTGCTTTACCGGTCAATACATTCTTATCAATCTTATGGTCTCCCCTTCAGTGCAAGATCTTGTGTTTGACTAACTACAAGCAAATCAATCTTATGGTCTCCCCTTCAGTGCAAGATCTTTATTCTTCGTTTCAGATGTACAAATAAAAGCCACATTGGAATCATGACAAAATAGGTCGCTGATAGAAAAATAATCACAAAAATACTCTGGGAAGCGAAGTTCTACAGGCTAGATAGCTATAATGCAAATTAATGCAACACGAAAGTATGAACTCTTCAACTCGATGAGATTCTTTTTCGGCTGAAAATCACAGGTCTCCTGCATGGATCCAATGCGGTAAGAAGTCTTCGCCAGAAGATGCAGATTTTCTTAATCAACCCCAAAACAACAATGTAGGACCGAGGCATTGAAATGAAAAACCTAGAATAGTTTACCAATAATCTCCACGAGGATTTTCCATCCTTGAAATGATGAAATCGCTTGTTATCTCTGACTATTAGTTCCCTCCCGACAATCCTGGAGATGATCTTTATGGCATTATGACAATCACCACAAATACGAAGATTTTTGATGATACTAAGAGGCGTCCTTGCAGGAGTACTAATCAGATCACATGTGATTGCAAGCCGTTGGGTACAAAAAGCTTGCTCTTTTGCCTCTTGATCAATGTCATGAAGAACATATCTAGACCGTATGTGATTGAAAGCCGTTGGCTGTGGTACAAAAAGCTTGCTCTTTTGCCTCTTGATCAATGTCATGAAGAAAATATCTAGAATCAGGCACGTAAGCTTGTTGTTTCATACCCCTCCCTCAACTTCTCGTCATCTTTATAAAGAGTTGGGCTGCGAAACTCGGTCATCCAATTCTTGCCCTCAAGCATATTGACTAAAGAAGACTCCTTGGTGGTGGTGATGGGATCTTAATTGCAACAGCCTTTGAACGGTAGAGAGCTACAATCAATTCCTCAGTGCGGTCTACTAAATCAATATCTTCCTGGATGCGTTCGTAATACATCAAGGTAACAGCTGCATTGGGCTCAAAAGGAAGTTTAGCGATGAAACTCAGCTTCTGCAAGATAACCACATTTCCCAAGAACACCTGGAAGGCCC
This sequence comes from Eustoma russellianum, assembly GCA_036186865.1. NCBI lineage: Eukaryota > Viridiplantae > Streptophyta > Magnoliopsida > Gentianales > Gentianaceae > Eustoma > Eustoma russellianum. The sequence continues at coordinate 413,776 of AP025043.1, forward strand.
AAGTAATGCTCCACTTTTGGCTCCATCTTATACTCCTTGTTCATCGACTCAAAATGCAAGAATGCACATCAATTGCATCAGCACTAGCACAGGCATCAAAAACATCCAAGAAAGTTTATTCATTGGGACGCAATCCTAAATGCCTCATCTTTTCATACATTGCCAATTCCTCATCACTCATCCCATTAGTGGCATATCCGCTGATGATTTCATTCCACGAATCCATATTCCTATCAGGCATATGATCAAAAACCCTCCGCGCAGCATCAACCATACTTGCGCAGTTTACATACACATCAATCACCATAATGTTCATAGAACGATCCCCCCTACAAGTCGACCTCAAAAAGTAATCATGAATCTTCTTCGCATCCCCAAAATTCTTAGGCTTGATACACAAGTCCAGTAGCGCCGGCAAGAACGCTCTCTTCCATCAACTTAAGAGCTTCGGTAACATTTTTTTTTTGGGTAAGTACTTCGGTAACAGTAACCCCTTCGGAGAAACCTTTTAATTCAAAAAAGTTCCAGACTTGCCTTGATCAGAACCACCTGCTTGCCTTGATTCTGCATTTGAATATTACCAGGATTAGTAAATGGGACAGGCTGCGCTTCACCCTGAGGTGGCCTCCATTGAGTAGGATTCTGTGGGTAGCCCGGATTCGAGTTACCCCAATTCGACGTGCACGAAAATACTCCTTTAGGTCTGCTGAACGTTCGAAGCTCCTCCTCCGTAATCTAGACCAAGATTAGGAAAATCGGGGTTGTTTGGATTCTGAAACCCTGATTATTGGAGTTCATTTGAGGAAGATTCTGAGTTTTAGGGTTCTGGAGATAAGGATACCATGAGTTAAAACTGTAGAAGAAAACGAAGAAGGTGAGGGACCTAATAAGTGCAGGGTTGTGGAGGAGCGGATACTGTGGAGAATGGAGCCAAAGAGAAGTGAAGTGTAAGGAGGTCTTCTTCCCCGGGCTCTACAAGTAGAGACGACCTTCATATAAAGCGAAGCCGCCATTTCTGTTGACGATCTCACTCCGGCCGTTTCTACTGGACCTAGCGCCGCCGATTCTTCTTCTTCTTCTTCTTTAATGTGTTGGTTTTGGACTTCGGCCTTCGCGGTGTATCAATCCGGCAATCTGTACCTCAGAGGTTTTTGAGGTGCTTCTTCAGTTCAGGGACTGAAATGTAGGACGGAATATAGGCGAACACCAGGGGCGGCAGTGTTGAGATCCTTGTCATACTTTCTTCTCGAAAGCCCCATGATAATCTCATTTCGAAAACATCAGTTTTATAGAGTAAATCACATCATTCAATTAAAGAAGAGAGGTTTAAAACTTGTGTTTATAAGCCATCTGAATTTAAACTTGTTCGGATATAAAGAAATGACGGCATGACTCAAACACTTACACTGACAAGATTTTAACCAATAATTTTAGAAGCTATTTATTATCCGAATACCAATTGAACTACGTTTGACTAGAGATACTTTGGTTCAAACATTTATGAACCCTCTTTTCTTATTATTTTTTTCTTTATGAAAGCGCACAACATCATCATCACTTTGGTTCTAACATTTATGAACCCCCTTTTCTTATTATTTTTTTCTTTATGAAAACGCACAACATCATCATCATCCGTATCTAACATTCCAACGACATAAAAGTTATCGCTAGGATTAAGCCCACAACAGACCTGTAATATGTACAATACGTCTAAAAAAATATTATCATAGTTCATATTTCAGTTAGTCTCAAAACATGTTTACATCAATTAAAATATATTAATAGTCAAAATATATTATAGTCAAAATTTATATACTACTATTAGTTAAGATTTACATAATTTTTATAGTTTACATCAATTAACCAACTCAGAATAAAATAAAAATAATGATCAAAATAGTTTGACTTCTTAAATTATGACAAAGTCTGCATCATATTACAAGTTCCAAAAATACTTTCTTAGCTCTTTCGGTTTTCCAGAGCTATTGTTTCTTGTTTAAAATTAAAAACATATTAATAGTCAAAAATTTTCAATTACAATTTCATTCGACACTTTTATGAAATCTTTACTTTATATCAATCGACAAACTAAAAGTAAAGTAAAAAATAGTAAACAATTATTTAGCTAATATTTAAACTAAATTAAATCAATATTTTTGAGACGAGTATTTTTTTTTTTTTTTTGTCAACTGTTATTTTCTTTGTCAAAAGGCATTAGCAAAGTTCACAAACTAGGATAATCACATTCAATATAAGTACAATAGTACTAGTATACTATGAATTCCGAAGATAGCCTGAGAGTATTCTCATCAACCAATTAGGTAGAATTTGAGATGTTTGTATAATTACACTACATTAGTGGGCTTTATCAGGCGGAAGCATGTCCAGGTTTCAATTCTGAAAGCTAAATAATACCTTTAAAAGAACAAACAAATCCAGTTCTGCACCAGCGGCCTCTATCGGACTGAAGCATGGCCTGGTCTAATAGCGGTTTTTTGGCACCTTCTTTGTTTTTCCCAGCCAGTACATATATCTCTACAAATGATATTCAATATTTTGTTAGTGATTTGGTCTGATAACTATAGGGCGTTCTGAAGCCAAAAGGTAATATCCTAAAACCGAATGCCCGTATATGAAATATCCATTCAACATCACATTAATCAAGTTGTTACATTCAAGGCTGCTAAAGAGCCAAACGTTGTATAAGTCATCCACATTAGCTTTGACTTTTTGATCATTCCGGACTATCCGGAGTCAATAGATCATTCCAAGGCCAAGGTTCCAAACAGATCAACAAAAGAATCAGACAAAAGGACAAAAAAGAATTCCAGTTACATTAGACACCATTCCTTACAAGAGTGTGTGTGTGTCTATATATATTCCATAATTTGGTCACGCTAAAGGAGGAAACCATGGAAATTCTAGAAAAAGAACCATTTAAAAAGCATCTTCCATAAAAATCAAAGGGGACACCTCACATTCGCAAACACCGATTTTTCCTCCCTCAGCTAACAAAAAACCAGCCAATGCCAGACCAGGGCCTGCGTGCTCATAGTAGTAAAGAAAGCTTAGTCCTTAACCAACCGATCATCTCGCAAACATAAAGGATCCATCGCCCCCATACTACTCTACACGTCAACACAACCCCTCATGGTTGCATGGTTGAACAGTGAACAATAAGCCAAACGATTATCCTACTCGAAACTGTTTCATGATTAAATTTGGCAAAGCAGGGTACTTACAAAAAGACAATCCAAACTCCCGACAAGCTACATGAAGACAGTTAGTTCCCTCCACGGGTAAATCACACTAACCCAAAAAGAATGCTCAAGTGATGTTTCATCTGGACGGCCAAACACCCTAATTCAGTAAACCAGCCTCAAATGCTGAATGGAGAATTTAAAGCAACAAAACACCGGCCAAACACCCTAATTCAGTAAACCAGCCTCAAATGCTGAATGGAGAATTTAAAGCAACAAAACACCGCACAGATGTCGTACACACAGAATAAAGCATAAGCAAAGATCGCTAAGGTCACAAACTCAAGCATCTAGCACCTGCCTTCCACAAGGTGTCTGAGCACTAAGCACCTCAAAGTCCATTAACAGCTCTAGTCACATCTGCTCCATATATAAATGAATGCACTCGTTTTCAGCTGAATCCCTGCACATAACAAGATAATGGATTTTCCAGATCCGTTGCTTTTCTGTGTCACGAACCCTGGAAACTCAAGTGTCAAACCAGATTGCCCGACAGGTATCGCAAGTGTAGTTTTCGAACAAATCTAGAAAAAGATAATGATTATGCCCATGATGGTTTTCCAAATATGATGCTCCTTGTAGATTTCCACATCTTCTCAATGATGAAATTTGTTATCAATAAATCAAATGGGGTGATATGATGTGGTGGCCAAGTAATGAAAAACTAACTATGATGACATGGAAATCAATTAATTACATATTGCAATATGAATGCGGAGCGAAAATCCTGATACTTTGGAAAACAGCATGGTTTGAGTTAACAACGCAAAACATAGTTAGCTACTACACAATGCACAATGATAAACAGATATAGGTCCAAATAAAACCGCTAAAGGATGGCATCATCAAATGCATGCCCTGGCAATAACTTAAAAACATGGTCAGACAGGATGTCCGTGACCCCTTTGTGCATTCAATCACATGTAAGAGAGATGCTAATGCTGGTGATTTGATGGTGAAATGGAGCATGCATTACTGCACGATGCACCCTACAATGCAGTGCTTTTTGTAATTTGTCAGAGGATAAAAAACAAATACATCCCCTTTCCAGCAGCTATTGGTAGGTCAAAGGTTGTGGAGCTCCATTAGCACCAGGGGCAGCAGCTTGATGGCCAAAATCCTTCCTTTTCCCAAATGGATTCTTTGAATATGTTCGTAAGAATTAAGAGAAAACTGAAAAATTAAATCATGACATACTGAAAAATTCACCATGAGTTCTCCACAGGGCTGAAACAATAGTATCAATACGAAAAGTAGCAAAAACATGACTCTTAAGGTCCTTTCAGGTAAGCATCCTAAATGAGATAAGAATATTTTGTTCTCCCTCTTTTTCCCCAGAAGACAAGAACAGTAGACAAAGATTCTACTTGTTCCAAATGCCAAAACCTCTAAGGAATTACTCCATTATCAAACATGTAATATCTGTTTTACATACAATTTAGAACCTCAAGTTTGCTCGTAACCTTCCTTTTTCTATTTTTTAGGTGGGAAAGAAGTCCAGAATGTGACAGCTCATTATCAAATATAATAAACTAAACAAGCAGAAAGACCAAGAACTGTAGGACATGGCTTTAAAAGTACAAAAGGAACCCCTCCCATATTAGAAGTCAAAATGAAAAGGAATCTGCACCTTTAAGAAATATATGACTAACAAGTTAACTTCATTTCGACCAAAAGAACAAGAAGTAGAGTCACATTAAGAAAAGGATATTGGATCCTCATGCCAACAGAGCTCGAGCTAGGTATAACAGCACCCTGCAAACTATGATGCACATTGGTCGCACTATTGACATCCTGCAACCAGCAAGCACCAAAAATATTCATAGATTCAATACAAGTGTCAAATATAAATGCAATGTGTGTAAATGAAAATACAAGTGTGTATGCTTATGTGTGCGCATATATAACACAACATTGCCTGCAGACTATCTACAGCCCCCTACTATGGCAATCTATCACCAGATCAAAAACGATTTTGACAATCCATTAAAGATAAAAGTAAAAATCAAAAATCAAAAATAAAACATTTCCCCTTTTCACCAGACATTTATCAAAATTATGTATCAAATAAACATACATATCAAGGGAACAAGCAAAATACCCTCATAAAGGCAAAGAGGAAACCAGTATATGAGAAAACCACTCACTTCAAACTCGATAAAGCAGACTGTGTGTCTTTCCTGCCTTAATACCTTCATCTGCTTAAAACCAGGTTGGCTGCAATCAAAGCAATAGAGAGATTTCAAGAATTAGTACTAATTACACATGATGAGATTCTAAGGAAAGCTAAAATTAAATCAAGAAGATAAAGAAGCATACACGTTGAAAAGGCTCCTCAATTCTTCCTCATTAATGTTCTCTCCCAGATTTCCAATGAACAGGGTATTGCAAGGAGGATTGTCCTTTGTGTTCTGGTAAAGCATAGAAATAGCCAAATCAGATCAAAGCTAGATAAAGTGAGCGATCCCTTAAAACCTCTAATATCATAAAACAGTTGAAGTAATAGAATGCAATAGCTTTTGATGTCGTTGGGATATACCGGGTATATGTTGTTGTTGTTGTCGTCGGCGAAGTAATAGAATAAAAAGTGGATGGAGCATAACATAGAATGTATAAATTCAAGTTCAGCAACATAGCATTACAAAGGTATGAGAACTAGCAACGTCAACTAGTCTAATATTAACAACCAAAATGAATAACTCCTTCCTCTCGGAAGCCAGTCTACGAATTGAAGAAATAATCCAAGGAGCCAAACGCCCAAAACCACACCTTTTTTGTCGCTACAACTGCGGGCATGATTTAGTTAAAAGGAATCTTCATCATAATTCCATCCATCTGAATAGCCAAAGGGACTAGTTGAGCAACAGTAGTGACCCAACAATCAAGAAATCCCTTAAATGCTTAAAAGCATTATAGTTCATGCATTCTTGTACTTGTCTGCCCATTAAACTATATGCAATACCAAGTGTACCTTTTAAGCGGTGTACAACTAATTCGCCATCAAGAAACATAACAAGAGCATGGGAGGAGGGTGGACCAAAATAAATTCGGTCCACATGCTTTTAATGTTTTTAAGATGTAATTGAGCCTTTTGTAGCCATATTGAGGCCGATGGATATACAGCTTTTTTTGAATTAATTATTTTAGGCGTGTTTTATTAGGATAATTAGATAGGAAAAACCATTCTGTAGTTGGTTAAGTTTTGAGAGCTTTCGATAGATTAGATTTTCGTTTTCCTGTCTAGCTAGGATTTGTTTGAGTCTATAAATAGGCCACCATTCTGAATAATTTTACATAAGTTTTCATGAATAAAAGTAAGAAAAACCAAGCTTTTGCAAACCAAAACAGCCTTGTGCATTTTGAAATTTGTTTACTCAAGTTTCGATCTTTTGAATTCAATCAATTATTTGAGCAAAAATTGCACAATGAATTCATCCCTATATTGTTCAAGATGTTTTCCAGAGGTCTTCCAAGAATCTTGGTTCGAAGATTGTTGATCAAGCGAGGGTTGCTCGACATGGATAATCAACGGATCTAACAAGATTTGTTGCGAAAATGCGTTTTATCAAAGGGTATAACAAGTTCTTTGTTCTCTTTTTAATTCCAGCCGTGTTTTTCTTTGTTCTTCGTGTGTCTTTGTGTTCTTCATTTCTTGTTATCAAGAAATCTTTTGAGAGCGTGTGATTTTCGCTAAACACGCATCAATGTAGTATCAAAGCTTTGCTTGAAATAAGAAAATTGTTGAGTCTTTTGTTGAAACACTACACGTATAAAAAATTGTCCAGCCGAATTCAATTTCATTGGATTCTGTTTGCTTCCTTAATGTTTAATTGAGTTCTTTGTTTGTCCTCTTGGTGTTTGGATTCTCAGCTCGCATATCATCTTGTTCTTCATCTTATCCCAATTAGAGTTTATTCAAATCTTCAAATCTCTAAATCTCCAAGTATTCAAATCTTCAAATCTTGAATATAAAATGTTGAAAGTTGCAATTTCTGATTGATTTTGGTCATAAAAAATCAATCTTGAACATGTGTAATTCAATCTTGCATCTTTTTTGGATTCTTTGCATGCAATTTCCACTTGCATGAAATTCGAGTTTGTTTGTCTTCGTCCATAAAATCGGCAACGATGTTTTTCTTTATAAAGTGACATGTCTAATTCTTGTTGCACTTAGGAAACTTAGATTGTTAGGCTATTATTCTTGTTAGTCGTCGTAGAATTGCTTGAGAATTTTTGGTAGAAAACGTGCATACCCATGTTGCCCATCTTTGCCGAAAATCATCAACCTCCAAACAGCCTTGAATTCGGCCAGCCCCCAAATAACAAACAGCCTCCGACGGCTAAAAACCCTAAACCAAATCTTTTTCCAAAAAGAGAAACCCAAAACAGCCCCATCATCATCCAAAGTCCGTTTGGAAATTTTACAAACATGACCTTTTTATCCTCAAAGTTTATCCAAACTGCCCCAAACCAACTTCTTGTGACCAAACATCGCCCACCTCAAGAAAACTCAAGAAAGATTCCGAAAATTTTCAGAAACTTCAAGAAAGTTCAAGAAAGTCAAGAAAACGTGTGTTTTACATTTGAAATTTCAAAGAGAATTCGTCTTTGAAGCAAAAAAAAGTGGGAAACAAAAATTCAAGAAAACCAACAGTCTGGGCCTCAAAACAGGACCCTAAGCTAAATGATTTATGCAAAATATATTTACACTTAAAAAAAATTTGGTGAGAATTACCTTAGTACTAGAACATTCAAACTAAGAGTTGTCAAGACTACATCTTATCGGCTTTTTGTTTCCTTTGAATCTATTCTTGCATACACTTGTATCTTATGTGTCTAACATTTGTTGTAGCTTGAGACCTTCCAAGAAAAAGGAGAAGAAGACCATATTTAAGGCCCTAGAAAAATCATATTCACCTCTTGTTTGGTTTTGAAGCTAAGAGGTAAAAGGCTTTGAGTGGTGAGACTATTTAAGGTGAGGTAAAAACCAATCGCCGAGCAAAACAATATACTGAGTGTGGAAAGACAAAATAAAGTTTTGGTTTTAACAAACGCCTTTTGGTAAGTTTTTTTTTTTTGTAATTCCTTTTGGTAAGTTAAATTTCATAGATATTGAAATATATGCATACAAGGTAGTCATTGTAATAGGCGTTACCACAAGCAATTACTCAATAAGCATTCAAACCAACAATAGGTTGAGCCAACTTCTATGGAGCAATTCAAAATTCTATCAAAAGAGAGACCAAAGCTATTCCTGTGGCCTTTTTCCTTTAAACCTACCTCTACTATATTTCTTAATTGTCTTGACACCAGTGTCCTTCGTCAAGTCGACCACAATGCCAGGCGATGTCGTCTTTTGACTCGGACCCCCTAGCTTGAGACATAGAAGGGTCATGAGCTTATTCATGACCACTGTCTACCAAATCTTCATCATTTTCAGTTTCGTGTTCCTAAGAATGTTTTATCAACTTACCTCGTTGGTTCTTCTTCTTTGACTTTACAGCAGTTTCAAAAACTTGTTTATCTTCCATTTTGTCTTCATCTTCCTCTGCCCTAGAGTATTCATTCACTGTTTCTTTGTGGTTCTTCTTTGTTAATTTATCTTTCAAGGACTCCTTTGCATTTAAAGTCATCCCCATTGCTAAATGTGCTTCTTTGTTTTCTTTTTCCCATTGTTTCCTAATTCACTTTTCCCACCCATAAGTAGGACTGCATGGACAGCTTCCAACTCAGAAATTTTTCCCTGAGTTATATCAAGATGTGCTTTTTTCCATCACTATCATCCACAGCTTGACCTTTTTCTTTATCACAAGCAATAGATATTACTTGCACTTTTTCCTTTTTCAGACTCTTCAGCTTTGTTAGCCTGGTGATCCATACAAACCAGAGAGACAAATTTGTTTTTAGAGCTTATGTCCACAACTGGCCTCAAGGAACCCTCAATGATCCCTCCTTAAAGGGAAGTATACACTTTTTCCAATATTTTAGTGAAGTCGAGGCCCTTTTCCTTTCAGGAACCACCATCCATTTTCCCTTGATGCGTCTTAGTGCGTTGGTCTACATCTTCAAGGGATTGTGTCCACCTAGTGGCAAGCTTCAGGCGTTTCCACATCAACACATGAATCACCAAACGATTTATAGTCTGGGCATTGAATTGGCACCAATTCATAAATAAAATCTTGTATGACCTCTTCACCGTATTCATCAGTGAAAATCACCTCCGAGAGAAGAGATTCCCAGCCTTGATTTCAACACAGATTCTTGCAAATGGAATACGATACTGAGCACTGGTAGCTTTGTCCATGAAGAGGAGTTTTCCAATGAGATTCCTAATCCTACTCAATGTGTACTTGTTGAAATACTGAAGCCTCAAAGAAGGCAGTTTCAACCAAACACGTACAAGATCGAGTTTTAGCTTTTCAATCTTCCCATTTAGTGTCAAAGACCACAACAAGCGCTTATTGACAAAAAACATTGAGAGAGTTCTAGAATTTCATTCCTGCAATCTTCACATTAGAATATGAAGAGGAAGATACCTTCTAATACTTTTTGAGCTTCCGTTAGCCCTTTGTTATTCCATTTAGCTTTCGCAAAATGTTTGAAATCGAAGAAAGAGGCGTTGTTGCCCATTACTTGACCAACGATTGAGAAGCCCTATTTTTTTCCGCGACAGACTTCGTTCAAAGGGATTGCAGAGGATTCACCCTTTTCAACATCAAAGTGGAAAAAGGAGAGAGTGGTAGTCTCATCTGTTTTGAGATGGCCCTTTAAAAGGTTAGCTCATGCTGATTTAGCTCGAATTAAGCCTTACACACTTAAATCTAGTTAAGATCGTGAAAGAGAAGCATATTAGAAGAGAAAGAGAAAGAGAAGTTGTACTTATTGTCCATTGAACACTTATATCGGCACCGAAATAGGGAAAGCACCACTGTGCATAGATCAATTTGGGGTCTAAGTAAATCTACACATTTTAAAGAAAAGATGAATTTTTTGTACGTCGGCCGCATGTGGAAATGACCGGAGTGGCCAGAGAAGGTTGAGAAGCTCCGTCGAAAATGAACGTTATTAGTAAGGATAGACACGTTTGTGGAGGGAAATATGAGAGAATGATTTTAACTAACTTAATCTTTTCTTTGGTCTTTGTGTTAGTCTTTTTTCTTTATTTGAGTGTTTGATTTGAAATGTTAAAGCAATGAACCATTCTATATGTTTGAATCAAATAAGAGCATCTCCATTTGTGCAAAATAAAACAGTGCGTGCAACAGCTCCTTGTCAAGCCAACGCCGATGATAACGTGGTGCATACTATTTGGAGAGTTATGTGCTTTAAAAACAACATTGAAGAGTTGAGTGAGTGCACGAAACAATTTGACCTTTCTCAAGACCTATGGGTCAGTCATTGACGTAACAAAGTAATCATATATCAATCTTTATATAAAAAAATCTAATTGTAGTAGAACATTACAATGAGATGTTAAATGGTGTATATGATGTTTATGTCGAAGAGCATGAGGAATCGCCGATGATAAGATTTATGGATGGATTTAATAAGAACATTGTTAACTAAATGCACAATATGAGAATTAAGAATCTAGATCAAATGTTGCCTTCCAAATCACTATGTAAAGAAGTTGGCGTGTGATAAAAAGAAAGAAATACAAGAACTCCGACTTTAAATGCAAGAACTTAAAGAACAAGTGATTGCTTTGAACTCATACATTTATAGTCCTAATGTTTTGCATGAAGAGCATGAATTTTCTTATGACTTACATATTCATGATCATGATTTGCATTCGATTGCCCCTAATGTGATTGAGGTTGTAGATTAATTGCATGAAAAAGATGATTTGTCAAACTCTTATTCATGAAGCTATGAATTTGCCTGAGATAATTAAGAGTTTGCTGCGAATGAAATTGAAATTGAGCCAAAAAAAAAGATCACATGTTGCAAGTGTAAATGAAAGACAAGAGATACATGAAACAATGTTTACGCTTTTATTGCATAATCCATTACCATCCTTGTTTCTTTGAGTTGCCTTATTTGCAAATTTCTACAAATCAACCCATAGACAAAGAGCATAGCAAATCAGTGTTAATGGTGCCTCATGTAAGTCATTTTCTTGTTGTTTGGTTTGTTCATAAACAATGTGAGGATGAATCTGGCAATTTAATCCCAAAAGCCTTGTTGTACTTATGAATACAAACAGAAAGTCCTATAGTGTTTGAATTGATTTAGGTTACATGTGTCTTTGAACCAGGTGCTTGTGCTTGGTTACATGTGTAGAGAAAGTCATAACATGAATTATGAAGTTCATGTTTATTCTCCAAGTTTCATAACACATGGAACGTGTCTTCAAATGATGTAACACAGTGTAGATAGGAGAAATATTTAGATAAAAATGCTTAAAGTAGTCTAATATCTTTCGTACTTCATGGCTTAGCTTGGAAACATATAATACAAGTGATGATTCTAAATAATCTAACGAATCCCGCATTTTTTGCCGTTGTGCTTAGTAACCTTTTGGTGCAGACTTATAAACAAACAAAAAACCCTTTGGTGTAGTCCTTGATACACCCAAAACATGTTAAAAAGAGGCAATGTAATTGCATGAAAATCTTGGAGATAAAAGGAAGTCCTCAATTGGAGTTTACGTTTCTTTCAACCTTCCTAGTCGTATTCTTCATTATGTTCACATTTGATCTTGATGGGGTTGAGAGTAAACTATCTTTGTTTAGGTATCTTAGCTTTATGATTTCTTCTTATGTTTCAAGCATATTCATGGCTAAATTCTCTCTTTCTAGTTCAAATTTAGATTCGAGGATGAATTCTTTTAAAGAAAAGGAGAATGATGCGCCATCAAGAACCTAAAAAGCGGAGAGGAAGAGGACGGACCAGATTAAAATATGTCCGCATGTTTTTGGAGTTTTTTAGTTGTAATTGACCTTTTTATAACCATATTGAAGCCGAACGGATATACAGCTTTTTTGAACGAATTTACGCTATTTTTAGATTATTTTAAGTTATGATTTATTAGGATGATTATACAGGAAAAGTCTTTCTCTAGTTGGATAAGTTTTCAGAGTTTTCGAATAGATTAAATTTTTGTTTTCCTATCTAAATTAGGATTTGTTTAGAACCTATAGATAAAACACTATTATGATAGTTTTACAAAAGTTTTCATGAGTAGAAAACAAGAGCTTTTGCACACCAAAACAGCCTTATGTTTTTCAAAGTTTGCCTACTCAATTTTCGATCTTTTGAATTTAATCAATTCTTTGAGCAAAAATTGTGGTTCGAATTCATTCCTATGTTGTTCAAGAAACTTATCATGGGTCTTTCAAGATTCTTGGTTCGAAAATTGTCGATCAAGCGAAGGTTGCTCAACATAAATAATCAAGGAGCCTAACAAGGTAAGTTACGAAGTTGCGTTTCACCAAAGGGTCTAACAAGGTTCTTTGCTTCCTTTTTAGTTTCAACCGTGTCTTTCTTTGTTCTTCGTGTGTCTTTGTGTGTTCTTCAACTTCTTATCGAGAGATTTCTTGGAAGCGCTAAGCAAGCCTCAATCACGGTCCTCTAAAGACTTAGAAACATAACACAGACAATCACATTATGAGCCCCAAACAAGAGCCGAACTTTATGAGTGTCGATCTAGAAAAGCCTGATACAAAACAACCATTTCACCGCTCACCCAAAACTTTAAAATAATAAATACTATGGAAAACAACTTGAACCGCCCAAGTTTGGCTCATCTAGCTGGACATGACTTATACGCATTAATCCAAACTTTATGTTAACCCAACGAAATAACTTGCAAGACAAAATAGTCATCCTAAAAGCAACGATAAATGCAACCACTAAAGAAGTGAATATTGCATATAAAAATCACCTGAACAGGCACATAACTGCTGGGAGCTGGTACTGGAGCAGGAGCAGCCATTTGCACAGATTGGACAGAATAACCATAGGGATCATACATTGGAGGACCTGGAGCCATATACCTAAGTGGAAAACCCAAAGCTCTTGGTGAGGAAAGAGAGAATCATATTACAGAAGCTGTTCAATATCATGTGAATGCTAATGATTCCCATCATGAAAGAACTAACCACAACCAAAGGCAAAAGTAAATAAACAAAACCCCAAAAGCAATCAATAGTAAATAAATTAAATTTACCCATGTGGGCCCCAAACAGGAGCAGGAGGATGGAAAGGAGATGGACTTGAATAGGCTGAGTGGCTATAATCACCACCAGTTCGTAGACGTTTACTCTGATCATATGCATTTGAATCAGCAACTATTCCTGAATTCAAATAATCCAGCATGCTAAATAAGTCGATAATTTATGTATGCATTCAGATAGTAAGACTTGCTTTACTCGTTGTACATGCATCTTACTCATGCTTTACTTTCTTCGATCATTGTCAATCAACTATTCTTTTAGCACAAGCTACCAACAATCATCTCGTAGAATAATTTGAATCCATGACATAAGATCTCCAATTTTGATTTTTTAGAAAGTAAATGTTTCAGTTTCTAAAGTTTAAAAACCAGTTGCTCCTGTTGCAGTTCTTTTTTTTTTTTCCTTTTGTAATTCTCTTGTTGCTGTACTTTAGGTACACATATAAATTAAAATGTAAGTGCACGAATGGAACTTCTGTTGATTGGCTCACTGATCAAATTACCCAGAATAAACAAAGGAAAAGATGAACTCCACAGCAATCAACCAAAAATAAATGTATTTATCTGCCAAAGTTACTCCTGCTGTTCCAAAAAAGATAATATCTAGTGAGTAACGTGACTAATGTACCGATAATGATCCATTCTGAGACGATTATGAATGATTGATATTTCACATTTTCAATATTAGCAATGTCATTTACGACAGATTCCAGGAAATAAAGAACTTCTGTGCAAACTCTTCCCATTGTTCAGAACTTAGCATCCAGTGTGATAGTTAAAGTAAATGATTAGCTAGCTAACTGTAGTTTCCACAAGCTCGCTGAAGCCTGTTCAGTATCAGTTTCCGAGATGTATATTCCAAGTCTCTAAGTCTTTTCAAACAAGAGACAGCAATTACATAAATTCTGCCTTCTGATATAAAGGAAAAAAGGGAAAAGCACAAAATAGAAAACCATTTTAAATGGAGAAACTTGACGTGAAGATTTTCATCCATCTCAACCTAAACGTATCTTCTCTAATGGTGAAAGACCACTGTTGTTAAAAGTATATGATTTAATCAACATACAGTACTTGTTCCAGCCTTCTTTCCGCTAACTTTCCTTTCATCTATTACTATCCAATGAGATGCAGTGCAACTTAAAGCTAACCGGTTTCTTACTTTCATTCACCAGAACACAAGTACACAAAAGACGAATATCCTTAGGCTTCTTTGTATTCTTGAAATGGAAAAAAAAAAAAAAAGGTGACACAATAAGACCTCAATAACATACAAACTTACCCCTCTTGACAAAAAGATTCTTCTTAGCCATCTCAGAATGCAACACAGACTTGGATTCAGCGTCGAAAACCATGCCCTGGAGAGCATCCTTTGCAGCAATTGCACACTGTGGAGTAGAGAAAAGAGCAAATCCCATGGGGTGTTCGCCTTTAGAATTCACCTGTGAAGCCTCATACCCTGGAAGCCATCTCAACAAATTCTGCAACTCCCTCTCTTTCACATCTTCCGGTAATCCAGATATGAAGATAGTCCGAACCTTTAGGAGACGAGATAGAACCCAAAAAAACACAATCAACACAAATCAACATCAATCATATGCGAGCATGATCAGGGAGAAATTCTTACCTCGTCAGGATGAGGGCGATTATCCATGGGCATAGGAGGACCGTGAGTATATGGCTGCGGAGGAGGGGTAGCCGCAGCAGGAGCAGGAGAAGCGGCGACAGGCGGCCATTGCTGGTGGTATGTGTGGATTCCTGCTCCTGCCATGTAAAAGATCGGGAAATAAACCCTAGCCTTCGTCAGAGATCAACCGGAGATTTGTAAGGTCTTCAGGAAAACCACAGTTAAAAGTTTTTCCCCGTGGCCTCATCTGTCTAATTTATGAATGGATACATTCGCGGGTCAAATACTGGGCCCGTTTAGGTCGTCATTATAATTTGAAACTGGGTCAAATACTGGGTCCGTGAGGACGTCCTTATAATTTGAAATTACAGCAGAAAATTATAATGGAGTTTCGTTTAATGTTGGTTGAATTTTGTGATAGATGTATTAAAATATTATTATAAATAATATAAAATATTCAATATGGTTAAATTCTCTTCAGGTTTTATACATTAGACCAATCAACTTCTAGTTTCTTAAATAAATATCTTTTGCCATCAAAAACAACAAAATTAAGAAATGACGTAACTAATTCTGTTCAAGATAGTGGAAAATTATCCTATCAAATTCGAAAAAGATTTAAAGATTATTTAGAAAGGTGTTCATATCATGAATTGCCTAAATGAATGCAAGTTCAAGTCTGGTATAGAAAGTAAACTAAGGCCATATGGAATGCATCAAATGTCCCCAAGTAAATCTCTCGCAAAGTTTCATTCGTCCCATCTCGCATGGTCTGACCCGTCTTCAACAAAAATATAGTCAAATTCTAGCTCACCTGTGGAAAGAATAGTATGGTGTGAGTGATAGGGGATCACTCGTAGGTTACCCGCTTCTTCCAGAAAGGAATCATACTCACAATAAATATATAACACATAAGGAAAGCAACACTTACCTGATCCGGTTTTGCAAAATGAAATTACATATAACTCGCAACAACTGAAGCGCAAGATAAACACACACTCACACATTCAATGCAATGTACAACTTCATGATTCATGCTCATTCTCACTGCCGTGTCACACGCAACAATATCATTATCTCACACAGCATCCTCCCCTCTATCTGTGATATGCTATACATGTCCCTGGTCATATCACACGCTCTATTTCGTAGAGTCAACGACACAAAAGGTCACGCTCCGTATCATAGAGTCAATGCACACGCTCTTTATCGTGGAGTCAACGCTCTCGCTCCATAATGTAGAGTCAACGATCTCGATCCGTATCCTGGAGTCACTCGCCCCAAAGGGATGCAACGCAAGGCACGTGTCATGAATGTTTCACACATAACCCGACGCATCCATACTCATGTATATACCTGCGCCCATACACGTGCATATATACTTGCATGTATACCTCCATTTTATTATTATTATTATTATTATTTATTTTGTTATTTTATTAGTTTTCCTTACTTAGAATTGTATTATTTTTTATTTTTTCCTTGAACTCTGTTCTGTTTTTCTTAACTGACCTATTATGTTAATTTATTAAATATTATTTATATTAAATTATTTCATTTTTATCCCTCCTGCCTTTTTTTTCTGTTTCTCGCCCTCTTCCTTTACCCCCGCGGCCTGGCCCAGACTAACCCTCGGCACACCAGCTAGCGTACCCTTCCTTTTTTTTTTCTGTTTCGGCCCAGCCCGCTGCACCCTCCATTATTATTTTATTTTTTCCTTTCCTTTTCCAACATGCGGCCCGGTCCACTTACCAGATCAGAACTGGTCTAGTCTAGCCCTTCCCTCGCTGGGTCAACTGAACCCGTGCCAGGTCCAATTCGGGTCTAACCCGACCCGCTGACCGATTTATAAAAAAACAATATATATATATATATATATATATATATATATATATATATATTATTTTAGAAAACCCCAATCCAATTCAATTTCTGTTTCAAATTTAATTAAACATCTAATTTAGACCAAAATTAACCCCAATTTTTCCCTAA
Source organism: Eustoma russellianum (assembly GCA_036186865.1). Lineage (NCBI taxonomy): Eukaryota > Viridiplantae > Streptophyta > Magnoliopsida > Gentianales > Gentianaceae > Eustoma > Eustoma russellianum. The sequence goes on from AP025043.1 coordinate 430,829, forward strand.
AAAAATAGGAAGATGAACATAAGCGATACAATCAAATACTTTTAAGTGTCCAATATTTGTTTTTCGACTTGTACATATCTTGTAACGATACACCTCATAAGACACATGCTCAAGGCATAGGCGTCACAAGCAATTGCCTCGTCCCAAAGTCATTTTGATACTTTTTTGAATGCATCATTGATCTTACCATGTCCACGACCGTTATGTTCTTCCTTTCTGCTACGTTATTTTTTTAAGGAAATAAACATAAGACTTTCGATTGAACTCATCAATGAAAATTTTGAAATACTTATAACCATCACTTGTAAGTACTTTCACGTATCACAAGTCTGAATGGATCGAATCTGGTGGTGTACTCGCCCACTAAGCCTTATTCGTTGGAAACAGAAATCTATGTTTCTTATCCAACGTACATGGCTTATAAACTTTATGTGAAAAGTCAATCTGTGACAATTTTAAAATGGATTTATTCATGATAATGAACTTCAAACTTCTAAAATTCAGGTGTTCAAATCTCAAATGCCATAATCATGTACCATCATATGTCATTGAACTTGAGGAAGGTAAACTTTCATAGGCAAATGACAGCTGAAACGAACAACTATTATTCATGTTACCTTTGTAATTAATCCTCTCATCGGATCACTTGTTGTGCAAACTCTATGATCAAAGACTACGTTACAGACTTTCACATATAACTGTCTAATGCTCAACAAATTACGCTTTGAACTTGGTACATATAATACATCAGAGATAAAGTTAGAAGAATTGTCTTTAAAAATAATGACAATCATCTCTTTACCGAGAACACGTACCTAAAATTATTTACAAATTTTACATTACGTTTCACATAAGTATTCAAATCTATAAATATTTTTTTTATCTCAATGCATATTATAGTTGCAACCAAAATTCAATATTCATTCACTTCTTGTTTTATTTTCAACATCCGAACCAATCAAAAATAAAGTCTAGTGTCTTGATCGTCATTTTCGATCACTTTTGTATACATTTCTAGACTATTCTTATACCTATAACGACTTTGAATATGTTCAAACTTTTTGCAGTTGAAGCGTATAATTTTTTATCTATATGTTTGAAAATCGTTAGACCATCTTCATAAAAAAAACACGATTATTTTACTAGTAATTAAAATTATCTATACCACGACCTCTTCCTCGACCATTTCTTCTACCTAAAAACTTTTACCACACTGACTAGATTCCTCATAATTTAAGGGGAAAAAAGAATTTCGAGATGTTAATTCTGAATCTTCATGCCAGTTTGAAAATCTTCTTGCCAAGAGGTTGGGAGTTTGGGTTGTGAGTGGGAAGGGAGAGCAAAGAACATGTTATCATTGTACAAAGAAAGTGAGAACAAGAGAAAAGTAAAGATTGGTTCAACATTTTGTAAACCAGGAATAATATATATGTATTGGGCAAATCGAGGGACCTTGCCTTTTGTTGTTTTATTGCCGGGTAGGGGGGGGGGGTGGGGGGATGATCAAACAAAATACTATGTATAAAATCTAAGTCACCTTACGAGTGTATAAATGAAGGTAGCTATGTAGATACTTCGACAAATTTAAAAATCCTTATACTTAAAATGAAGTTGGATTTGTCTATGTAAAAAAAAAAAGAAAAAGTTGGATTGTCTATCTGCATTATTTTGCAATATACTTTGATAAGTATACTTTTTAGTCCTTTTAATTATCGAAATTATATATGTATATATGTGATGAGTTACAGTTAAATATTAAATCAATAAATCACGAGTTGTATATATGTAACGAATCACCGTTAAATCTTAAATCAATGAATCAGTAACTCATGAACAAATAAATTAAACTAGTTTAACCAATAGTTTGGAAATTGGAAAAGCCTATTTCTTTAAATTATTTGTACACACATATATGTATCTGTATATGTATTATATTTATATATGTATGTATACACGTGTTTGTGTGTATATATGCGTGTGCGCATATGCTTATTAATTATCTAAGTACATAATGGAAAGGGCTAAACAAGTGTAATGGGTTTTAATACTTAGTATGCCTATTTGAATAATTACAAAAATAACTCTGTACCACTTAATTTCAACTTTTATTTGAGTGAAAAGCTAAATGATTCATTAAATTAGAGTAGCAGTTGATCGACATATCTTGACGTAATTCTCTATCTGAATAATAAAAAAAAAACATTGTACGACCTAATTTTAACTTTTATTTGAGTCAAAAGCTAAATGATTCACTAAATTAGAGTATCAGTTGATCGACACATCTTGACGTAATTTTTATTATGTGTCATCGGAAAACAACCTCTCTGTGTTTATAACATATGTGTATGATTGCGTACATCAAACTCTATACTCCGCGATAGGCAGAAACCTTTAAAATAACGTCATTGTAGTATTTGACTCAAAAACTAACCTCCAAGGTGACCGAGCGTAGCTCAGTTCAATAATACTCCATTTCAGTCTTGAATCTAACCGACTATCCGCTTCTATTTATATAAACTAACCGGTACGGCGCGAAAGCTTCAGTTTTCTAACCGTTTTTCTCTATTCTGCTCTCACAGCCCAAAACGAAGACGACATCTTTCTTCTTTTCCTCATCTCCACCTCCCATTTTCCAGAGAGAAAACTCCAAGAAAACTCAATACCCTTAGCCTTCAATATGGATAAACCAGAAAACTCAGGAGGGAAGCCCAAATCCACGACTGGATTCAAGAAGGCAGTGATAGAATTTCTGTCAAAGTCCAAGAAGAGAAACGGAGAAGAGACAAAAGGGAACGAACTTGAAATGAGTACATTTCCAATATCTGCCGACATCAATGGTGAATTTCTATTTCCAGTGCAAATTCTTGAATTTATGGGATTGTCATCTTGAATCTCTGTTTGATGCAAGTAATTGATTTCTGTTTTTGAGTTCTTTTCAGTAGAAAAAGAAGATCAAGAGAATAAAGATAGATCATCTGCACAACGTGAAGAAGAGCTCGAAACTCGTCCTACGGGGAAGACTTCTACTGAAACAAAGAAAGGTGAAACTCTGTTACACCTTCTTGGTCCTTTAGGAATTTTGAATTGATGGCTTTGTCATCTTGAATTTGTTTGATGCAAGTAACTGATTATCTCTTGAGTTCTTTTGAGTGGTGAAGTATTGTTTGTCATTGCTCTCACTATTCCCAGACTCTAGCGGTAGTTTTTGATGTTCGCGTGATATATATCTAGCGATAGTTTTTGATGTTCGCGTGATATATATATATGTGTTGTTATTGTTATTCCTTTTCTGAAACTTTTTACAGTTCAAGAAACCTGCTACTTTAACTGGTTTATATTTGATTGTTAATTTCATTGGTTAAACATTTTCAATCTTTGTAACAGAAGCCTTACTTATTATCTCACATTTTTTGGGGTTTCTTCTTTCTGTTTCATTGTGCAAAGTGAAGAATCATTAAAACATGTGAATGTACAGGAATGATAAATGCAACCTCCCCCCCCCCCCCCCGCCTCTTTCTCCTCTTCACTGCACTTAGTGAATCATTGAGTTGTTCTATTTTTATTTTTGTTTTTCTGGTAAGGCTTCATATTGTATTTCAATGCACATATCTGTATAAGGTTTGTGATAACAGACGGACAACGCTTTTTTGTGTGCTGTTGTCAGAGTCGCCAAAGCGTAACAATCCAATGTTACTACTGATGACGTGTGAACGGAGAAAATGGTATCAAGAGGACACTATGCTCGGGAAATTTGCAAGGTGGACTAAGCTGGACAAGCTGATAAGTGCCAGAAAGATGTTATGGCCGACAAAAAAAATTAGTGTATATATGTATATATTAATATTACTAAATAAAATAATAATAATAATAATAATAATAATAATAATAATAAAATAATAATATATAAAAAAGGAAAGAAAAAGTAATGATGATAATAAAGATAACTATAAACAAATAGTGATTAGAGTTACATTAGGAAACCTAAACCAAAACCAAATGGGAAAACCTAAAAATCTACCCTAACTCCCCCACCACATATACACATACACGCATACCACCCATCCGCCACACACACACACGCATGGCTAGGGAGAAGAGAAAGAAAAAAAAAGAGAAAAAGAGAGAAGAAGAAGGAAGGCGAGGCCCCGAACCCAAGTTTTAGTTCGTCGAATTTATTGGTGTTATCGTCAATCGAGGTAGGTGCCTCTTCTTTCCTCAAACGGGTATAATACATGCATGCTTTGGTGATATATTTATGTGATTCGTTGTTTATTTGTTTAATATGTGAATATTGTCTTGTTTTATATGGGAAAGCATAAGATGTGTTGTTTATGGCTGTATGTGTATGTGCGTGTGTATTGAAATTGATGGTTGTTGTGATTCGGATTGGAAACACCATGAATGAAATCAAAAGGTTGAATATTTTCACACTTAGGGTTCTTTAAAATTGTGTTTTGGCATTAGAATAATTTCATCTAGTCCAGAATAGGTTGTGATTGGGTTAAAAGTCGAAAAAACGGGTCTGACGGATGCGTTTCAGGGGGTGGCGCGTGGGGCCCACGCGCGGCCCCTGACGGCGCGTCCGGACACGCGATGACGTATCCACCTTCAAAAGTTGCGTCACGTTATAACGAGTCCAACGCAACTGGTTTGAGGTTAATCAGAGTTAAAACGAAGATTTTATGGAGGTGGGAAGGAAATAGAAAAAAAATAAAAAGAAAAAAGAAAATGCTGTTGGACCGGTCAGGCTGCCGGACCGGATGTCCAGCGGACCGGACCAGGCCAGCAGGCCGGCCCAAACAGGAAAAATATAAAAAAAATTGAAATTAATTTCTGAAATGAATAAATGATAAATAATTAATTAAAATTTGTTTAAAATTCCAGAAAAATATATTTATTTATCAAAAAATTGTAAATAAATTACAGAAAATATAAAAGGTTAAAATTAAATTATTTCTACTTAATTTCTGAATTTTGGTAAATGTAAGAAATTAAAAATAATTAGTAATAAATGGAATTAAATAAGGGAAAATTAGTAGAAAATTCTAGAAAATTTATACAAGCTAAGGAAAAATAAAAGTGATGATAAATGACAACTTTTCAATGTTTTTAAAATTTACTAAACTAAATATTGAGTGCCGGAGATGGTGAGGATGGGTGTACGGGCCCCAGACAACTAAATATTGAGTGCCGGAGTTGGTGAGGATGGGCGTACGGGCCCCAGGCGGCTTTTGTTGTTGCATTCATGGCACGTGCATTTGCATTTGGAGTGGATTGAGATGTACGGGTCTCAGACGCTCGAGTGAAGTGGTCCATGGTGTACGGGCCATGAGTATTCGGTTATGGTGGATCATGGTGTACGGGCCATGGGCATCGATTATGGTGGATCGTGGTGTACGGGCCACGGGCATCGGTTGGGGTGGATCGTGGTGTACGGGGCACGGGCATCCGTAAGGGTGGATTGTAGTGTACGGGCTACATGCATCCAGTCAATCCCGGGATCATGCATTGGATATACGTCTGGGGGCATATTGCATGACATAATTCTTGTTGCGTGTGACACGTTGATTAAGCACGCATCACGTAGTTACGCATTTTTATGTGGAGTGCTTTACTTATCGCATTTATTTTATCTTATGCATGTTATCTTATATTTATGTGCTATGTGTTATATCATATATATGTGCTATGTGGCTATATCATTTCGGTATGTACGTTTTGTATTTGTTTGAGGCGGCATCTACTGGGTGATTTCTGTCACTCACCCCTACTTCCCAGGTGAGCCGGATGAGGACTACGAGCACATCTTCGTTGAGGACGGGAAGAACATAGTAGAGTGGGCTGGTTGATAGCTACATCTAGGATACGATGGGACTCTGCAGCTGACTGTTCTTAGTTATCTTTGGGGATTTTCACAGGCTTCTTTATTGTTTCATTGTCAGACTTTTTTTTATTTAGTGATGTAATAACAATTATTCGAGTTTAATTTAAGATATGATTTACGTTTCCGCGAAAAAATTTCTACGTCATTTCTGACAAGTAAGAGATTGATTCGACGCTTTGTATTCTCCTTAGCGAGATACGGCGGGTGCACTGTTCCCGAGGCTAGGGCTCAGGAGCGGGGCGATACAAAAGATGTGTAGCATAAATTGTTTGAGTATGAATATTTTGATAAATTAAATGATTGATATGTTTGAAAAAATATTGATTTAAACTTGAAAAATGTCAAAAGTTTAAAACATAATACTTAGATCTTTAACATAAACATAGATTAATATATATGAGATCGATCTATGTATACATCAATTCTTAAAACATAAACGTCAATCGATCTATGTAGGAATTGTCCGAAAACGAGAGCACACTATCAAATGTAGGTCTCTACATCAATAGATCCATGTTTCAAATGAAAACTTAACATCGATATCTAAATAAAGACATCGATAGATCTACGTATGAATTATTCAAAATTGGTAGTGTACTCTCTAACATCGATTTCTGACGTAGAGCGATCAATGTCATTACATAAAAATATCACAAAATAGGAAAATTGATATTGATATCTAAACTGAGTACATCGATCGATCAATGTTATATCAATCTCTAAACCGATAGATATGGATAGATCGACGCCATACTGAATTCAAAGGCATTGAGGTAATTTGAAGAGAGAGAGACCGAACCGGTGTAACGTTAGGGAAGAGTCTGTGGCGTCTAGGGCCTTTAGTCGTCGGTCAAAACTCGCCGCCATGTAAAGGGCCATTTCGTGATTTCCAGGTTCCTACCCAGCTATCCTTTTTCGCTGCCGTCGTGTTAGACCCCGACTTCACCTTATTCCATACTTTTCTCATGTCTGTTCAAGTCTCTTTTCAAGAACACCAACCTTTTTTTTTTCATTTTCTTTAAATTAATAATGACTTATGTCGTGACCCTTATATCATTAAGTTTTTGCAATTTAAAAATAACTTTATTAATTACTAATTTAGTGGAAAAAAACTGTGCTGTTCTATTTGTTAACTAACATAAAAAAAGCGAGAATGGCAACTTGATGGGATTGAAATAGTGAATCATATTAATGTTATTTATTTATCAAGTAGTGGGCAAGTTTTTAATTGGTAATCATTGGTCTAGTCACTATTTTTATGATTTATTTAAGTCGATGACGTAGATACATATGGAAGTGCTGATGGAATTAGTCCTTCGTTAACATCCATCTAGTTGAAATTCATACTTCAACTAATAAAATTATAGTTGTGGACGACGATGGAAAGAAAGAATATGCATGTTTATAAATTCTTTTTTTCCTCTCTCACGTATCTGCATCACTTTTATATTAAAACACCATATTTTTATTATTGTGTCATCTAAATAAATACATATATTGTCGGAAGTTTTACTGGATACAAGCTCTATTTACAGAGGTATTGTCTAACGCAATATTAGTAATTATCTGTAACTTATTGTCTAACGCAAATTAGTAATTACTAAGATATTTGGTGGTTGTTTATAGAGCATGCGCTTTAACTATTTTAAGTAAAAAAAAGAAGCAAAATCATCTTTGATTATTCCTCCATCTGTTCTTGGTCAACCCGTTTGGCGAATAGGGACCATTTCTTGTACATGAATGTTCCTTTCTGAAGCCTCTTGTACATGAATCTTATAACTAATATGCTAACTACATCATCTTCCCATCTATCATTAGCAAAACTTCAATGAAAACCAGCTACAAAACACTTGATCATCATAAATCCCAGCTCATAGGCATATTTCCAAAAATTATCCTGAGTCCATACAAAGATTATTTTCAACCATGAGCGGGAATTTAGATGGTTCGAATCTGATGGAATTAATAGCAAAGGTCCTGATCGTTACAGTCATAATCCTCTTCTTAACAATAGCCATTGTTATGTTTCTTCAGATATACACAAAAGTCTTCATTTACCGCGGCCATCGCTATACTCCCCGTGATCAAAACTTGAACTTTGCTACAGAATCTGCTCTCCACCGTGGTCTTGATCCCTTAGTGCTGGAAAATATCCCAATTGTGTCTTTTAACACTGAAGATTTCAAAGGAAAGTTGGAATGCTCTGTTTGTCTTTGTGAAATATCGAAAGGCGAAAAGACAAGATTTTTACCAAAATGTAATCATGGTTTCCATGCGGGTTGCATTGACATGTGGTTTCATTCTCATTCTACTTGCCCTCTTTGCCGTAACAAGATTCTTAGTTCCTCCGATACAACGTTGGAATCAGTTGATGTTGAAGTGACCATTGATGAACAGAGTGAAACAGGGGAGGCTTTCTTGGAGGAAAGTGATCAAGCAGTTGACATTTTAGAGCAATCTTTTCCTTCTGCTTCTTCTTCAACGTCTATATCTAGGAGTAATGGATATGATGGGATTTTAATGATTGATATTCCTCAGCGGATTGATGAGGAAGAAGAAGAAGCAAAAACGATGACTCCATTAAGTCGTTTGAGGTCGTTTACAAAAGTGTTGAGCAGAGATAGGAAGGTATGTCCTTGTAGTCCTACATGTTTTGATGGGGAACAAGAGACTAGGAGTTAGGGATCAAGGTTATCGTTATCCTTTATTATTTTATTTTATTTTATTTTTAATATTAAGTTGGTAGATTATGTTGAGGGGAAAAAAGGGTAGAATTGACAGATGAAGTGATGAATATAAGTTTTTTTATATCAGATTTCTTATGTCATAACATTGTTATCGGTATGTTATTTGCCCCTTGTTACCTTGTTTTCAGGTTGTTGAGCACAACAATATAGGATTAGTCGAATCGGATGATAGCAACTTTAAATAAACTTTAAACTAAGTTTTTTCAAAACTTTGAATGCTTCAAAAGCTGCTGCTTGAAGTGTGCAGAGAAATGTTAAACGTGCACTTAAGGTTAAATTTTGATAAATAATGTCAAAAAATGGACTTAAATTACTAAACTCTTTAAAAAAAATTAAAATAAGGTTTACTGGATATAGCCTAATTCCGATGTTATACCTTAGTCATTGTTGGGATATACTGGATATAATTGTTATTGTAATTATGATGTCAAGACTAAATTAGGTTCAAACCTTTCATTTCCAAATTCACTACTAGTATCATGCATCTATAATAATGATGGTACATGTATCTATGCCATTGAGATCATATAAGTAGAGTTGCCTTGAAATTTTGGCTGTTGGATAACCAAAATTGTCTTAGATCGAAGAGAGTAATCCATTGAGAAATTAAAATCTTGAAGCGAATACACGCGAGTAAGACTTACATACATGTTACAGAATGACAATCTAATAAACCATATCATTGACACGTTTCTATGAATGTGAGATCGCTTTTAAAGACAGTGGAGATCTAATAAATTATATTGCATTGTTGTGTGATCATTTTCCTTTTCCATTTTCAATAAAATCAAGAACGTATCTTTTATTAATTTTAGAATAGAATAGAATTAAGCAAAATATTCTTATATTGCGAAATAACAGTTGATCGACACAGCTTGACGCAATTTTCATTATGGATTATTGGGAAACAACTTCTGTGTGTTTCTAACACATGAGTATAGTTGCATACTTCCGACCCCTTCCATACCCCCTTCATAAGCGGGATCTTCTAAGACAATGAGATAATATTGTTGCTATGAGATCATTTTCAAAGACGGTGGAGATTTAACAAGATTATATTGCATTGCATTGTAGATGCGATTCTCTAAGAGTGAAGATCACTTTTAAATACAATAGGTTATCCTACTCCTTGGTTTCATTCTTCTCATTATTTGTCTGGTACTTCTCTAACAAGCAATCTTCGTGCTAACCTCCGAAAAGGAAACTTTCTCCGTTTTGCTCCACCCACTATTTGTCGGTGCTTTTCTAACAAGCAATCTTCCTGCTAGCCTCTTAAAGGGAAAATTTTTCCTTTTCTGCTCTTTTAATGGTTGAAGGGAAAATTTTCCCGTTTCTGCTCTTCCAATGGCAAGCTGCGAGAAACCTTACGTGCCCATAGTGAGATGATGGTCCATTGACTGAGACATCAGTCATGTAGATACCCAAGCATGGATGCTGATCTGCGTCCTGGGAGGGGATGAGATCTCCTGCCTCATTTTTCTCTCACCCCACTGCACCGCGCGACACATGACAGCAGAGAGAATGGTGAAGCTAGATATGGGTGACACTCATCTAGCCTCACTACCCCTGCTGCCACGTGTCTCGCGGTGAGAAGTGTCGTGAGACTTTTGCGGTGAAGGGATCCTAAACCTCCTTTGGAAATACCAGGCTCGTTGAAATAGACATGCCGCATGCAAATACGGAAACATGCATGCTGATATACTCACTATATGGCATGCCTGTGAATCGATAGAGACATCATTATGTGCACACTGTGATCTTGTGATCAAATGGCATTCCGTGGAATACCATAACTATCAACACACCTAAAGATCGATTGGGTTATAACTTTTTGAGTCATAAAGGCTACGGGTTCATGCTCTTCCATCAACATACTACGGAGAATCTGGTGCGCGCCTACTCTAAGATGCCGGTGCATCTACAGAGAAAAAGTTTAAGTTGCGCGTCCTTTATGTCTGAGTATGTTGAGGATCATGGCAGCTACTGGCATCATCTTCCGCCTGGAAAAACCAATAAGGATTTACATAACTAGAAGAGCCGACTTGACTTCAATTTAACTTATGGATAGTAAAAATGGGATAAAGCAAAAGTCGATACATGTAATGCTTCTCTTGGCCAAGTACCTGGAGGAACAAACGGTTCACACATATGTACCCTGTTAGCAGAACATTGCTTCTGAAATGCATCCAGCAACAAAAAGTCAAATTCCTATACACCAATAGTTCTATACTCCGTATCCCTTTCCAATAACATGGCGATAGATTTCCAACCAAAACAAAAAGGGAAAAAAGAGAATTAGAAAAGCGACCTGCTGCCCAGAAAACTAGGAAAGTATATGTATCACAATTCAAACATCAATTGTGGCAGCACCTCACGCAATCATCCTAATTCTACTACTTGGTTAGAAAGACGACATAAACAAGGAAACCTCAAAAGCACTTGGATCGACAACTGTACAAGCCACATAGCTACACGGTCGTTTCTGTGAGAGCAAGTCTCAACAGTTGACCAACATTAACAATGCCAATATCCACGATTTCAACTACTAAACTCTCCAAAATTCCGATGTTAACAAATTAAATTTGGAGCAAAGGTAAGGCCATGACAACACCTAATACGAAAAATGTTAACAAGAACGCCCAGGTAGAAAATGATTGCCTCCTTGGAATTTTGACCCCAGCAGCGGGATCTACTGCATTGACAGAATTCCTTGTTGCATTCAACAAAGCACCGGCACTTTCATCAACGTTTGTTAAGGAGGAAACAGTTTTTGCAACAGCCTGCTTAGATAGCTCTTGCTCTTCGTACTTCTCAACTAACTCCGGAAACATTTTTCGAAAAGTTGGGCTGCAAAGTGTCATCAAACAGGCAGCATTATTAGGCGTCTTTAAGTTACCCAAAATAAGAAACACGGGGAATTGCAAAAATCTCACTTTTTACAATTGAAAGCAAGAGAAGTCTTAGCAAGCTTCCGCTTCTCTTCATCGGTAGTGGTTACACTGCCTGTGGTAGGGCTGTTGTCCATCTGCATGAGATAAACGGAAAACATAGAAAGAAACACGTCCCAGTTACATAAGATCCAGCAAAGACCCTTAACCCTCCACCTTTTCTAGATACTGACATGATCAAGTCTCTATTTTTGTGACAGCCTACAAAAAAATTAGGGCGATATATGGTTTCCAATCTTCTTAGGCTATCGTCAAGAAAATAAGCGCTCAGGAGAAAATCAAGAAAGGCATTAAAACTCTCATTCCCTTTTATTACAACACAACCACAACAGAAAGAAAAGAGAAGGCAAACCTGGTGGAGCTCTGGAATAGATAACCTAATTTGAGATGCATGCAGAAAGAGGGCATGGGCATTGACAAACAATCGTCTTCAGATTATTAATAGCAATTCACGTTCTCGTGAGCATCTAAAGAAATTGGCCTCTAGGTTCAATCACATTCTAGGACCAAATGGTCACCCTAACTTCAATAAGGTTTGGTGAAATCTGACATAAGAGATCAGACTAATGAGGTAACTCATTAGCCACCATGACTTCAACAAACACATATGCTCTGTTTGCAGAAAATTTTTAAATCATGATTTGAGTCAATTTGATACCAATCACGGCTCCCAAAAACTACTTCAAAATTTCAGTTGTTTAGCTTCAAATTTCCCTCAGTAATCTTCTCTTTATCCTACTTTACATAAAACATAAAAATACAACTGTAAAAAATCACATGGTCAATTCAAATAATTTAATCCATATTAAAGAACGTCCAAGTGAAGATCACTTACCATAAAGGATAGAAGTCCTGTAAGTATGCTGCATGATAAGTAAAATCCATCTCAGCATAAATACAACAGAGCATATTTATTAGAACTTCAATAACTGTGTTGTGATGTATCATTACCTTGAGACAGACCACATAGGGTTCCAACTTTCAGGATGGACTAGAAAAAGAAGGATATGAAAGACAAAAGGACACAAAACCAAGTAAGCAACGCATAAAATTATCTGAATTTTGGGAAACAGGAAGCGCTAAATATATCTGAGCCTCAGAAAGAAAAGAGCAAAAAAGTTAGGTAAGCTGCAAAGTGAAGTAGAAATCTTCACTAAAAATAAAATGAACTTACAGTCACTCATAGAAAGGCAGATTTTCTTTTGCGTCATGAATCGGCCATTTGGAGTTGTCATGCTGAAGGAGAATAATCAAAATTCAACATCGAAACCAGCAATAACAGATCATTATGTGAGCCATTCTACAAATCAAGTACCTGATTCCAGGAGGTTTGAATGGATATTCTGGTGGAAACTTTATTTTTCCGTAGTAATAACCACCTATAAACATTATAACGATACAGAAATCACGATAGCAATTTAACCCATCTCACAAAGAAAAATAGAAGCGGAAACACATGTAAAGCAAGCATACTATCCGGAGAAAACCTAGAAGATGCAAGCAATGAAATTCTCAAAGGAATGAAATAATTATGAGAATCAAAAAGCAGAAAACTATAGACCTGCAAAAGGTGTTCCTTCGCTCCCCTCCAACACATAATCTGACCACACAATAATGCAGAAACCAGATTAGTTGATCAAGCAACAGATCATCAAGAGGTACAATAATGACACAGAGTGGAGGACGAAAAGAAAAACTAACTGCAGAATCAAACAGGGAACCGAAAGCTTCTGTAGGAAAAACCTAGTGGGGATATAGTTGATACAGGATAAGTTTCTAGGGACAAGTTACCAACCAGAAGTGTCAACAATTTATTTATACAATACCACAAATAGTACCACGTAATCACCAACCAGACAAGAAGCTAAACTAAGGCTTCGTTATCGTTTAAAACTACTTCGATTTAGAAATGTATAACCACAAAGGCAAATATGAACAGATTATATCTAAACTTGCAAATCACAGCATGACATTCAGAATAATAGATAAAAAGACTTTGTTCAGACACACCGAGCATATTCATATTTAAAAAATAGATATGCTGGAAACTCTCCATCCATACTGCTCAGAATGACATACATTTCAATAAATACAGATGTCTATACAATTTCAAGAAATAACTAAAGCACACCAATATTAGAATCAAAGGATGCAACACTTAAATGTATATCAATATACTTTTTGCGGTAAAGAACAAAAACTCAGACTAGTCAACTTGAATGCTATACAAGAGCTAAGCATCCAGTAAGGAAGGCCGGCAAAGGTCCATACATCATTCGATTGAGTTTCATATAAAATGTTGATTGTCAAATCATGAAGACATGAAAATCCATTAAGTGGACATGATGGCTTGCCTTTTCTGAAAGCAGTGGACATGTCCAACTCGATATTTTTACTCGAATCAAACTAACATTACATGACCAGGATTAGCAGCAAACAACTTATTTTCAAGACGTCACGATGATTTAGGGGACTCTTCTTGTGATAGGTTTATAGGCCATAGACATGAAATACAAAGCAACGACCAACTTTGTCTCAAAAAGCCCGAAGATTCTCTCCAGCAGTAGCTACATAGAGTGCAGATGTAAAGAGGGGAAAAGAAACAGAATCCAAATGTAATTGCATTTACATGATGAATAAAAATCTATGAGAGGGGAAAGGCAACTTACGCCACTCTAGTATGTCACTGGGAGAAGGCCGAGCAACAACATGGGAAACAGGCTCCTGATAAAAGTTTATGAGAAACTTACAATATGCTAAACCATGAAAAAGGGTGATAAAGTATTAAATATTCAGAACAACACTGATAACAACTTTCAATACAGGAAGTGCACGTACTTTACAGAGAGCTCTATACTCCTTCTGTAGGCGCTTGACACAAGCCTTTTCAGCCATCCAAAGCTTTAAAGTAATTCTTTCACAGAGAGTGGATGCAAACGCAGTTTGCTTACTTAGTTTGAATCACTAAGTAGCCTAATTCCTGTAAAGTTCATAAAAATAGTAGAAAGAAAATTAATCATGGCAATTAAATTTTCCACAAGAAAAAGAAGAAGGCTTAAACTATTGAAACTATTACGAAATAGTTTTCATGTTATCCCTAAACATCTTATCGTTTCTGTTAGAAAGCATAAATTTAGGAATGACATGATAGTAATCAATGGTATTTCTGAAAAAGTGACCTTAAAATAGTTACACAACCATGGAATCACTGAACACCCATGTTTTAAAACAAATGAGACCATATCGTGTACCAATTGGACAACAAACACTTCGTTGATGAAAGATCCGCTTCTTGGATCTAACATGCACGGATATTTCTTCCTAACAACATCAGCATTTGAATATATGAGATATTTTTCAGTGCCAAAAACACGATCAAGCTAGCATTACAATTGCAGCACTTTTAAAAACGAAGAAAACCGGTATCAGATGCAGACAAGAGAACTAAGCAATGGAATTTTAGCCTATCTATTAGGCAGAAAAAAGGTTAGAAAAACGAATGCATAAAATGATTTATCCTTGTAGCTCTAACCATCAGTTTTCTTTATTCTAATATAACTATAAGTTAAGCTCTGTTAGACTATAAAAACTGAAAGGCCAACAAAAGAAACTTGGAATCAACAATAGCTTCATGTTATCCTATTTAATCAACTTCCAATTTGGTGTAATTGTCTCTACTCCTCCAAGAGACCACTTAAGAATGAAAATAGCCACCAACTGATATTGAGGCTCTGGAACTAGGGTGAGGGCAATGATACTTGAGGTTACAAGCAAAAAAAACCAGAACATGATTTTCAAGATTTGATTTTTTTCACTAAACTTTCAAAGATGATAAGAAAATACTCCGTGTCCCAAAAGAACCATCCATGTTTCCATTTGGGGGTTTCTGAAAATGTTTCTTCACATTCCATAAATGGTAAAAGTAAAGTGGTTAAATTATTAAAGTATCCTTATTAATTGTGTGCATTTGTAAAACTAAAGGTCATTTTTAAATGGGAATTTGGAAAATATAAGCATTAAATGACTTTTTAATTAACTTTTCTTAAATTGTGTGCAAATTTTGACATGGCAAATACATTGGGATGAGGGAGTAACACACATGTTCCTTGTTTACCAGAAAGTATATCAGTGCCCTCTTCTACAATTGAAAGAATAGAAAATGTTTATCATAGCATGTATCCTAGAATCTTATTTAAACCTAATAGAAGTGACAACACAGACACGAAACAAAGTCACTCCTGGTATGCCTTTGTAGTAGTATAAGATGATTTGGAAGGCTCCAACTTCGATAGACTTAAAACCCTCTGGAACTAGTGAACTGTCTAATGAATAACAAAATGAAAGGAGCATCCATGCAATTTCGTCAAGGGTATCATGGCTAACTAGAGGGGCAGATCATTTCAAAAGAGGGATAATTGTGGAACTAGGAGGAAGTCCGAAGGGACCAAGATTCAAAGCACACATCCTAAGCTTACATATTTGTCATCAACAATGTATTGTTCCTTACAAAAGATAAGAAAAAAAGAATCTTTACCCAGGGAAAGCTCAGAAGTTCAAAGCACATACCGGCTGAATCAAAGTGAAACCAAATGAGGAGGACAAACCATCAAATAACCCTAACCCTGATCAGAAAAGTTTATACTTTCGCTGTAGATTGTCATAGGTGGTTGACGAAACAGCTTCGCTTGCTTAGTGAGTTCCCACGGAAAATCCATTGCTTAGTTAAAATTAAGTTAACTAGTACAGGATTTTGCTAGTCAATTGGAGAGTGAGTTCCCACGGATACTGTCTCGATAACTAAAAAGGAAATCCTGCAACAAGAAAACTCATTTTTCCGTCAAACAAAAGGGTCCGCACCAACTTACTTTCTGCAAACTACACATATGCGGCATTTCCAAATACCTTCTGATGGAACACTTGATCACTGAAATAAGCAATCAGATCAATTATCCTAGATCCAATACTTCGATACTCCAATTGACTAGCAAAAGAGACCCAGAAGCACGTAAACCAAGAATTTCAAACAAGGAAACCTAGCACATCATTTTTCAATCCAACTCAACAAATTCTGTCAAAACATCACGCAATTGATAACCATAGCAACAAAAACAAAGGGAACAATGAAAAGATTTGTGAAATACCTAATTAGCAATCCCAATTGCTGCAGCTTATGAGCGCGGACAATCACAGACGAGGGCTGGTGACTTTGAAGTTTGAACGCTGTAGTCCCTCTGGCCTTGTGCTCGATAAGAAAGGATGTCGCTTATGCCTTATGCCTTACAGACTGCAGTTTTCTAAATTTTGTTGCATTTATTAGCAGAACAACAATGTTTCAAGAGTTACCGATCATTTAATAATACATTTGTAACGTACTCTTTAACTATCATTTTTTTTTTTTCCATTCTGTATGGTAATATTTACTAATTACAAATTTCCGTCAATTGTGAAATGCTATGGCTAGCAGATGTGCTACTTACAAAACCATTACATCGACTATGATTTTTTCTTTTTGATTTAAATTTTGTTTATTCTCATCTGATTTATGGTATAATAAATTATCAATGTAGATAGGATAATATAAATTATTCAATAAGATAATTGTTTTGTTTCTCGTAACGTGTTTTTTAATATCGTGTAATTAATTTTTAAAAATTGTGTTGTTACTTAATATAAATTTCATTCTTTATGTAGTAAAAATACTATAGAGAAAACGAATCAAAAATCAGGTTAGGAAATGTATACTCAAAAACCACAGTAAAAACCCATTATAAATTTCACAAACAACACATCAATAGCAAACAATCTTTATTTGAACATTCCCTTCTTTCATCCATATCTATTTCCAGTGAAAGTAAAGGAACTTGGCGATCATTTTATGTCTTACGATAATAAAAGGACGTTGGCTTAGATTAAAGAAAATGTTTATAAGTACAATGTGTTCACATAAACAGTTTGTGCCTTTTTTTGGGAAAAAAGTTGTTAACTGTTTAGATAAAATGATTTGTAAGTGTTAAAGTGTTTGATAAAATAAATCATAATATGTTTAAAAGGATACAATATTACCGTAAAAAGTAAATTAAATTTGAAAAAGGTTAATGATTTGAGGATATTATATTAAATTTATTTGATCAAACTTGTTTATCTTTAAGGTCAGCAAAGATAATGTTTCGAGAAACCTGCATAGGACAAATGATGTTACAGGTTTCGAAACTATTGCTCCGGTAAAAATCATACGACGCTCAAGTCAGTTGTCAGTACCATCATAGTTATGGATTGGAAAAATATATAGAAACCTATCTCAATTTTCACAAGCTATGGCTACGTGTTTTTCTTTGTGAAATTCGACCAACCTCCATTCGTTCAAGGGGCGTTTCCTCCCTTTTTATGTCTCGGACAACCTATACATGTTGATGAGCTATAGGGTGATGACATGTGTGTCATCCTGTTGGATAATTTCGTCTACACGGCTGCCTCGTGGCACCATATGTCACGGTGCATAACTAGTATTGCTTGTTGGCATGTACCTGTTCTGACAGAATGGATGAGCTAAGCTGAGGTGTCTATGACCCTGTGAGTGTGGCCGAACAATGAGTTCAGGGCAGCGTAGTCTGAGCCGAGCGTCCTGAGTGGTTAGGCTCAACAAAAGGTCTAAGAGCCCAAAGTGCTGCGGGGCAGTGAGGTCACATCACCCTCTATGTGGATGGGAACGCACCTATTCCTGAGCTCATCTAAACCGGCAAGCAGTGTATACCAAGTCATCGCTTGGCTGGTCTGATGTGATCGAGCCCATGCGATTGGTGCCAGGAGTGATATCTCCGGACCGAGCAAGCGAGTGGCCGTGTTGACCATCTTGGACCCTATAAGGAGGGTCGTACGGTTACTGTACGAGAACTGAGTCAGCGTCGACATAGCGACTTGCGTCCCTAGAGGTTTTTAATTGGACTTGAGTAGTTGAAGTGAGCATTTAGATGACGACTTTTGTGGATTACAATAACGTCGATCGTGACTAACCAAAATAAAAAAACATTTGTCGTAACTTCCTCATCACTTATCATTGAGTGATTCATCACTGGGACAGTTAATTTCATCTCCGAAAATGCTGCCGGTCTTTCAGTATTGTCATATTATGCCAAGACAGTCGTTATCAGGGGGATGAGATCTCCTCACCCTCAAAACCCTCACCCCCTACCCAACACGTGACAACCACCCTCTCATGCACCTCTTCCTCCCACCTCCTCATCTAGCCTCACCACCCCCTTTGCTGCCACGTGGCGGGTGATGGAAAGGGGGTGAGGAGATCACATCTTGTTAACAGGGCAATTTGTCACCATTACAGTAAGGGTGTTAACGAACCGAGCTGAATATTAAATTCTTGAATTCAAATTCGTTTAGCTAAACGAACTGTTCGGATCGGTTCGTCTAGATAAGCAGCCTTTAAAATTGGTTCGAGTTCGGCTCGATAACCGTACAACTGTTTAAACGAGGCAAACAGTTCAGCTCGTTGAACTAAACGAATCTGGATACTTATTCGAATTCGGCTCGTTAACAAACAATTACGAACAAACACGAACTGAATTTGAACAATTTGTTCAACAGCCCTACCGTTACTGTCCAGGGGCAAGAAGGATTCAAATCAAATTACGGGAATTTGCATACAGAACTGTGTTAAGCCCACTGGATAATCTCACGGTGTCGGTTTATTTGGGCCGGACCTGGAAGGACTTTTCAACCAC
Organism: Eustoma russellianum; assembly: GCA_036186865.1. Taxonomy (NCBI): domain Eukaryota; kingdom Viridiplantae; phylum Streptophyta; class Magnoliopsida; order Gentianales; family Gentianaceae; genus Eustoma; species Eustoma russellianum. Next base: position 450,141 of record AP025043.1, read on the forward strand.
AGTGGCCATGCAGTCTAATATTGGTGGGTTCTTGAATTCTGAGGGATGAACCCAATGGGCTCTGATGTACAATTTTAATTTCCCTCAGTATATGGTGCTCTATTTAATTGTTGACTAAATTAGTTTAGTATGCAAGTTGAACGGAAATTATTTTTCTTACAGATGCACCTTATGTATGGTCACGAGTTAATTTTGAATATGGGGGAGAAGCCTCTCAACCCCCCAGTTAAAATACAGACGCATATTGAACACAAAAAGTAACTATCTTTTATCTATTTCCATAATATGTTATCGTTTTTTGAATATCTTAAAATTGTAAAATTTAGTATTCTGTATGAACAACGACAACTATTAGACTTCCTAAGTTCGAAATTAATAAAAAAATATAAGTAGTCATATTATGGTATGATTGTATCTAATTCAAGAGATTATTTCAACATATGTTGTTTTTTATTGATTATGAAGAACTCATTACATCTCTAACGCGTTTTGATTGCTAATGAAGGCTTGTGATGACACATTGGGGGAAGGTAAAAAAAACATTAAATGGTGTTTTTGGTGTATTACACTCCTATATTTGTTTATAGTTTGAAAAAATCGGATCGTATCGCCGTAAAAACCCGAAAAAGAAAGGCATGAATCTGAAAAAGAGAGATTCTGTTGGCAAAGAAATACACCAAAGGGCGTCGTGGGCAACAAGCAAAGGGGGAAAAGAAAGAAATGAAAACTGTTGCCATCAGAAAGCGAATCTTCGGGGAAAGCAGTAACACAACGTGACTGCTTCCGAATTTCAACGTCACCTCCGTTGATAAATTGGTTCCCAAAATACAAATTACTATTCTGCCATGCGGCGATTCGTAGCATCCAAAGCCAGAACTCTCATCAAGACCACCTCCACCTGTTCTTCATCTCCTGTAGTCTCTCGACATCTCACTTCCTCTTCTTCTTCTCCTCCTCTATCTTCTTCTTTTTCTTCTATTTCGGCGCAGTCGTCTTTTCTTAGTCGTTTTCGTTTCTTGTCCACCACGACCACCACCATCCCTCCTTCCGATTCGATGGCTTCCGATTATTCTGCTACCCCTGTTACTCTTCAGACCCTCAATCCTAAGGTACTCATTTTGTAATTGTTCGATTTTTTTTCCAGGTATAATTGTTTGATTATGTGATACGCCTGCTTCACGCTTTGTTTATTTCATAATTTCCTGTCTCATTGTTTAGTATGTTCGGATTCCCATTTATTTTTCAGCTTAAGTTTGAACTTTCGGCCGTTTTGCTTCTGGGCTTTGATTGAGCTCGAGGTGGTTCATGAACCGTAATGATTTACTTGTGTTATTTAGGGATCACTGCAATCATCCACGATTTTCGCATTAAAATTATAAGCCTCTATAGTCATTGATTGGTACTTACGATTTCTAATTGAATAATTGACTAAATCCTGTATTACACTTATTTGTATTACCGCATGAGGAAACTATGCTGTTATGATCTCCATCTGGAACCCAAAATTATCCTTATTGGCAATAGCTCAACTTGTGATTTTTGTCCACTTCCAGTATATATATATGTGTTTTACATGAGATTGCTTTGGCATGTTCCTTGTGCAGGTCTTGCAGTGTGAGTACGCTGTCCGTGGAGAAATTGTAAACATTGCACAGGTAATCTGGTATCCTTCTTTCACTTCTATCGTTGGTTTAAGGGTGTTGGTATTTAAGGGAGGATTCTTGTTTTATGCCCAGACATTACAAGAGGAACTGAAGCATAACCCAGATTCTCATCCTTTTGATGAGGTAATGGCCATCTTTGCAAATGCTTCTATTCAACTGATGTTGGTGTTGTTTGTTCGCTGCGTGTTGTGAAGACTTTTAGATAAATGAACTTCCTGTCATAGTACAATCATTTGATGGGAAGTTCTGGTATTGCTCAATTATATATTGTATTGGATCCATGTCAAGAAAAAGAAATTATTTTTCGGAGGCGGGGTTCTCATCAAGGTACTGTTGCTTGCCAGCCACTAGAAATGCAACTGAAATATGTCTCCTTTGCTTTGACAGATCCTTTATTGTAACATTGGTAATCCTCAATCCTTGGGTCAACAACCTATCACCTTCTTCAGAGAGGTATCTTGTCTGCAACTTCTCCTAAAATTTGAAGGATAGTGGTTTGTGAAAATTTGAGTAGTTTTGCTACGTGTTTGTGATGGAAATTAATTCGTGTAGGTCCTTGCTTTATGTGATCATCCATCCATTTTGGACAAAAGTGAGACGCAAGGATTGTTCAGGTTCGTGAAATCATTTTCTTAATCATGTAATGATGTAACATGTGTTGGTACCATTGCCTATAAGTTAGAATACACGTTTTAGTGCTGTATTGTAATCCGGAAAGAACAAGGGAATTTTTTCCATTCCCCTGGCCACTGCAAAAATAATCGTGCGCATGTGAGGAGCTTGTATCTGTGTTCCCTTATGGTTTGGAGCTATTGACATCTCTTTTTGCATTTTTTTATTTAAACATTGACTCTCATGCATTCAATTAATTGGTACTTATCACGTCATTTCGTGCAAGTTATCTCTTGTTTAAATAAAGAAAAGAGGCATAGGCTTTAGCTCTGGTAACATTTTTATGTCGGGAACAAAGAAAAAGAGCAACATTTTTGTGTCAGTTTTCTTGATTGTTTATTTTTTTTTTCACAGTGCTGATTCGATAGAGCGAGCTTTTCAGATTCTTGACCAAATACCTGGAAGGGCAACTGGTGCATATAGTCATAGCCAGGTAAAAATGCCCTTGTGCATGTCCTGTTTGGTTTTCCTTGTGGTCATGTTTAAGAGCCTTCTTGAATTTGGTTTTTTCACGTCAAAACTAGGGCATCAAAGGATTGCGTGATGCCATAGCTGCGGGTATTGAAGCTCGTGATGGATATCCTGCCGACCCAAATGATTTATTTTTGACCGATGGTGCTAGCCCAGCAGTAGGTTTTTGACAAATTTTATCTTATATGGTGTTGTGAGCAAAATATGGACTGTCTTTTTTACTGTTGCTGCTTCCAACACTTCTCAGGTACACATGATGATGCAGTTATTGATAAGGTCGGAGAAGGATGGAATTTTTTGTCCTATTCCTCAATATCCTCTTTACTCTGCTTCAATTGCTCTCCATGGTGGAACTCTTGTATGTCCAGATATTTTTGGTTTTTCTTTTTCTACTGATGATAGTGAGATGTATCTGATGCTTTAATTAATGACACTACTTTTGATTCTTACTTAGTTGGAAGGGATCGAGTTCTAATTTATTTGTCTAATCTGGTTTGCAGGTTCCCTACTATCTTGATGAAGGAACTGGTTGGGGATTGGAGATATCTGAGCTTAAAAAGCAGTTAGAAACTGCCAAGGCTAAAGGAATCTCTGTTAGGGCATTGGTTGTCATAAATCCAGGCAATCCTACTGGACAGGTAGCAAGGATTTTGGGATGGAGTCTTGCTGGTAGATTTTGGATCTATATGTCTATAGATCAAATGCTTTAGATCAAATTGGCCTTTATAGCTGTAAAACAATTTTCTTGGTGGTTCTGATATTTTTCCTCGATCTTTTGTTTAGTTTGTCTCAGATTTCTGATTTGGCCTATTCTTACTGGGAATGAACAAGGATTTTTCACTATTTGTATAGGTATTGTCTGAGAGCAATGAGCGGGAAATTGTGGAGTTCTGCAAGAAGGAAGGCCTTGTTCTTCTGGCAGATGAGGTGTCTATATGCTATAAATTCTAAATCTTCGTCCTGCTGCCTGTTCTGGTTTCTTCAGACCTTCCTTGAACTATAGTTTAAGATGTATTTCATCATGAATTTTGTTTTGGGTCTGAGAAAGCAACTCCCCTTACAAGATCTGCTAAAATCATGCAGGTGTATCAGGAAAATGTTTATGTTCCTGACAAACAGTTCCACTCGTTTAAGAAAGTTTCCCGATCTATGGGTTATGGCGAGAAGGATATCTCATTAGTGTCTTTTCAGTCTGTATCTAAGGGTAAGTTTGGTCGTGACTGTATTCATATAAACAGACGGAAATCGTAGTGTTCCCTTGTCTCTGTTTTCTCTTCATTGACCTATATATCCAACTAAATCTCTATTATGTAGCTGATGATCCTAGTTAAATTTTTCTTGATGCAGGTTACTATGGAGAGTGTGGAAAAAGAGGAGGATATATGGAAGTTACTGGTTTTAGTCCTGAGATACGAGAACAGATATACAAAGTGGCTTCTGTTAATCTTTGTTCAAACATCTCTGGACAGATCCTGTCAAGTCTTGTCATGAACCCGCCAAAGGTTGATGTCATTCTTTAGTATCTGGTAGTCTCTCTAAGTCTAACTTAACATGAAAGTAGTAGCATTGATGACAGCAAGATATAGCTTTTGTTGGCCAACCGTTGATTTTTGTTTTCCACAGACAATAGCTCCTGTTCTGGTAATGCTTCAGCCAAGACCTTGTATTGTTTATTATTTCTGTCTTGGCTACCGATGAGGGACATGTTCTTGCAATATTTGCTTTCTACCTTACTGTTATTTCTGTAGCAATATTTGTATGTATCCTCGCCAATTTTAGGCCTTAACATGAATCACGGACTTAGGTAACCTGGTAAAGGAAGTTGTTTGCAGTTGATTTCTGGGGACGGAGAGTCATATCCATAAATGTTCTATCAATTTTATATTGGGGATGATAAGGCAAATATTCAGTTCGGTTTACCTTGTGCAGGTGGGTGATGAATCGTATGATTCTTACATCTCTGAGAAGGATGGTATTCTCTCATCTTTAGCAAGACGTGCAAAGGTTAGTTAAACGGACTCATCACTCAGGTGAGGGAAAAGGATAAAATAGTTGTGGAAATGAACACTGGCTTGATGAATGGCATACAGATCCCCTGAAATTCTTTGTAATTATGCACATCGGAAATATCTTCTACAAGATTAAATTCTAATTATGTCTAATAGGATCTTTTCATTGGAAAGGCCTACTTAGTTCTGATACGGTGTTTTAGGATAAAGTGAGTAATTATTTCTTACTAAGCATCGTGCAAATATCATCAATGTTTCCATTTTTTAGGTGTTACAGTTATGTTTTCCCTTATTCTGCTGTTGCTTTTACGCTAAATCTTTTATTGTTGAGCTGATTATAAAAAGTTTTATTACGCAATAGACTCTCGAAGATGCCTTCAACAGTTTAGAGGGTGTGTCATGCAACAAAGCTGAAGGAGCCATGTACCTTTTCCCTCGTATTCAGTTACCTAAGAAAGCGATAGAAGCAGCTGAAGCCGTAAAAGCAGCTCCAGATGCTTTCTATGCTCGTCGTCTCCTTAATGCTACGGGAATAGTTGTTGTTCCTGGTTCTGGATTTGGTCAGGTGAGTAATCTTCCTGAGATGTAGGTCTGATCGCAACAATTCTTCCTATTTAAGGTGGTTTTATGTTTGATATTTTCACCATTGTTTTAACGTGGTCCGAAAAGAGTAACATATTAAACGCACCTCACCGTTTAACCTCTTTGAAAGAGTTGAGTCGCTAAAATCAGACACATAGAGATGTAGCGGTCTCCTTTTCAGTTACATATTTATTTCTCTTCTCCTGGCGTTTCCCAAATGACCATAAATATGTGAGCTTATGTAATTTGGTTTCCAGTTTTTCAAGTGGCAAGGTATGTTTCCACCTTTATTGATAATGCTACTGTGATATGTGTTGTTCCAAGATCTAATAGGATATTTTGATGGGAAATTTGAAAAAACTCATCTGGGGGAAGGAAGGAGAGGAGAGTAGAGAACGAGATCATCTCTCTAGATCTGTTATTTTTTTTCCCCACATTTTTTCTTTCTAGAGAAGGAAAAGATCTTGTGTGACCAAAAAAGATGGACACAACCTGTGTGAGAATTGGGATAATCATGACAACAAGAATACAAAGTGGTAATCATAATGAGATAAAATTTGAGAATCATGGTTAGTGTCTATAAATGAAGCAATGAAATGCTGCTTTGATTCCCCCCTTGTGCGCCCAGTGAGAGAGAGGATTTACTCCGTTTTCGTTGCAATTGCACATTTAACCATACCCAGTTCAAATCTGTAGTATATTTGGGGAGTTGGGAATTTTGCCTCTGCTTGCAACGTGGCTTCTCCTTCTTCCACGCCACCCTACTTTCACCAAAAGAAAGAGAAGCTGGGGTGGTGGGGAGGGAGATGAATTGACATGTTCTAACATCTTCCTGTCCTGTTGTTAAATGGCAGGTGCCTGGGACTTGGCATATTAGGTGCACAATTCTACCTCAAGAAGAAAAGATACCAGCTATCGTGACTCGTCTAACGGAGTTTCACAAGGGATTCATGGATGAGTTCCGTGACTGATGTGTCGTAATTTGCAATGTGTACTATACTGCATGCAGAAGGTCCCGGCTGGAAACGTTACCAATGACAGCGAAGAGTTTGTAATTTCTCCAAAAGATGTTTATTGAGGATAATAGTCGGCACTTAGCTCAGCGGTATGTGCTGTACTTTTTTGGTTCATCTTTCGTCAACCTGGACTTTAAAATAAAAAAATATTATGATCCATGATGATCACCTGACGCCTGAACAATCTCGGATTGCCTCTCCCTCTCTTTCTTTTGCAATTCGAAGAGAGCAGGGGATGTTTGTACTTTGTTGCCGTTTTTATTTGTACTTTGTTGCCGTTTTTATTTTTGGAGGAGTTAAAAGCGAATATTACCAAGTTTTCTGTGTTGGGAATAAGGAATCTTTTATGTAGTATATTTTTTCATCCTTTCCTTTTTGTTCCTTATCGCCTAATCGGCGATGAGAATGAAATGAATTTCAAATAGATGATGTAGAACGAACTTATCCATGTCTTTTGTAAAGATCGTTCGTATCATTCTGCAGAAACATTAGTTACAGAACTACATCTTCCAATTTTTTTTCACCAAAAAAGTCTCAGCTTTTGTGACGGGTTGAAATTTCACATATATTTCTGAAATTTTAGTTCCCACGTCCCAGTAACAGCTTAAACAGGCCTACAAGCCATAGTATCTCCAGATGCTTCATCTACAGTTGCACATTCATCTATGTTCAACAGTAAACATGAACTCCCAGAAATACATCATCCAAAGCTCCGCCAATGAAACAAGGGCCCAAGGGATATGACAATCCTTTCTTGTCAAGGCATAAAAAAGTCCAAAGATAAGAAATATATGAATATAAAGATACATCCTTTCTTGATTCTCTCGCCGAATCATCTAATTTACCTGATACGTCACTCGACAACTCACCCAAAAGAAAACCAATAACAATAATAGTAACCTTTTTAGGCCATGCTTGGAAATCTGGTGATGGAGTGTGTTGCTTGCAGTTTAGCCAAAAAAAAAAAAAAAAAAGACATACGGTAAGGTGACGTTTAACTAAGAATGAAACTGAAATATTGGTCCATATAAGACCAAATTATACACTTCTGATTTCGAGTTACATGCTCAAAGAAAAATCAAGCAAGATATCACAAACTCAGGCAAGAAACAGAGCCCAAAGTTAGGCATCCAAGAAGTGAAAATTCGAAAATGGCTGCTATCCTAAAGGCGATTTATGACAGCCTCAACTTCAGCCGGGCTGTAAAGATGGTATCTCGGCGCAACCTTTGCAATATCAACGTTGTTTGGAGTCACCTGGCATAGAGAAACACACTCTAATTGAAATATGCGAACAAGCTTGAGCGAAAACTGTTTAGAAGATGCATGAATTTGAAAACTAAAGTTAACAACTTAACCTTTTCTTCCATAACTTGCTTAAGGATTGACAGGGCTATGGTTTCAGCTTCTAGAAGTGTCAGGTCCTGGAAAGAGGAAAGAGGAAAGAGGAAAGAGGAAAGAGGAAGCTATAATCAACATAAAATGCAAGGATCCCAGATGGAGTCTGCGTTTCATTATCAATGCAGGCCAGGTGCTACAGAGAAAAGATAGCGAACATGCACCTTATTAAATTGCTCCTGCAAGGAGCTATCAGCACCTTCAGAACCAGATCCAATAGCTTTTGCATTACACTGCCAGAATGTGCCAGATGGATCCGTATAGTATCTACAGGTTGCAAAGACCTATGTTAATTTCAAGCATTCAGAAGAAACTGCAGCTGATCAAGATCTATGATTACTTTCAACTATTTAAGGAACAAAGCAAATACTGCATCTGATCTTTACCTTTCTTGATACCATATTTCAAAAAGAACAAACGACCTCAACAGTGGAACTGCACATACAGGCATGCACACAGAGGGTACTCAAATTCAAGGATTGGAAAGCCTAAAATGGAAAAGAGATGCGAGGAAGGCAGCCCTTAGGAACATAAAGAAGCAAAGGCTACTAAATTTGGCAGAAGGAATATAAAATCTGCCTCACGTATTACAACAGTCAATAGCTAAAAATATATGAACCGTCTATGAGATTTAAACAAAGCTGAGGTGCTCCATCTATTACAGAGAATTTGCATTGGCCACAAATATCTCAATTGACGAAAATAGACCAAGACAATCAGCTAAGCTGGTAAAAGTAAAAATGATTCTACATATATACACCGGTGTAATGGTTGAGAACATCAAGAAATTTAACTCTACTTTCCTCCTAAAAGTACAAATTCCCTCAAATATTCACTTTGGATTTCATTCTTCCTGCTACAAGGGCAGTGAGAAGCTTAAAAATGACATCACACCAACAGAATTGTTAGAATAGAATAGAATTTACCAAAAAAAAAAAAAAAAAATGTTGTTAGAATTACTTACTCCCTTGGAGTGTTGCCAGATACTAGTTTAGTTTATATCACATGAAAGACGATGCAACTACAAACAGAGCCCACGAAAAGAAAACTTTCAATGTAAGAGTGGCAACTGCAAACTTAACAGAAACAAAGTCAACTTGACATAATGATAAATTAGCACGGCAATGCAAAATAGACAGAAAAGGAATATCGTGGAATCACTAGACAACCTTCTCCATGTTAAAGATATGCAAGACAGAAACAGAGAGAAGAAAATCTTACAAGCTAGGACCATTCTCATCGTGACCAGCAATGAGAAGCGATACACCAAATGGCCTAGACTGCACAGGGGGTAAGAGAACACACATAACAAGCCACAAGAGAAAACATAAATCTAAAAATGACAATAAAGTTGACAGTGAATAGAAAAGCACACACTTGTACATGCAAATCAGAAAGAAGTTTTCATATTATGACTTGAACCAACAGTACCAAGTGAAACAGATGATAAAGACACCAGAAGCTAATAGTTAAGGGAAGGCCAGCAAATAGTAGGTCCTTTAGTGTGAACTGATGGCAGCAAGGAAGATGCCTAAGGTTTTTTTTTTTGGTAAATGAAGATGCCTAAGTTCAATATAAAGGAACAATTTCTCAATCATGTCGTCAAATAACTAGGCCCACATCTAGGCATTTCAATTGAATAATGCAAGATTATAGAAATTTAGATGCTTCAAGCAGCAAAACAAACATAAAATAAAGGTCTTTGGTAAAAGAACTCTGGGAGACTGCCTTGAACATTGAATTTGCCCTTCTAGATGAGAGCCTTAAACAATAGCAGCCCTCAAACCAATTTTTTTGTCACAAAAACAGATATCAATATGGGAACCAAGTGCCAATTCATATATATGGAGTAATGACTAGTTAACAGAACCAATTAAAAATTAAGGCAGCTTGAGGATGATGATACGACTTGAACGTCTTTCATAGTCATGAACTTAATTAGAAAGTAAGGGTGTCCAAATATATCAAAGGTGGTCAGCCCTTCTCCATGAGTCGGCTTTATTTCCATTCTTTTGTTTACTTTTTCAACAGATCAAAATTTTGATCCTCAATCTTCTTCCTACTCCAGCGATAAAAGAAGGCCAGGGGCACAGAAAATGATGGGTTCCCAACAGCATAATTAAGCCAAATTGGGGGGGGGGGGGGGGGAGAAAATAAAGGAACAATATGATAACAATAACAGGATAAGTTACATTAATGTCCTTTTCAGAACTCAATCAATCAAGGACTATCAAATTTGGAAACAAGATGCTCACCATGGATTCTTCATCCCCCTCACCAAACCGCAAGGCAAGATCACAGAGAGCTTGGGTGGTGGACTCCACAGTCATTGGTTCGCCGTATGAGAATCTATGATTCTATAGAAAACCATCAATACAATTAAAACTAGGTGAACCATATTTAGAATCAGAACAAGAAAATGATGGTGTTATAAAACAACTACCTGAGTTTCAACTCGTGCATGTTCGACCAAAGTTCGAGCATCGGCAATTAATCCACTCATTGCACATCCAATATGTTCATCGATCTCCATTATTTTTTCCACACTATTAGGCTCCTGTAAGATGGTAGCAGGCGAAGAAAGGGCTCCTCATAAACCATTCTTAGCCATAAGTTGGTGGTTTATCATTAAAGAGTATAGAAACCCTATGACAGGATAGCCAAGCATGATTCTATGCAGAAACTTCTTTTAGGTTATCTTAGCGTATCAACAGAAAAGTAGACATCTTTCAGCGCTAGTGACACGATGCATTTCCATTTCTATCGTCATAGTCATACACGTCAATAGGAAAGAGAAGCTCCAAAATCCACAGAAGCTGAAGTTTCCTTAACCTTATGTATTCCCACCTTTTGGTCCAACCGAAACTAACTGTAATGAAAAGCCTTTTTGATAATATTATGGCTTCAAAACAGAACTACCAAGAATTCATCTGGTTGGGAAGAAATGAAAGGCAGCATATAAAGTAAAAGCAGGAAGGCAAGTAAATTGTGACAGCAAGGGAAAAAATGCAACCGCACCAGGAGTGGAGAGGTGATGCGCTTCTCAACAGCAAGAACAACTCCTTCTTTGGTCTTTACCCCAATAGCTGTCGAACCCAACTGTCAAATTCACAACAAAGTAATCAAGAGGCCAAAATTTCTCGGGAAAAAAGATAACCATTAAATGGACATAAACAGAGTAGCAAGAACAAAACAACATAAGATTGTGCAGAGATGCATAAAATGAAAATATAGTGGTCTTTACTTTGATGGCTTCAATCGCATATTCCACTTGAAACAAGCGCCCTTCAGGAGAAAATGTGTTGACTCCTCTATCGTACTCGGTCCTTTCCCAATTCAAACACGTAAAAAATTAGAACGACACAAAAGGAAAGACACACTATTCATGCAAACCTAAACACAAATAGCAAATAAAATAAACCCTAGAACCCCCACCCACCCCGCAGTAAGAGGAAGAGAGGACAATTTTTACCTGGTGAGAAACATTGTTGATTTAAGTAACTGAGAGTTTAAGTTAAATCCTGCGAGGAACAAAAAAAGCTCAATTGTTCAGAATCAGCAAATGGAAAATAACATAACACCAATCGATGTTCAGGGATTGGTATTCAAAAGAGAAAGAAAACTAAAAAGAAGTAACTTTATCAATTAAAAGATTGAATAGCCTTGTAAGTGCAGATTCATGGAATGCATCGGATCTAAATTTCACCTGGAACAGCAAAGAACAGAGCTATAGCAATTAGCCAAGAATAATTTGTCGTTTTAGTTTTCTTTTTCACCGGTGACTGCTGGCTTTTACAGGCTGGACTCTCCGCTCGTGTTTTCCTTGATAAGCAAGCCAGATTCGCACTTGGCCGTTCGGGTTGTGTGTAGGGATTAATTGGGTCTGAAATCGGCCCAAGAAACTCAAAAAGCCAGATTCGCACTCGGCCATTCGGTTTGTGTTTAGGGATTATTATTTATGAACTAAATAATTATGCACAATCTGTGATAGAGATAGAGGGTTAGGATTACTTCACCGTAAAACCATCAATGCACTCATCACCGCGTGATATGTGACAGTAGGGAGGGTTGTTGAGGTTAGATGAGAGTTACCATCATCTAGTCTCACCACCTCTTTCTGCTGTCACGTGTCACACAGTGACGAGTGCAGTGAGAGTTTTGCAGTGAGGTGATTCCATCCGGAGATAGACTGAATTTCGTCAACTGTTTTAACTCATTTTTGTTTATCTTGGTTTTGCTAAAAAAGATTTTTATAGATATACATGATTAATATTCAAGTTTGAATAATTTTTACGAACAAATTAACTCTTTTATTTATTATTCGATAGTCTATCGGGTCTAATCAAAATCAGTAGAGCTAATCCCTACTTATCCCCTTGATCCTAAAAGTGTTTTACCATCTTTAATTTCACCAAAATGTTCTGACAACTCCACCGGAGATTTTCATCAAATCGATTCTCCGTCCTTTTTAATCATTAAAAATCGAAAAAGAAAAGGAATTTTCTTAAACGAATCGGGAAAAGGTTTTCTTTGTAACAAACGATTAAACGACGCCGTTACAAGGCCGAGAGCCGCCTTCTATCTCCTGCAACCTCCTCGTGTATGCCGGATCCTCTGCAGCAAAACCCTAAGATGTCGACTCGAGCGGCTCACCATGTCGTCGTCACAAGCGACTGGCTTGCTCAGACTCAATCACCTGTCGGCCGACACCCTGACGACACTGTTTCTGAGTGTTCATCGTTTTATAGGTCCGGGGTAGATTCCGATGAGTCGTTTAGTGTGATTGACGAATGCAATAATTGGCGAAAATAGCCGAACTTGGCTGAAGCTGTGGCTGCTATTAGGGCTTTGGCATCTGTAATTCGTTCTAGTGATGCCATGACCATGATGGAACTTGAAATTGAGCTAAAGAAAGTCTCGGACTCTCTCAAAGTATGTTTTTGTTTCTCTTTCTTCCCCCTTCTAAAGCATTGTTAATTTTGTACCAGATTATGTATTCAGGATTGCTCTTTTTTGCTTTGACTCTTTCATTTGATATCAATATATTTTAATTCATAAGCATTTGCTAGACAATCATAGCAGTGTTTTAACACTTTTTCACAAAATTGTTCATATCGATTTCAGTCATGTGATACAACATCAATATCTCTGACAGCGGGATGTGATATTTTCATGGGTTATGTCACAATAACTTCAGCTTTGGAGTATGAGGACTTCAATTCTGCCAAATCCCGCCTTCTTGAACGCGCAGAGAAGTTTGGGGAGATATCTTACAAGGTACATGATCTAATACCTAAACGGGTTGATAGTTATAGTCTTTGGGATGAAATGATTTCTCATTGGATTTGTCGGACTAATCTTTATTAAGGATGTGAACAGGCTAGGAGAATAATCGCATGCTTAGTCAGGATTTTATTTTGATGGGTGCACTATATGGGTGCATGGATTTTCCAGAGTTGTTTTGGAAGTTCGGAAAACAGCTGCTCAAAGCAGAAAACTTTTCCATGTATTGTGCACAGGTATCCGCTAGTTTCTTTCCTCATTATTGTCTGCTTTGGTAAAGTATGGATCTCCGTTCTGCCTGGTTCACAATTAAGTTCCATAAAATTGCAAATTCGTGTTGATCGTATGCCTTATCAAGCTTTGCATGTGATTTGAGAACAGTTAACGTGATACTGTGTGTACTTAAAAGTGTTGGTTTGTAAATTCTGTTCGTATTAGCGGTAATGCAATTCTGCTTCATTTGTTCTTATTTTGGTAAGGGGTATTCATTCTTGAGTCCATGTTCAATGTTATGATAAACACTGTCCATGGATATGCAGAGGGAAGCCCTAATAGAACTGGATTAAGATCGTCAAATGAGCTTGCCAAGCTTGATGTCCCTGTAAAGCTTTAAATAGACTCTGCTGTGGCGTATAGCATGGATGAAGTTGACATGGTATTTGTCGGAGCAGATGGATTAGTTGAAAGTGGCGGTATAATCAATATGATGGGAACTTACCAAATTGCATTAGTTGCCAAGAGCATGAATAAACCGGTTTATGTTGCTGCTGAAAGCTATAAGGTATGTTTTTGGTTATTCACTTTTGGACTCTAGAACTTTAAACCACAAGGTGGAGATTGTAGCATATATGGAGAATGTTAGTTGATTTCTTTTCCAATCTCCGTTATTGCAGTTTGCTCGCCTTTATCCGTCAGACCAGAAAGACATGGTCCCAGCCTTGCGCCCTATCAATTTTGGAGTCCCCATTCCATCAAAAGTGGAGGTTGAAACATCTGCTCGTGATTATACACCGCCACAACTTTTCACTTTACATATTTGGGTGTTCTAACACCATCTGTTGTAAGTGATGAGCTCATCCAGCTATACTTGTAAAAGGTGTATGTAGCCATAGTTGGATTTTTATTTTCTTATTTTTGGCGAAATTAGAACTGATCTGAGATGATATGATATTGATTCTTTCCTTCAGAGCATGATACCTTGTTTGTCTGTCATTCAATACAACGTTAGCTATTTCCGAAAGGACCTTGGCTCTCAGGGATAATGCCTTCAGCCTGCGAGGTGTGTTAGTTTTGTCACTCTCGAAGGCGTGCTTTTTATTTATGATATCAGTTTTGCTCTTAATCACCAACGTGTTTTCATCTTCTGTATTCACCTACAACACCGAACAAACCCGAATATCAGACTTGGATAAGCCTGGAACATAACATGTAAAAAACATATTCCTTGGGCGGGTCGAGAATGTCCACCAGGATACTGTCATCTCCTGTGTTTTCCCAGTGCATCATGAAACTGTGAGTCGGAGAAGTTTTTCAATTTCCCTACGGTCCCGTTGGGACGTCCAAAATTTGGCTGATTGCATCAACGGGCGTAGTCATCTTCAACTAACCCGAAAAATTAACCAACACGCAGATCAAATGCCGGACTCTGGTCCGAAGATTTCTGGAAAACGATCGCTGGAACTAGTACTTGGAAGAAATCCTAGTGTTACAATGCTGGCAGAGAAGAGAATGAAAGAGAAGCGGAATAAAAAGGGAAGGAAGAAAGTTCCGTAGGAATGGGGTTATGAGAGAAGGAAGAGTCTAGAACTCCCGATCCAAAATCCTGAAAACTCCTTGTTTCCTTGCAGGCAGTTGCAATCTTGCTCGCTGGTTCATGGCTACTGAAGTAGTGTTTTCAATCTGGTACACTTTGGTTCTATACTTCATTTCTTTTTCGCTTTTATTTTTTTGTCTTTCTGATGGAGCAATTATTGTTAACCCTTTTCTTGAACCCATTATAGTTAACTTTTTGAAGACATACATCTTTCTCTTTTTGAAGAGTTGAAAGTGTACATTACCATGTTTGCATCTTGATTTCCCATAGGTTGGCCAAAACTGATGGAGGAAGGGGATAATATATGCTCCACATATGTAAGCACACCTGATTGATCAACTGATCGGCTCCAGAGAACTAAGTTTGCTAAAGAACTTGGATTGCAGAGAATGCAGTTCTTCATGAAAACAGAGAGCTTTCCCAGCTGAACCATAAGGGGGCAGGGAACAGCCGTAATCATCGCAGCAGCACCAACACCGCCATCAACAATCGTAACGTTAGCAGTAGTAGTAGTTGAGTGTACTTTAGATTCAGATTAGAAATAGATTGTGCTAATTCATGCTGTATGATCCTGTTTATTTCAAGAAAGCTGTGTGTTGTAAGTAGGAATCGGTGTCTTTTTACATCCTGATTTAAGAACATTTAGTGTAATCCACGAGCATTAATAATGAGCTGATGATTCTCTGCTGTTACACTTAGTGTAACTATGTAGTACTTTTTAGCAACTAGGAACTTATGTTGCATCATAAAGCTGTGAACTTTCAAGTGTATATGTTGCATGAATAAAACATGTTTGTGATGCCCCAGCCAGGAAATATTGTAAACATCAGAGGCTTGGAGAACTATTCAACTGGAACTTCAAGTCCAAATTCTTTTTTTCACACACACACAAACACCCATGTACGCATACATCTACCCCTAGTATCTTACACAAAATGATCAACCAATATCCGAACAAAAAGAATCATCCAGGGGTGTTTATTTATCATGAACAAACAAAACGATTATCAAGTTTTCGCATTTTGAATTCCTACAGCCAGTCTGCCATGTAGCCTAGTTATGACCAATATGCAAATCTATCCTGCTGAAGGTATACTCCAACCCATGAATGGTGTCCCCTCAGATTTGCCTAAACATGTTCATGAAGCAGGACACAGGATTCACACTTCCCTCCAGCTAACTCTCTCAGATTCAACACATATATAAGGAATAGTCATGCAAGTAAAAATCTATTCTGTTATACTAAAGGAAAGAGAAATTAGTCAACCTTTTCCGAGATTTAATATCGTCATCTGTAAGGAATAGCTAACTACGGGTATTTAAATCTTACGACTACATAAATATTGCCTCTCATCCGAAAAGCACATACCGCATATCAATGCAACCTAAAAATTGTTCAGTACTCTCTAAAAGTCAGATTCAAACGCCCAGGTCTTAAACTTGTTTCCTCCACCAGTGATCTAGGCGCAGTATCTGGTAACAAACGAGACACTCCGTGATATATGTGTCTTGCTTTACCACCAAAAATCAAGACATCCCCTGATTCAAGAACAATTTGCTCCACCTGGAACATATCCCTCTGATCACCATACAGAAATTCTGCAGAGTCGCCAACAGAGAAAGAGACTACAGGCAGTCCTTTAAGCAGGCTTTCTGGGCTTTCATCTTTGTCCTGCATCAGAAAAATAAATCCACCGTATTACCTAGAGATGTAAGTTCTCCACATGATGCAGAAGATTTGAATAATTCATTGTGGAACCTGATGGAGACCAAGTCGGCTACTTTTTGTGTAGAAATTGACTATACAGATATTTGGTGATACTGGAGGCAAAATATCCTCTACATTTTGTTTTCTGTGTCGTTCTTTCAAATAGGCATATGCATCTTTCATTGCCCTTTTGACCAACTCAGAGAATTCACATGGAATAAGGGGTGCTTTAGCACCATCACTAGGCCTCTTATCGTCATAAGAACTTTTTCTTGGCTCCCAATGTTTGCCAAGGCACATCATCTTAAGTTTCAACTTTGCTCCATCACAGTATTCGGGCTGATAGAAACCCCCAGGGCCAATACCAAGCTCCCTGCATGTTGTAATCAATTTAACCTGCACAAAATAGTGTGAAAACTCTAATACCAAAAGACCAAAAGATACAGGCGAGCAACTCCAGGAATGTCAACTCAACCCATAACAAAAAAGGCAGTTATATGACGCACCAACACATTTAGCACCAGGTAACAATCAGTGAACAATGAAGATCTCAAATATTACAATTCTGGAGGCAGCAAATATTTTTGCAAAATCAACAACTGAGATCTGGCCTCTTAACAGCTGACATGCTGTTGGGAATTTAAGGTAGCTATGAGATTTGTGTTCTTTTAATATGCAGTATTGATCACAATACTGCCTAGAAAATAAAACTAAGAAGACATGCCACACAGAACAGAGAGCAGTTGAATAGATAGAATATACCAAGTTAAAAGTTAAGATTGTTAATGCAAAGGAACAGCGGTGGTCAGAACAAAACTATTTGGGCAGTTTCACTTTCTGCCAAGCCAGATGTTTCACATATCCGGAAGATTATGTGTGAAAAAGGTTCTCATGATGCAGTCAATTTACAGCAGTTACATATATCTAGTCTAAACTAAAGAAAACTAAAGGTATGCCAGATACTTTGCCCACGCTTCAAAAGAAAAAAGGCTCTGTAATTCCAAAAACAATGACAAAATATAAGCATCACCTGATCATTGAAGGAAAGATACCCCTTGAGGAGAATCATCCCAGGCCTTAATATCACAATGCTGTTTCCTTCCACTTTACGCTTATTATCATTCCTTAGTTCCCTATTCTTCAAATGCAGGGGGGCTTTCAGCACTACAGTGGATCGTTTTCTTTCTGGGCAGATGTCATAGAGGAAATGGGAAGCACTCGGTTCACAGTCCAAACCCACTTCCTTGCAAAAACATTCGTCATCTTGATTTCTGTCTCGATGAAGCATCTCTTTAGTACCAGAGCTAATTACTGGAAAACCGTTATCGGTTATACCACCAGTCACGCTAGATGTACTACAGTGGCTTGTTGAACGGCCTCCTTCCTTGCTAGTGACCACCTGCTCTTTCTTTGGTCTCCATACTTCCAATGGCTTGTACTTGGGATTACGCCTAGCAGAAGGAGAAGGAGAACTCTCCATCAAATGGGGAGAGGACTCAATTTCTCCCAATTTATCTGTTAGCATCGATGAATCAGGACTTATACCAAGATCACTCATGCCAGATGATAAGCTATTCGTACTAGAACCGTTGTGTGCTTGCCCTGTCAAATCCTCTGCCACGCCATGAATCTTCTTCCATCCACTGCCGGGCATAATCCTTGAATTTTGCATCCATCCACGACTGCAATCTGAAGCAGTAGCATGAGAAGGTCCAACGCAGTTATCCTGGTGGTGAAGAAATTTTTAGATATCAAAATGTCACGTAACTGGCCATGTAAGTCTAATAAATTCTGCTGTTGACCCTAAAAAGGTAAAATATGTTTATGCACTATAAGATATTCAACATACAGTAACTTACGCGAGCTTATACACAAGTAAAATCACATTAGCTCGGATAAACAAAACAGCTAAAGCAGTTAGATGGGGTTCCTGGTCACTATGTCTCTGCAAATGCCTTAAGGATTCGATCAGACTAGAATGACAAAACCTACAATAACAAAATTAAAGATACGAATGACAAAACCCACAAAAGATGATAAATAAGTAGTAGTAATGATTTCTCAAATATTCAGAAAAAGAAAACAGGTTAAGAGACAAAAGATGTGAAGGCACTAGTAAACAATTTGCCGGTCTAAGTACTAAATACGTGAATCCTTTCCTCAAAAATTTACGGCCTGAACGTTAACGAAATAGAATTATCATAGCAGGCTAGAAAGAAAATAGAAAAACGTGCTTATGTTTCCCGTAAACAAGTCCAACCATCTGTTTCCAGCCAAACACACTGTTCTCATGCCATATAATTCACCAATGTATGGCACTATGAGGAACTCCTGATGATTAAATTGGATAACAATCAGAGATCCAGAAGTTCAGACGTTTAAATAACTGAAAAATGCTGCCATAAGTCACTTTGATAGTTTAGGAGTAAAACAAGTGAAGCAAGGGAGAAAATATTTAGTGATCAATCTCTCAACCCATAATATTGTCTTCAGGTTTTCATTAGAAAAATAATACAATAAAGCCACTAGATTTCGTAACATGAAGAAAGCCAATCAAAAAGTATATCTAGGAAAGTCTAGCAAAGATTTATGACGGGTGCGATACGTAAAATGGAGTGTCTATGTGTGTGTGTGTGTATTAAAAATGCAGCCTTACAGGGTGGCGGTAAGAATGTGACGAGGAATTGGCAGAAGGCGGTGATGGCGGCTTGGGACCATGACGCCGATTCACGAACTCAGGAGTTCGACGGCGATACATTACGTAGGCAGAGGGCGTTTGAAGAAGAAACAGCGGTAGATAGAAAGCGTTCACCTGGCCGGAGAAGATACAACAATATTTTGAGTACAAAATATTGCTACGCATCCCTTTTTATAGTTCCCTTTTACCTGCCCTTCTGTCGCTTCAAATCATCGACGTTCCATTCTCCGGCGATTGGTCTTCAAAAACCATGATATATAGTTTGTAAGAAAAAACACACACATATATATAGGTATATATCTAATTTTTAACCGGGTGGGGGGAGAGATCAAATATTTTCCTAACTAAATCTTTTTTTAAAAAGGACAAAAAATTTTAAGATTGTGCGGCTGGGTGAGTATTTCACTTCTTCTTTCCTGTGATACATTCTCCAATAAAAATTTAACCTTCTTTTCTTTTTAACCATATAAAATAAATAATATTACACAAAATAGTGATAATACATTACAATTATTAAAATAAACAACATATTAAGTATTTCATATCATCCATGCCGATAATTTGTTATGCCAAACTTATTAGGTTATACTCTCTCCGTCACAAAAATATTGTCATATTTTGACTTGAACATAATTTAAGAATGTCTTACAGTTTTTTTTACTATTTTTATTCTACCATAGTTTGTTTAATGAGGCAAAATAAAGAAATCGTATAATTGTAATTGAAATACTAGTATGAAAACTTTGACTACTAAGTACTGTTACTTTTATAAAATTGACAATCTATATCATTACATTCAATCGTCTTGTATTCTATTGTATCAGACTATATAGATCTATTGAGTGAAAAACGAATAGTATAACTTATTATATATTATTTTATATTAATAAGGATACATATCCAGTACTATACTTGAAATTAGATCACCTCACTCACTTTCTCCTCAAAGCATGTGTCACCGTACGACACGTGGCAGCAGAGTTGAGTGCTGAGGCTAGATGGAGGTGACCCACATCTAGCCTAGCATAACCATCCACTCCTGCTGTCATGTGTAACACAGTGACGCGTGAGCTGAAGAAATCCTATCCCCTAGACTTCCGCCAGCAGGGTCACATTGTCCCTAAGTAACTATATAGTAGTAGTAGTATAGATAGTGCAACTACTAGGGGACATGAGAACGAAAAGTAAAGATTTAAGTAATAACAATCTCTTGTGATTGGAGGACTTTAAGGAAGTATGTTAAACGCAGTCATACTCAGATATATATTTTAGTAAGTTATGATAATGCTTAAGTTGTATTCGTGTCTTTAAAAAATGAGCCGTTGTTTAACTTAGATATAGTTAGAATATAAAATATGTATAATTCAAGATATGACAATATTTTTTATATAGAAAATACTTGTTTCTTTGGTTAGTCCAAATTGTATTTACATTTATCACAATTTTTTGTATATCCTGTTGGGAATAATGACCCGGTTCTAAGCGGAATAAAACCGTGAATAGTAATTTACTACTCACTAGAATCTTCGAGTATGATAACAAGATAGATAAAATAGACACCAAGATTTACGTGGAAACCCTCTCTCTGTGGAGGGAAAAACCACGGGCAGTGAG